>OZ010747.1:58549108-59149108 GCA_963932245.1 Tachinus rufipes
AAATATAATTCACCATTCGGTACAATATTACATTAAACGTTTAAAGTGTGTTCGGCTCGGTAGAAAAGACCCGCTCTTCGCAATACTTCGCGGAATCTATCAATTTTTTTCAATCACCAAATAAAAACAATTCAAAACAAAGTATACGCTATTGTAAATAATATTATTTGTGTTATAGATATTTAATCTTAATTATTTATTAGATGTTAACTGGAAGGTATACTACTATTGTATATTTATATGTAAGTAAACTTTGTTAATTGTTGTATATTGTAAAAAATAAAAAAATTGGTCATTCGAACCGGATGTTGATCCAAGTATTCATCAATCTACAAATTCAATATCAATCAGTCTCTTCCAGAAATAAATCACGGCAACTAAAGAAAAAAAAGCAAAATTTTGCAATCAAAGAAGAATTGTCAAATATTTTGTGAATACAAGAGACGTTAATGAGTTTCATGAAACCCAAAACAAAGCAGAAAAAAAATATTTAAAATAACTATTACACCATAATATATATAATTAAATAAATTATTTCTAAGAAAAATAGCGTTTCTTACCTTTGTAAGTATAAAAACATCATACTAAGATTACATAACTTTAAACAGTAAACATTAAATAAATTGTATTAAAACCAAATTAGACAGGTATTTTCAAACTTTCAATTAAACCAGTAACGACAATTCTACCAATCCGAGACGGCATAAACATGTCATATGCTAAAATCTTAACCACTCAGAACCATTAAAGTTTTTTTAACAAATATTATTATTAATTTTTTAATTCTTTAGGCAGTAGTATAAACGAACAAACGCAATTGTTAAAGAAATTTTGTATAGTATACAAGAAGACTTTCTTTTTATCAAATGTCACTTTTAATCAGTTTTTAAATTGTTTTCTTTTATTTATATTTTTAACTATTACTGATGATTTTGCTTACGTTACTGATACAGAGTAGTAGTAAATATATTTATTTTAAGTTATATACAGAGAGATGATTTTATATATAAAAAATGAGAAATTGTTAAGTTCTCATTTAATGGACCTTTTTGGTCAAAAAACAATATATATTAGGATTTACAGATGTGATTCAAAATGATATATTTATTATAATTCTTAGAAAATAATAAAGTGTACCTCCGTTAGCTAATTCGATAAGTCAATGTAATAAAGCCAATATATATTTGTGTACACTATACCTAAACAAAGTTCATCTAGAAACATTTAGATTGACTGCACTACAAAACAACACCTCAAAGAAGACGAGTGAAGATAAAGGGTTTAGGAAATTTTTAGTTTTTGAACTTTTTATGCGTGTTATAAATAGATCAAAAACCAAAAAAAAGTTGCAGGTTATAGTTTTTTTTAATTAAGTGACAACTTAATAATTTATGCGTTCTATTTTATATCCCAGAAAGCAAGCAGGGGTTGGATATTAAAAGTGGTATCAGTGATAACATAGTCAAATACCCACCAATCTCAAATTAAAAGAGGCTGTATCAATATCCAAAATGATGACGAGCATAATTATATGTCTGGCTTGGTATATCATTACTCTCAACTGACATCAGTCCTTTACGTACATTTGAGTATTACAACATTGTAGTAAATTAGGTTAAACTTTTGTGAGTTGAGTTATTGTAATGACACTTATAAATTTATTGTTGTGGGACCTATCTACTCTTAATTAAATCTCCATGTAGTATGTATTAATTAAAAATATATCTAGATTAGTTTTACCACACATTTTAAATATGAACTTAAAACATACTTGTGTAGTAGATGTCTAATTTTTTTCAAAGAGTCTTTAGTTTGGTGGAAAAGGTGCTACGATGAACGTGAAACGGCCGGCTAGCTATAGGGATTATGTAAAACAGTGGTCACACTTGGTACTATCTAGAAATATGCTGCACTGCATATTTCTAGCTTTTTTCTTTATATGTACCAATGTGGTGAAACAGAACAATATAAATAAAATTATATTTTTTACAACTTCTTCAACATTCACCCCATACGTCTGCAACGGAATAATTGGAAGTGACCAAATATTCCGGAGAATATCAAACTGCGGCCCGCACAATTACGTTTATTAACCAGAAGAAGTGAGGACAACAAATTACGTTCCACGCAGCAACTTCATAACCGACCATAGCAACAACGCAATATAAGTAAAAAAGAATTCCTTGCATTTCCTTTTCTCTTTTTGAAAAAACTTTCTATTTGTGTTAATCATGAGTGCCGAGATAAAAGCATTAAAATATAAACGTGGTCAATTTAAGGCTTCGATAATATATACGAAGCTGAATGTCAGACATTTGAGGCACACTTTAACGATATTAAATCAAAAATAGAGACTTTTTTAGATACTACTGTACCGGAACGTACTAATACTCAATCACCTTCAGTTTCTTCAATAAATGCAAATGCTCCGGTACATTTTCAACAACCTTCAATTAATTTGACAAATGTTAAATTGCCAACTATAAAATTGCCGTCCTTTGATGGTTGTTACGATTAGTGGACACAATTCGAAGAAACGTTTAATTCATTAATACATAATAATTTAGCAATAGACAACATACAAAATTTTTATTATTTACCTTCATGTTTAGTTGGTGACGCAGCCAAATCTCTTAATTCGTTGAATGTTTCATCTGAAAATTATTCTGTGGCGTGGCAAATACTAAAAATGCGATATGAAAACAAAAGGCTAACGATATTCAAACACGTAAAGGCAATTTTTGATATTAATACTATTTCTAAAGAATCTTTCACAGCTATTCGAGCTATGATAGACATTCTTACAATTAACTTAAGAGCATTAAATGCACTTGGTCAGCCGGTAGACAATTGGGATAAATTATTAATTTATTTAATTACTATTCGTTTGGATCTATCCACAAGACGTGAATGGGAATTAAAACATGATTCAAAAGAGCCGCCGACATTTTCTTCACTTGAAGTATTTTTGCAGCAAAAGTGCAAACTTTTAGAAACTTTGCATATTGAAAAACCCCAACAACATACAATTCCTAGATTTAATAATAAATTTTCAGTAAACCATTCAATAAATAATGATCACGTTTTAAAGCACAAATGTTCATTTTGTAAAGATGCTCATCTTATTTACTCATGCGAGAATTTTTTGTCTTTAACACTTAAACTTAGATTAGAAAAAGTCAGAGAACTGCAACTGTGCACTGATTGTCTCAGCAAAGGTCATACTAATAGTTTGTGCTGCAGCACAATTAAATGCAAGAAGTGCGCAAAGCGCCATCACACTATGCTTCATATTGATGTTACAACCGTATCAATTAGTTCTGAAACACCCACAACATCAGCTTCACTCACATCTTCTTGTAACTCATCACAAATATTATTATCTACTGCATGCATCAAAACATTTAATTCAAATGGAAAGTCCGCAGATTGTCGTGCATTACTTGATTCAGGCTCGCAATCTAATTTTATTACCTCCAGAATGTGCAACTTTTTAAATTTACCTGTTTTGCTCACAACAATTACAATATCAGGTGTGTCTGCTGTAAATTCAGAGATAAAAAGTAAAACCAAAATTTTAATAAAGTCAAGCAATTCAAATATTAAATCAAACTTGTCATGTTTAATACTTGACAAAATAACAGAAAATATGCCTCAATATTCTTTTAACACAGCAAAACTCAAAATTCCAAATAACATTATTTTGGCTGATCCTACTATTAACAAGAGTGGAGAAATCGACTTGTTAATCGGATCAAACTTGTTCTGGAAACTATTGTCCATAGGCCAAATTAAATTAGGAAAACAATTGAATACACTACAAAAGACACAATTAGACTGGATAATAGCCGGTCCTGTTTCATATAATTACCTTGAAGAAAGGATTGTGTCATCAGCAAATTTTTGCACAAATATTGATCAGCAACTTCCCAAATTTTGGGAACTGGAAGAAGTATCAATTATTAAATCATTTTCAATAGAAAAACAATTTTGTAAAGATAATTTTAAAAATACGTACACAAGAGATAAGAATCAAATTGGTAATTCTAGACAACTAGCATTAAATCGGTTCCTTTCACTTGAGAAAAAGTTAAGCAAAAGTACTGAAAAAGAACTTTATACCCCGATTTCATACACGAATATAAAAATCTTGAGCACATGACTGAAATAAGGGAAACCGATTCTTTACCTAACAACTGTTTTTATTTACCACATCACCCAGTTATAAAACCTTCAAGTCTAACCACAAAATTACGAGTTGTGTTTGATGGCTCGGCATAAACAGCTTCATCTCTTTCACTAAACGATGTTCAAATGACTGGTCCTAGTATTCAACGCAATTTATTTTCTATTTTATTAAGATTTCGACAGCATACCTTTGTAATTACAGCGGATATAGCTAAAATGTATCGGCAAGTATTAGTAACACCAGATCATAAACCATTTCAAAGAATATTTTGGCGTGATTCACTCCGCGATACATTAAAAACTTTCAAATTGAACACAGTAACATATGGTACTGCATCCGCAGCTTTCTTGGCTACACGTTGCCTGAAGGAATTATCAATATTATTCAACCAATCTTACCCCACAACTAGTAGTGTAATCGCCAATGATTTTTATGTTGACGATCTGTTAACAGGCGCAAATACCATTGAAGCAACTAAATTAATCCGCAAACAGTTGACTAGCATATTAAGTTCAGCAGGCTTTTCCCTTCACAAATGGGCAACAAACGACAATTCCATTCTTGACGAATTAACTCATAATAAAAAAGATCAAAGTTTCACGCCCATATCTGATTCATCAAACAATAAAACGTTAGGTATATTTTGAAACCCAAATTTAGATTCATTTTACTATGACAACAAAAACTTTGCAACTGAACGGGTAACAAAACGTACAATTCTTTCTACTATTGCACAAATTTTTGACCCTTTGGGTCTTTTATCTCCAGTAAGTAAGGGTTATGGCAAGCACAACTAAACTGGGACGAATCAGTACCTATGTCAATTCATTCAGATTGGACCAATTTCATAGATGATCTAGTCCATATAAATAAAATTGCAAAACCTCGCTTTGCATTATGTCAAAATCACTCAAACATTGAGATTCACGGGTTCTGTGATGCATCAGAAATTGCATATGGTGCATGCATCTTTTTAAAATTGGAAAATATAAAGGAAAAAGTGAGCATTAATTTACTTTGTGCAAAGTCAAGGGTCGCTCCCCTCCATAAAACTTCCATACCGCGTTTAGAAGTTTGTGGTGCTGTATTGCTAAGCAGATTGTTTAAAAAGGTAATTGAAGCCCTTGACATCAATATTAATCGTTGTTACATGTGGATTGATTCTACTATAGTTTTAAACTGGCTCAACTCACCCTGTAGTAAATGGCAAACCTTTGTTGCCAATCGAGTTAGCAATATTCAAGTTTCCACAAAGAATTGCGAATGGAGACACATTAAAAGCCAGGAAAATCCTGCTGACAAAATATCACGAGGTGTCAGTCTAAGTATTTTAAAATCTGATGAGCTATGATGGTCTGGACCTACATGGTTACGTGAAGAATGTTCTAAATGGCCCAAATCATTATACACACAGATAAATGACATGCCTGAAACTCGTAAAATTTCAGTTATAAGTGCAGTAAACATAGAAAATTCATTTGATATATTTTCTAAATTTTCAAGTTTTCATAAATTACAACGTGTAACTGCATTTTGTCACCGATTCAGTAATAATCTACGGCAACCTTTAAATCTTTGCACTTTTGCTTCTTTAACTGCTTTTGAATTGCACAACGCCACAATATCACTTGTAAAATTACCACAATTAATGAGTTTTTCCGATGAGATAAGAGATTTGACAGCTAATCAACAAATACATAGCAAAAATAAAATACTTTCATTTAATCCATTTTTAGATAATAAAGGTATATTGCGAGTAGGTGGACGACTCCACAATGCAATTAATCTTGAAAACAGTATTCATCCAATAATTCTAGCAAGTAACCATAAATTAACTAATTTGAATTGTGGATCAGAAACTCTTTTAGCATCTATAAAAAATAAGTATTGGCCAATTTCCGGCAGAAATCTTTGTCGAAAAATAATCTTTAATTGTGTACGATGTTTCCGTACAAGACCGCGGCATGTAACTCCTGTTATGGGTAATTTTCCTAGCGCTCCAGTAAATCCTGCACCACCTTTTTATACCACTGGTGTAGAGTATGCTGTTAAATCTGTTAAAACTCAATTAAAACGTACTGTAGGAAATGCTTTATTGACACATGAAGAGTTTATAACTTGCTTAACACAAATAGAAGGAATACTTACAAGGACTACAACAACGTAGCAAATGAAAAAAGAATAGCTCATTGCCAAGTAGGTATATTTAGTTTTATGACATACAATCGTAATCTCATTATTGTACATGTCATTAGCCCTAATCGTGTATACCAGATGGTTTTAATTCTAGGAAAATGTTATTTTATTTGCTACCTGGAAATTCCTAATCCTCAACCCTTTATTGGCCATTTCTTGTTTTATATATATATATATATATATATATATATATAATATTGATTTTATTAACGATTTTTGAGTATTATTAAAATATAGTACTTTAAATTAATGTTGTGCTTAAAAAGGTTACAAAACAATATGTCGGTATATAAAACCTGCTCAGTAAAAACTTGTCATGATAAGTATTCACCGCTTTTGAATGTTATGTTTAGTATAACAAACTGGTGCACTAATAATAAATTAGTTTTAAATGTTGATAAAACCACTATTGTATATTTTAATTCAAATTTGCATAATTGTTATGATAATAATAATATTTCTTACAACGGACAAAAAATAAATTTTAGTAACAGTTGCAAGTTGTTAGGTATTGTAATTGATTTTAAGCTTAGCTGGAATGATCATTTTGAATACACAAAAAACATATTAAGTAAAGCTACTTTTGTTATTCGTAGACTCAAAAATATATGTAATTCAGGCACATTAAGATTTGTGTATTTTGCATATTTTGAGTCTATTTTAAGATATGGATTACTGTATTGGGGAAACATCATTTAATTGAAAGATATTTTAATCCTACAGAAAAAAATTGTTTGTTGTATGTTTAATCTTAATTACAATGATTCGGTTAGATCATATTTAAATTCAAAGAAAATAATGACTGTGATTAATTCATTTATATATGTAAGTGTTCTTTTTGTTTGTCAAAACAAAAATAAGTTTAATGTTGGATCAAATTTCCACGAACATAACACTAGAGATAGTAGTATGTTTATAAGGCCTGTTAAGTCTTATAACAATAATCATTTTAAATCGTACCTTACTAATTTAATTAAAATGTACAAGTTACCATCGAATATCAAAGTAATTGAGAATATCAAAGATTTTAAAGCTAAGTTAAAAGAATTTTTAACAAATCATGTTTTTTATAGTAAGGAAGAATTTTACGCAAGCTAATGTTATGTGATATGTGTTTTATTTTAGTGTATTTTATGTTATTGACTATTTGTAGCACCAAGAATCCGGATTTTCCAAATGAGTTGCAGCTTGTAATGATGCAAGACTTAAAACTCTGGACCCAATTCGTCTGCATAAAAATTTTGCGATTTGACATATACATTTTGGTCCAGAAGTCAGGAGTACAAACATGTATTTGACAAAGACACCTGTGCCCACACTAAATTTGACTAAATCTACTGGTAAGTGCATGTTTTTAGTTTTTGAACTTTTTAAAATGATTTATTATGATTATGATATATTTTTTTAATCTTCTTAGAAAAGATGATTATATATCATTAATATAATCTTAAGTAACTAGGTAATTTGTTTAACTTTAATAAAGATATATGGTGGAATTCATGAAAGCTGATTAACGTTAATCAGCGTTAAATGTGACAACATAACCTCAACTGTCAAAATTATATTTATTAATTCAATTTAAATATTTGATATTTACTTTGCGTTAGTATCAAATTTTATTTTCTTTTTATTTCTGATAGTTATATATTGTGTAAAACTTACCTTTGGGGTAGCATTACTAAAAATAGTTTGCGGTTGTCAAATTTAATCAACCGTTACTTTAACTGGCTTTCATGAATTCCAGCATTAGTTTTATTTTAGATAAACCATATATTAATTTTAATTCTCTGTAAGAGATTATATTTGCTTTTTGTGATTAGTAGAATATAAATACTTATTTTAATTAAATATATATATATATATATATCAGTTTAGATCAATATTTGTAAATAGATACATTAAATTGATAACATGTTTGATATATCTAATTTTAATTTTGTTATAGCAGATATTGAATTTCTATGTGAAGGGACGCCCATTTCAATTTTATCTACTAATATTGTGGACATTGAAGCTGTGGAGATGGTTGAGAAGCCACCCGAAATGACACTTATGACACCGTCATCTGGCACTAGAGCCTGTAGCATTACTACTATTTCAGTGCGGAAAAAAGGTATATTTTTATCTTGGTAATTCTACTTCGAACAGGAGTCAATTAAATTAAATTGTATTAAGAATAAAATAAATAATAATATAATAAATTAGTTTGAAATTTAATCCTTTAAGTACAGGTTTATTATTAGGTTTTACACTTTAATAGAGAAGGTAGATTTTTATTTTGGGTAAAAAAGATTAATTTATAATACATAATATCAATTATATATGGTATAGGTTTAAAATATATATTAATTTTTTTATCACTAGAGTGCAAAGGAAGGTATATTTTTATTTTGGGTAAGAACAATTAATTAAGTTATAATATATTGTCTAGGTTAAATAATAATTCTGCAAACAAGAACAAGAACACAAGAACTAAGCCCAAAGAAAAAAATCTGTAAAATGAAGCAAACAGATTAAAAAAATCTGCAAGCACGCTTTGTAGAAGAAATTTAAATTTCAAAGCAAAGCTGAGAACAGCAGGGCAAGAAATAAAATCAAAAATGTTCAAAGAATTTTCTGTAATAATGGGACTGTCTCTTTTCAAACGTTCTGGAAAAAGGTACAGACTGCTATCGAAGCTGTTTGCTTTACTTGGCAGAAAAACTATCATTACGCTTCTTAATTCGGTGCCAATCAAATGTGGCATCAACCAAATTATATTTGACAATATAAGGAGTGCTGCACAAAATTTAAACGATCTTGACAAAATGATGTGCATATTGATGTTCGATGAAATGAGTTTATCTCTTCATCTTCAATATAACCAGCACACGGACAAAGTTGAAGGGTTTTAGGATTTCGGTGACCAGCAAAAAAATGAAATTGTTGATCATGTTCAAGTTTTCATGTTAAAAGGATTAATGAAAAAATGGAAACAACATATAAATATCAAATATATGAAGAAAATTTTCATTCTTTTAAAAGATGTAGAATATAAATATGTAAATTAGTGAATTAATTTAATTGTTTATTTACAGACATTGCTAGTGTTGACGAAACAATCAAAATGCCATCTGAAGCAAAGCAGACTTCAAAAGTGATTGGATTTTTTGATAAATTATTCGACAGTATTAACAGTGAGACAACACAACTGGAAAACCACTTAAATGTGGAGTAACATCAACCAGCGGACATATTGAGTTTTGGATGCGTACAGTAAAGTCATTAAAAAATATGTACTTTCAAAAAGAAAGTTCAGATGAAATATTTAAGCCACCTTCTCTAAATTTTTTTATTAAAACGATAGAAGTTTCTTTTATTCCAATATTTAGAAAAAGTTACACCAACAAGGTATTAAATATTTAATAACAAGGTGCGGAATATAAATACAACATGTTTTCAATTTGTATCTTCCCACTCAATAAGTTCAAATTGTGAACCTATTAATAACAGAGACTCACTAACACAATTTGAAAATTTCATCGTTGGATCTAAGAAAAATGAAAATGAAGTACTACTGCCGATAGACATTGATTATATTCCACAAAAAGTGTTTCAACAAAACTTAGATATATCTGTGATAGGATATGTGGCAGGTTTCATAAGAAAAATGTATTAAGAAAATTTAAATGTGAACTCTGCCACATACATATACTTAATACTAATAATTCACCACATCTAGAATATAAACCCATGTATGAATTAACAATTCATAAAGAATTTAAAACTCCGAAAAGGTTGAAATATTGCAGACCTGCATTTATTATGTCAATTATATCTTGTTATAATTTATTCAAATATTTAATTAAAAATATAGATATAAAAACAATGCTGTAAATAGAACAACCGAATATGTTATCAAAAATGTTAAATTTACTTTTATATGGCAACACAAAGACGAAGTAATATTTTATATTGTCAATCATTTTCAAAAATTAGTTTTTTTTTTAATTATATTAAAGGTGTAAATAGGATATTGTTAGAAAAAGATCAACAAATTAATAGAAATTATGACAAACATTAAAATTTATTTTTATTAAATAAAATTTTAATTCGCTGTAGGTTTCAAATTTACCGGTCGACGCAAATTAGTTCAAGTAACTCTCACCAGGGAGCGCAACCATGGCTTCAAAAGGAGGGGGTCCTGTTTTCATTCTATATTATATATGTTCTATGCTTTGAAATGCATCATTTTAAACAAAAATTAAGTAATAATTGACGTCATCAGACATTGATCCCTCTCCTATGTTTAATAGAAAACTTCATGCTTATCTGGACTCTCATAAAAATTTTATGATTCCAAAATATAAATTAGTAGTACCCAACCCCATAATACCTAGGCTTTACTGTCTCCCTAAGATACACAAAATTAATACCAGCTCCTTCGATCTTCAATCTATGTCATTACCTATGAGACCAGTAGTCTCCTTCACAGATTCACATACCAGCAAAAATAGCTTCATGGCTAAATTATACTATAAAAACTAGCACTCAATTTAAAAGTCAACATGGTCTTAAAAATTCATTTGAATTAATAGAATCTCTTAATACATTTAAGTTTGATAAAAATTACTTAGTAGCTTCGTTTGACGTATCAAACTTATTCACTTCTGTAGCTATAAATGAAACCATCTAAATTACTAAGAACCTTCTAATTAATTCTGATCTCTCAGATGATCTTGAAACAGAATTTTTATCTGGTTTGTTGAATCTAGCATTTAAACGAAACTTTTTCCTTTTTAATATCTCTTTTTTTTTATCCAACCAGACGGTTTAGAAAGGGGTTCCCTACTTAGACCGTTAATGGCGGAAATTATCATGAATGATTTAGAACTTAAAATATTTAGTTCCCCGTTTCATTTAATACGAAAAATTAAGTTCTGGACAAAATATGTGGATGACATTCTTATTATTATTGATGGTAGTGCGGATGATTTGAATAACTTAAAAAACTTTATCAATTCTATTCATCCAAACATTAATTTCACCATTGAACTTGCCAACACTAATGGCATTCCTTTTCTAGACTTATTTATTCATACTGATACTTCCACTGATAGGCTGGAGTTTTCCATTTACCATAAACCTACTAGCACTGACACCATAATTCATTTTAATTCAAATCATTCTTTTTATCAGAAAATTTCCACTTTTCATTCACTGATACATAGATTGTTTTTAATACCACTTAATTTTGATCATTTTTGTGAAGAACTTAGGTACATTGTTAGCTTGTCTTAATGGTTATCCTAAGTCAATAATTTAAAATTACTCACCAAAAAACAAATTAAACTTCAACATATTAACTTATCGATACCTCCTACTCCTGAATTATCTAAACCAGTATATTCTTTATTGACTTTCTTAAATGAACAATGTATGGGTTTTGTTAGAATTTTTGCAAAATTAAATATTTCAATTTCTTTCAAATCTTCATCTTTTCTTTAAAAATATAAAAACAACAAAGAAAAACTGTTGCTCATTAACAGAAATGGTGTGTATTCTTTAGCTTGTAATGACTGTAACGCAGTTTACATAGGGCAAACATTTCGAAAATTTCCTGATAAAATGAATTAATAATTTATTCAAAATCAGTCAATCGAATCACAGCGGCCAAGGGTCAAGCATAGACAATTGTTTCGGTTCTACAAACCTCGTCAGTATGCCTTGTACGACCACGGCATCGCATGATAGCGAAGTCAATTTTGAATAAATATTTCTGTGCTTATGAACACAATTGATATTATAAATAATCAAACGAAAGACTGGTTTGCCATCTAGTTGCAATTTTTAATACTAAAAAAATGTCTGTGATTCGATTGACTGATTTTGAATAAATTATTAATTCATTTCATAATTTATTGGCGATTCAAAATCGTTATAGCCGCGAAATGACTGCCAATTGCATAAATGCAAAAATGATACCGATTAATGCGGACATTT
The DNA here is from genome assembly GCA_963932245.1 of Tachinus rufipes. Lineage (NCBI taxonomy): Eukaryota > Metazoa > Arthropoda > Insecta > Coleoptera > Staphylinidae > Tachinus > Tachinus rufipes. The sequence goes on from OZ010747.1 coordinate 58,561,476, forward strand.
TAGTATTAAAAATTGCAACTAGATGGCAAACCAGTCTTTCGTTTGATTATTTATAATTTCCTGATAGATTCAAAAAGCATTACTCTTGTATTAGATTGAATAAACCAAATAAATCTCATTTTGCTCAACATATTTTAAATACTAACCACAACTTTTTTCCTGACAATAATATTAAATTACTTTATTTGACACAAAAAATAGTAAGAAGTATTTTATAGTAAAGTTTTAGACATTTTGTCTTAGTCTATCCCACTTACGCTTTAGGTAAGTCATAATAACTCAACTTTTCATAATATTACAATGTTTTCTATATATTTTAACACCCTAATGAATTTATTCGTATATGTGATTAGTACATATGTAAAGTTATGCAACTATTGTAACACCCTAGAAGTGGTGAAAGTTGCCTATTTTCACGCCTCTATACCAACACAAGATGGCTACTTAAATCAGTTGAGAAAATTCATCCTTAACCATCTGTGTTAACAATACCAGTTCTTCAAATGTTGACTAGCTGGATTGTATTTTTACAACATCGTGTTGGTTTATTAACACAAATTTTAATTAACAAACAACTATTGCTATTTAAAAAAAAAAAGATAATTATGATTTACACCATCCCTAACCTTACATATATATGTTTCAATCATGTGGTCCTTTTTAACATAAAATGCCCCGCTCTATATTATTATTAATTCTACTTTGTATGTTTGTTTAATATTAATTTTATATTGTCATAGTTAATGTGATACATTTTCAATTTACTTTGCCTATTCAAATCTAACTTAATAAGATACTAATGTTCTATATGTAACTTTTAGCATGAAGATGATGCATGCATGCATGCAAGTTATCGTGCGGAATTATGCTGAGTTGCAGCAGACTTATCACTTCGTGGAAGTGTTGTTCGCCGGACACCCACATCGCCGGACACCTGTGCGATAGACTGCAGCGTTGCAGAATCACCAAATATAAATACGCGTGATAAACATTTATGAGTAATAATTGTAAATTACTTTTGCATATAGTATTTATATTTTAAATTGTATAATTAAATTTTTTTATTAATCAATATTACATAAACATAAACATATTTGTCAATCATATTAATGTCAAAAATATTTTTTATATATTTATACACCTAAGTTTTTATTTATATAATATTTTAATTTTAATTTAATACAAATATATTTACAGTTACTGATGATGCCTTAAACGGCGAAACCGGTTTATATATTAAAAATAATAAAAATAAAGCATATAAAAGTATAAAAATTTTAATTATACAATTTAAAATATTTATGAGTAAGTTATTAAGTATATTCAGACATGTAACCATTATAACCATATTATAGAATTAAGTTTATAATTCTTTACAATAAAATAAATAATCATTTTTAAAAATAAACTCGTAGTAACTCGTACATTAACTGGCGCAGTCGGTAGGATACGCCAAACGGATAGTTTAGTGAAAATAAATATCCGGTTCGTTTCAACGATTTGTTGGTGTGTTAAAGAAAACAAAACAAAAAAATAGTGCACAAAACTTAAAGAATATAAGTTTTGTAAACAAGTGCGAATTGTTACGAAGAAATCTTCAATCAAGCCGAGCAACAAGACAGCATTGACAGACCCATCCCAGGAATTTGGATTACCAACAACATTCCATGGAAAGAATATTGATAATTGTACTGTAAGTTGAATGTCATATAAAAAGGCTGAATTAATTAATAAACTCAACTGAAACTAATTCTAACTTCCCTGAAATTATTACCAAGAACCCTAATTCAGATCCATTAACTGATACTTTAATAGATCAATTTAATAATTTCAACTTAAATAAATTAAATAAAATGGCAGTTCTTAAAAAAAAATATTTAAGCATGATCCCGGAGTTTACTGGAGATGCTGAATTACTAAATAGATTTATCGAAATATGCGAGAAACTAGTCACCAAGTTGTATCTCTAGTTGTATTATTAGGAACTGGGCTGAATTAAAAACCGCTCTACTGAATGCATATCAGGATAAGCGGGACTGTTTTAGTTTAGGTATAGAAATTACAGAATTTAAACAATCAAACAAAACTGTGTTTGAGTTTTATAACAAAATCCAGCATTTGTTAAACTTACAAATTGCTTATGTAACTACTCATTTCCCTGCAAATGAATCAGCTGTTTTATCAGCATATTTTAGGAAATATGCTTTAAGAGTTTTACTTAAAGGTTTAAAGGAACCAGTAGGTTCACTCATGAGAACGAAAAATCCTGCTGATTTAAACACAGCATTGAATATGCTTACTAATGACTTTCAATTTGATTTAAAAAATAAATCGCAAAGTTTTAATCAACAGAATTTCTCAAATAATAAAAAGCAACAGTATAATAATAATAATTTTAAAGGGCCTCAATTACAATTGGCTAATTTCCCATATAATAATAATCAATTTTATAATAGAGCCAACAATTTTCAACTTCCAAATAATAACTTTAATAGAAATACAAATGCTAATAATGCATTTAGACCTAATCAAAATATGGCTCTAACTAAACCGACCCCCATGGTATTTCTACAAGAAATACCACGCAACCTAAAAACTCTCAATACCAGAAATTAAAGCCTGCATTGCCTAATCATGAATTGCATAATATTTTCGAACCACAAATAGAATTTTCCAAAGAGGAAGACAAACAACAAGAAGTTGTAAACCATTCTTTTTTAGAGAACGAAGCCTCGGGAATGAATTTACACTGATGAACCTTACAATAAACAATGCAAATGCACGTTTACCATATATATTACATACAGATAATAATTTAAAAATATTAGTAGATACAGGAAGTACAAAATTGTTTGTAATACCTGAAGTAGCTCATAAATTTTATAAAAATGGGATAAAAGATGATCCTTTTCAAATCGCAACAAAATTCCTTGTACTAAATTGTTTAATATGAAACAGAATTGTTTATTAAAATTTCATTTATTTAATTTTCATAGTAGCTTTGATTTGTTATGAGGTATGGATAACCTAAATATAATAAAAATATGTTAATTACTCCTAATAGTGAAACAAAAATCTTTTTCCATAACGAAATTAATAATGTTAATAATAATTTTATTAGTTCTGTTCAAATCGGAGCAGAATGTGAACAAATAATAAAAATAAAAATTAAGAATGTTAGTGATGGTGATATAATCATCCCTGAAACTAAATTAACACATTTAGAAATTCTTGAATGTGTAACTACGGTAAAAAATTATGAAGCGTTATGTGTAATAAGAAATAATTCAGATAAGGAAAGAAATATTAAGGTTATTAAGCCAATCATAGTAGAAAACCTAGATGATAATAATTATCGTCCTTTCCCAAATTTTAATAATCTGCACAATGAAAATCTGGATCTAGACTTTTCTAACATCGAAACAAGTCATATGAATTCGGAGGAAAAATATGAGATAACTAATTTAATTAAAGCTTATTCAGACATTTTCCAAAACGAAAATAAAAAATTAACTTTTAGTAATGAAGTAAAGCATCACATAAGAACAAAAGATGAATTTCCGGTTTACATAAAAACTTACAGATATCCCGAAGTTCATAGGTTAGAAGTTAAGAGACAAATACAAAAAATGCTAGACGATAATATAATACGTCCTTCAAATTCACCATGGTCCTCACCAATTTGGGTGGTGCCAAAAAATTAGATTCTCAAGGAAATCGTAAGTGGCGCATCGTCATAGACTACAGGAAATTAAACGAAAAAACCATTGATGACCGGCACCCGATTCCTAATATTACAGAACTTTTAGATAAGTTGGGAAGAAGTTTGTATTTTACAACGCTCGACTTAGCGTCGGGTTTTCACCAAATCGAGATGTTCGAAGGTGACATAGAAAAAACCGCGTTTAACACCGACGACGGGCATTATGAATTCGAACGAATGCCCTTCGATTTAAAAAACGCACCGGCAACGTTCCAAAGAGCGATGAATAATGTTTTAAAGGGTCTACAAAATTGTCGAGTTTACCTAGATGATATAGTTGTTTTTAGTAGTAGCCTACAAAAACACATGATCAATCTAAGAGATGTGTTTGAAAGACTAAGCCAAAGTAACTTCAAAATTCAGGTAGAAAAATGCAAAGTTTTAAAACACGAAGTCTTTTATTTAGGTCACGTAGTGACACCTGAAGGCATTAAACCAAACCCGGACAAAATCCGAGCCATCCAAAATTACCCGTTGCCAAAAACCACTAAGCAAATCAAAGGATTTTTAGGCCTTTTGGGATGCTTTTGGGAAGTTCATAAAGGACTTTTCCAAATTGACTAAACTCTTAACAAATTGTTAAAAAAAAAACGCAACTATAAATTGTGAAGATGTAAAATATATAAAGTGTTTTAATCTATCAAAAAATTTGCTCATAAACGAACCAATTCTACAATACCCAGACTTTACAAAACCTTTCATTCTCACCACTGATGCGAGTAACTATGCATTAGGAGGTATTTTGTCACAAGGCAACATAGGATCAGACCTACCTATAGCGTACGCAAGTCGTACTCTAAATACTTCAGAATCCAATTATTCCACTATCGAAAAGGAATTATTGGCTATAATTTGGGCTACCAAATATTTTAGGCCTTACCTATATGGCCGTTGATTTAAAATTGTGACAGACCACAAACCATTACAATGGTTATTTTCTGTCAAGGAACCTAATTCCAAACTCCTGAGATGGAGGTTAAAATTAGACGAGTTCGATTATGAAATCGTGTATAAAAGTGGTAAAACCAACAAAAATGCCGATGCTTTAAGCAGAATAATCCCTGACAAAAAATTCAGTTTAATCTATGAAGATTACCAAAACTATAAGATATAATAATATTTCAAATAAAAATGTTATCGACCTAAATGATAATTTATTTAATGCACCTAATGAATTCGCAATAGGGCACTGCGTAAGTTCCGATTTGAAAATGAATAAAGGTATTGCAAAACATTTTAGGGAAAAATTCGGTCAAGTGGATAATTTAAAATCTCAACACTTAAATTTATACTCCATCGGATACTTGAAAGATAATGATAGGTTTATTCTATATCTAGTAAGTAAAGAAAAATGTTTCGAAAAACCAACACATAAAGATCTATTCCAAACCCTGGTAAATTTAAGAAGCTTTTGTATCCAAAACAAAATAAATATGCCATTAATATGTGAACGAAATATTAAAATACGTCTTCAAAAATACTGAAATAATTATTCATGTGTATCACAATAAAAACAAAATAGAAATGAATATTCTAAATGAACCAGATACACCAAAACAAACAACATCAGTAATACTTGATTATATAGAAGAATTTAATAAGTCATTAGAAAACGCAAATAAAGGAAAAAATGATGAAACAGATTCCTTAATTGTCGAAGCGGATATTACAAACCCTGACGAAATAAATGATGATGAAACTAACCACTCTAATCAAGAAAATCCAATATTGAATATCCCAATTATTGATTGCCCAGTAAACTATGGCAAAAATCAGATAATTATTTCTGAAGTTAATTTTGATGCAGTAGATCCTACCATAATTAAATTATATGAAACCAAACAAAGAATCTTAGTTCAGTTTTCAAAAAATAACTTTGATAATGACGTAATCAAATTTGTAAAACAATATGTTGTGCCGAAAGTTAAAAACTATGTTTATTTTGAGGACCCAATATATGAAAAAGTTTGTAATGTTTTACAAACTTATTTTAAAAATTCTGAGATCAATATGATCAAATGTACTAAAAAATTAGTAGATATCAGTGATAAAGATGAAATCATTCAAACTATTCAAGGCTTTCATGAAGGCAAAACTAATCATAGAGGCCTAGATGAAACTGAAAACAGAATAAAACAAGTATATTATTGGCCAAACCAAAGGAGAAGAATTCAAACTGTTCTAAATTCATGTGAAATATGTCAACTCACAAAATATGTCAAAACACCATTTGATATGGAAATAGATAAAAAATTGGTTAACAATTATATCCGTGAACGCAGGGATAAAATGAAAATATTGTAGAAACAGATCAAAGACAATCTACAACAGACTAAAGCAAATTACATTACAAAGCTAATCAAAATCAAGAAAGTATTCCAACTATACCTCCCAAGGTATTTGTCAAAAATCGGCAAAAACAAAATAAAACTAAAAATAAATACAAAGTTGAAAGTATTAAAACTATTAAACAAAAAACTAAAACTGCTGAAATCAAACCTAGACATCATAATACTGCGGAAAAAATACATCTGCAGAACATTAAAAGACCGAGAAAACAAACTTACAAATTTAAAATGTTTTCAGGATCCTCCACCGCGGAGAAGGATCAAAAATAAAAAATATCACCCAAAACTTAGGAATACTTCTAATCAATTTAGCTCCTGCAAAATTGCAACGTACTGAACACACTTTTGTGCATTTTTACGATTTGAGCCCAATATTCGAAGAGTATAAAAATTTAAACAATCAATTTAAGATTAGGAAAAAGTAACGATACAAAAATTATTAAGGAACTAGAAAACTACAACAAAATAGTAAATTACTTGCAAAAAATATAATTGGTAAAATATCCAATATAAAATTGCACTCTTTAAGACCCAGAAGACCACGTTTGTCTTATTAACGGTTTAGGAACAATATATAAATTATTGATAGGTACATTGGATGCCGATGACGAAAAAAGAATAAATAACATTTTGACGCATTTGCAAAAAATGAGTCAAATTTGCAAAAACAAATACAATCACAGTATTCAGTTAACAACCAAATTATTAAACAATATAATGATACAATCAAAGATGTTCAACATAATGAATTATTATTAAAATCTAGAATTTTGCAATTAAATGAAATAATGGAACCATGGAAATAACGGATACGTTATTTGCAAAAGATTTTTTTTTATTATTCTCGAGGACATAGATAATTCAATTACATTCTGCAAACTAAAAGTCTTGCACCCTAGTATAATCAAACCGAAAGAATTATACTCAGAACTAAAAAGAATCTCATCTCATTACAAATTACAATTTCCGTTTGAACTAAAAATAGAAAATATTCTTGACTTTGAATCAGCCATAAGAGGTAATTGTAAAATCGAAAAATCCAGAATAAATTATTTTCTCTCTATCTCTATTGATTTTGAGCAAAACTTTGATCTTTACTACCTACATCCAATTCCTACAAAACACGAGTTAGAATTTGTTGCTATTATACCAGATACTAAGTATTTCCTAAAAGCCGGAAATTTGTTGAAGCCTATGAGTGACATTTGTGCTAAAGGTACAATTTATGAATGCCCCCGGCATCTGCAAGTAAATCAAGTTTCCCCATGCGAAAAAGAAACCCTGTTGAATAGAACTACGACCAAGTGCACATTTGTTAAAATAAACATAATGAAGAGACACATGGAAATCATTCCAGAAATAAATCAATTTCTTGGTGTCTTCCCTAAAGAAGAAGTAATCGATATTAAATGCGAGTCTGGAACCGAATCAAAATTATTAAAAGGAATATATTTAATCAAGAAAAAAGCTTGTGAAGTCTACTTCAACAAACAAAAACTGATTTTCCAAGAAAAAACCTATGGTCGACCAGTAATCAGTAATTATCATCAGATTACTTTCGAAAAATATCAAATTCCAGGAATGAAAATAGAAATGTAGAATCTAAATTTAAAAGACATATCTGTGAATTGAATGGTGCCCATAGAAGAAACTCCGATCATACCTCACGCTCCAAGTATTTGGACTATTATTATATATTTTGGACTTATAATCTTTTGCTGCTACATGTTGAAAAAGTGCATCAAAAGAAGGCAACAATTAAAAATGGGCCCTATCGTGGACCTTCAACTAGAGACGCTCGAAGATTCCCGGGACGGTCAAGTTCAGCTTCCAGGAAAAGCTTCATTCTAACGTGGGAGGAGTTATCGGGCGGAATTATGCTGAGTTGCAGCAGACTTATCACTTCGTGGAAGTGTTGTTCGCCGGACACCCACATCGCCGGACACCTGTGCGATAGACTGCAGCCGTTGATAGAAAGAGTATATAAAGATGCGCGACGTATATGCGAGTTCAACTAATGCCGACTTCAGTTGTAGGTGGCGCGAGTGGTCTCTTACTTAAAGTTTATAAAATAATATTGCCGGTCAGTTAGTCACAGACGCTGTGAGAGTCAAGTTCTCGTTCGTCTACAGCTTGCTGCGACCCTGATATTAACCGCACGGAAACTTATATGCATGAGCATTTGATTTAAAACAAACAACATGGATAAATTCATTTTTATTTAATAATAATAAAATATTATTAAATAAAAATGAATAAATAGAATTTCTACAAAATTAATTAAGAAAATATTAACATGGATAAAATTTCTAATATCTAATATGTGTGTTTACATTACATTGTACAAACTATATGCAATAAGTTTTTTTACTTTTCCTATAAAAAATGAACAACGTTTGAAAAAGTGGCAGAAATATTGCGGAAATATTAAAATTGCATTAATGAACAAAGAACTGTTAAAATATAAAAAAAATATGCATAAAATATTTTTTACCTACTGACTTTAAAATTAATAGTGTTCGATAATTGTTATTTCCCTATGCTGTTGCAATTAAATTTATATCGAAAGAAATTATGATTTTAAAGATTTATTAGGACAAAGTTTTTATCGTATAAACAAGCGTTATTTTTTAATATAAACAGAAAACTGGTACTAAAAAGTAAGTGTTTTTACACGAATTACTTAAAAAATTGAAATTTGTGTTAAAAATGCAAACTGGCATATTTAGCATATTAGTTCAAAAGATCTATCATAATATAAAATTATTGGTGAACATATTTTAACATTGATGTTAAAAAATCCAATCGGGCAATGAGTTTTTCTTATATTACTTAGCAAGGTTAAAAATGTTCAGAATACGGCTATGTATTTATAATATATAATTTCGATTTAGTTAGTAATTCGAGTTCGAGTAATCAATACTGAATTGATTATTAAAAGACAGTGATCAAAATAATTGATTACCATCAATTATTATTATAAACTGTAGAACATAGTAAATATTTTAAAAGTTTTATTTTTTTTATAATGAATGATTAGCTGCCGCTAGTATTTATAATATTTAAAGATAAAAAGAATCATTTTTATAATAAAGAATAAAAAATTGATTATTAAAGATCATAGACAATTGAATACTTTTTGGCTTTAATGTCATAATTTGCCCACAAATATTTTGTAATGTTTAGCATTTTATAAGTAGTTTTAATTATTTTGAAAAGAAATGGGTGTACTCGATCGAATACACTCGGAAGATGTAAATAAATTTAAAAAATAGGTTTTTGGTAAATTAACTTTATTTAAAATAAGCTATTTTTTAATACATAATGTAAATTACCATTTTTTACATATTCATTCCAGTCGTGATTTTAAATTTTGAAAAATGTTTAACACTATTTCTAATGATTTCTGGACAAAATCTTGATGCGTTATTTGAAGTTGTCAGCATTTATTCATATATTTCCAACCGGAAGGTATAAGCCATTTTAAGTTTTTGAAATTTGTTTATTCCATGCCCAGATATTTTAATTTTGTTGTTGAAAATCTACATATTTTATTTGCACTTGATTTTTATTACCGACAACGGTACAATGTCATCTTCACTTGTGAAATTTTATTTCTATTTGGCCAAGCACATCAGATAGAAATTGTGCAGTTATGCTGTGTTTATTACTGATTTCATTTTTATTGGTTTGTTTATTATCTGACGTTACAATTATCATATTAGATCTGATATTGTGAATGCGCACATTATTAAGATTTTAGCAAAGGCAATTTATGTTTACCAATTGCAAAAAAAAAACTTATAAAAGCAGCAAAATCAAAAACTGACCTTACATCTGCCCAGTGTAGTCGTGCGAGTACTTCAATGTTTAGCCCACTAAATAATAATAATAATAATAATAATAATAATAATAATAATAATAATAATAATAATAATAATAATAATAATAATATTTATTATCCAACAGTTACAAAAATTAACTATTTACAGGATAATATTAAAATAAAACAAATACAATATATTATATGTTTGTATATATATATACATACACATAAACACAAGTTAATCAATTTATAACAAAATATCTATTCATAAATATAACTATAATAATTATCATAACACAACAAAACAATATTCTAATAAACAAAAGTAAATATTTATTTATTAAACAAACAAAATATTGTGTTAGTTTAATAAACAAAAACAGTAAAAAGAAAGAAACAACAGTCTATATATAATCTGCAAAAACAAAAACAAAAACAGCAAAAAATTTAAATTAAAAAAAAAAAAAAAATCTACATATACCTTAATGTAAAGTAATATTTAACAATGATTCTGCTAACTTACTACTTGATGTGTTAAACATATCAATATCATTGCAATACGTGTTTACATAACTGCACATTGACAAAATAGGTGACCCTAGATGATGGTTAGTCATAGCACGGTCTATATAAAATACAGTTCTAGATCTTCTATTTATTCTGGGCACAATAAAATTGAGTTTTAATAGCAGGTTTTCGTCATTAATTTCTCCATTTATTAATTTATATACAAACAATATTTGGGCAATAATTCGTCTAGATTGCAAAGCTGGTAGATTAAACTCATTTTGAAGAGCACTATTCATAATGCCACGATGTGGGTAGTTGCCATGAGTTCTGTAGTACATAGATTTTAAAAATTTTCTTTGTACTTTCTCTATTTCGTTTATGTACAGTGCAGCTGATGGATGCCAGACTATAGAGCAATATTCCAGCTTGCTTCTTATAAACGATTTATAAAAATTTAATAATGGCGTCGTATCAGTGAATGGTTTTGTATTTCGTAAAATAAAACCTAATGTCTTATAACATTCTTTGGTAATTTTCATTACATGCTGTTTAAATGTTAGTTTAGGATCAAAGTAAACACCTAAGTCTTTAATTAAATCAACATTCTCAAGTGGAGAACCATTTATTGCATACATATATAGTATATTAGTTCGCCTTCTACTGTATTGCATCACTTTACACTTATCAGTATTTAAATTAAGCTTGTTATTTGTTGCCCAGAGTTGTAGTGCATTTAAGTCGTTTTGTAATTGCGTACAGTCATCAAAAGTTTGTATTTTGCTAAACATTTTTAAATCGTCAGCGTAAATAAGACATTCCGAATTAATGGAATCTAAAATGTCGTTGACAAACATTAAAAAAAGCAAAGGACCTAAATTTGAGCCTTGCGGGACCCCACTAGTAGGTATAAATGTCTTTGAATTTATTCCGTTAAGATCAACAAAGTTGACCCGGTTGTTAACGTAAGATGCCAACAAACTTATTATGCCATTACTTAGACCAAAGAAATGTAATTTTTTAATAAGAATATTGTGTTGAACTTGATCAAAAGCCTTAGAGAAATCCGTGTAAATAACATCAACTTGATATTTTTCATCTAAAGCCCCTGATTCAGCATCCGTAAAACTACATAAATTGGTGACTGTAGATTTCCCTTTTACAAAGCCATGCTGATTTGATTTTAAGAATTTTCCTACGTGACTATATAAAGGTTTGTACAATAATATTTCAAATAGTTTTGCAAAATTAGATATTAACGTTATTGGACGATAATTTGTCACGTCATTGCGATTTAAGTTCTTAAACACAGGTACAACTTTAGAACATTTCCAACAATCAGGAAATATTGATTTATTTAAAATCAAATTGTAAATATGGAGCAATGGTTTTGATAATATCTGGCAACAATCTTTCACTAGTAACGCTGGAATATTATCAGGACCCATAGTAAAATTTGCCTTTATAGATTTTGCTGCGTTAATTAAATCAGATTCGTTAAAACTTTTAATTGTGAGTAGAGGGTTTTGATAAACATTTTGAGAATTTAATGAGTAAATACTATCTTTTACAGAATAAACTGATGAAAAATGAGTGGCAAAGGCATTTGATATGTCAGTAACATTGTGTAATTTACTATTATGGTACGTCATGCTAGCAGGTATTTTAGGATTTTTCTTTCGTTCATTAATAAATCCCCACATTTTTTTCGGATCTGTCGTTACTTTACACTGTACATCCTTGATATATGATTTAAAATCATTGTTTATATTTTTCGTAACAGTACTTCGATATTCAGTAAATTTTCTTTTATTGTATCTTGTACCACTCTTAAGATATATCTTCCTATAGTGTTTTTTACGTCTTATATTAAAATAAGTATTACGACTATACCAAAAAGGAAACTTTAATATTTAGTGTTTTTTGAGTGGTACCGTTAAGTTAATAAAGTTATTAATAATTTCATAAAACACTTTACTTGCCAAGTTTGGGTCACTACAATTAATTACGGAATTCCAGTTTTCCGATTGAAGCATTTCGTAAAGTAAAGTAAAGTCTGAGTCAGCCTTTTTATAATTATATACTACAGCATTAGATATTAAAGGTTGTATAGGTACGTTATCCAAGTAAGTGCAACATATTTCAAGAGCAGGATGATGTGCATCTTCCCGTACTAACGGATGTGTGGTATGACTGACTGTGCACTTAATACTATGAGAACATATAAACAAATCAAGTAATCTATTATTTACGTTTCTAATGTCATTGAACTGTGCAGACCCATTAAAGTAATTAAAATTTGTGATGATATTAGACTTAGAACAATAATCTGATGGATATGAGGGTATATTAAAATCTCCAGTAATAATAAAATTGTCATTTAACACTCCATGTGATTCCAACTTGCTAACTAATACTTCATATGTTGTTAATGAAGATTGTGGTGGTATATACAAAACAATAACATTACATACAAAAATTCCACAACGCAAGCTAATACAAACAAGATTAATATTAAAGTCATCAAGTTCTTGATCACAAATACGTATTTCATTCGCCGAAAAACTTGAGTTGACCGCAACTAAAACACCACTGCCATGAGACTTATCATTGCGAAAAACACTAAAGTTTGTAGTAAAAAGTTCATAATCGTTGACAGATTCATTTATCCAAGTTTCAGACAGCATTATAATATCCAGTTCATCATTTGCAAGTAAGTTGTTGTAAAATTGAGTCGTTTTAGTGTTAAGCCCTCTCACATTTTGGTAATAACAATTTAATGTTTTTGACTGTTGGATGCTTGCAAGTTTTTTGTAATTAGTATTTTTGGTATCCCATTCTCATAACGAAGATATACATTTTCACCATTGTTTTTCTTAATTTTAAACTGATTTATAATTCTTTTCTTCTTATCATTTTGCCTTGGAGTTAAATTTTTGTTTATATACATGTTTGAAAATTGGGGACAATTTTTCAATTTATTGGCATTTCTTAAAATAAAATGTGCATCTTCAATAGAATTTAATATAATTTTTATAGGACGAGACGAGTTGTCGGAGCGCGGTTTACCAAGTCGAAACATCTTTGGCCTACTAGCCATTATTGTTTGATTACTGTCTATTGTGTTTAAGATTTTATTCACTTCAGCATTATCATCAATTGATGCATTATCAGGGATATTTGAGATGATTATATTCTTTTCGCGCTTCGTCTGTTCATTAATTTCTTCTAAAATTTCATCAACCAAAACTTCAGAATCAATACTTTCTGATTTAGAAGATTTTAGCTCATTAATCTGAATTTCCAGGTTTAAAATAAGTTTTGACAGCGTTCCAATTTTTTCAGCCACATCAGATGTACAGCATGCAACACAAGTCCATTTAATGTTTTTTTTTGAACGGAGAACTTTGGTTTCTTTATCTGTTATGCTAACACATGAATTGCTATAAATACTTTGACATACAAAACATTTGATAGCATTTGCTTCAGAGACGACCGTGTTACAGCATTTACATTCCATACTTATAAATACAAAAAAAAAAAAAAAAAATAGGTATAAAGAATTAATAGAGTATACAAGGACACACACTTCACACCTAGGGACCTATCTAGGTGACTAACTTAGTACATACATGAAGGGCCACGGAAAGGAATTTACATAAATGAGTGTTAAACAAAGGAAAATTAAAGAATTATTAAAATAAAAAATTTAAAATATATATATAAATATATATATATATCATTATTGATATATAAGGGTTTATGAGACCAAGGAATTATGAGACCATTGCCGCTGGTCTCACTAACCTTCTCGCTGGTCTCATAAGCATGCCGCTTGGTCTCATAAGCATTTGCCGTAATAATAAGCCAATATTAGAATGTTACTCAAAATTTTATAATTAAAATAAATGGCTAAACCTATTCGAATGATTTCAAATAAATTAGGGCATCATGTAATAAAGGTAATAAATTAAAACAAATTAGTAACTCATACAAAAATTATGTAGTAGCCCTAAAATTTGATTTCAAACCCTTGAACTATATGAATTTTAAGTAAACTTATTTTACAAATGTACTATAGTAATCAAATAAGAACAAAATAGAAACTTGTATAAATATTTTTAGTACTTTCAAACAGTATAATTTTAATGTAATCCCCCTGCTCCTTCCTAAACATTGCACCAACCAAATATAAGCATAAGAGTACAATTATCGCACAAATGTAATATAGGTATCAAATAAAAGCAAATACTGTAACATACAATTATTGTAGAGTACCCCAAAACATTGTACCCTATCGCCCCCCCTGCTAAGCAAATTAAAGGTACAAATATTGCCTTACTGTAATATGGGTAACAATTGAAAGCAAATTTAGTAACAAAAATTTAATTTAAAGTACCCCAACACATTGTACCCCATTGTCCCCCCTGCTAAGCAAATTAAGGGTACAAATATTGCTTAAATGTAATATGGGAAACATACATTTATTGTAGAGTACCCCAAAACATTGTACCCTATCGTCCCCACTGCTAAGCAAATTAAAGGTACAAATATTGCATTATTGTAATATAGATCAATTGAAAGCAAATATAGTAACAAACAATTATTTCAAAGTGCCCCAAAACATTGTACCCCATTGTCCCCCTCCTAAGCAAATTAGGGGTACAAATATTGCATATTTGTAATATGGGTATCAAATGATAGCAAATATAAAAACATACAATTGGTGTAGAATACCCCAAAATACTGTACTCTATCGTCCTCCCTGCTAACCAAATTATAAGTACAACTAACGCATAAATGTAATATGAGTATCAATTGTAAACAAATATGATAACAAACATTTATTTTAATGTACCCCAACACATTGTACTCTATCGTCCCCCCCCCCGCTAAGCAAATTAAGGGTACCAATAATGCGTAAATGTAATATGGGTAACAAATAAAAACAAATACGGTAACATACAATCATTGTAGAGTACCCCAAAACATTGTACCCCATTGTCCCCCCTGCTAAGCAAACTAGGGGTACAATTATTACATAATTGCTAAGCAAATTAAAGGTACAAATATTGCTTAAATGTAATATGGGTATCAAATAAAAGCAAATACGGTAACATACAACTATTCTAGAATACCCCAAAACATTGTACCTTATCCCCCCGCCCCTGCTAAGCAAATTAAAGGTACAAATATTGCATTACTGTAATATAGGTATCAATTGAAAACAAATATAGTAACAAATATCTATTTCAAAGTACCCCAGAACATTATACCCTGTTGTCCCCCTGCTAAGCAAATTAAGGGTACAAATATTGCTTAAATGTAATATGGGTACCAAATAAAAGCAAATATGGTAACATACATTTATTGTACAGTCCTCCAAAACATTGTACACTATCGTTTCCCCTGCTAAGCAAATTATGGTACAAATATTGCATTACTGTAGTATAGGTATCAATTGAAAGCAAATATAGTAACAAACATTTGTTTCAAAGTACCCAAAAACATTGTACTTTATTGTCCCCCCTGCTAAGCAAATTAAGGGTACCAATATTGCGTAAATGTAATATGGGTAACAAATGAAAACAAATATGGTAACATACAATTATTGTAGAGTACCCCAAAACATTGTACCCCATTGTTCCCCCTGCTAAGCAAACTAGGGGTACAATTATTACATAAATGTAATATGGGTATCAAATGAAAGCAAATATAAAAACATACAATTGATGTAGAATACCTCAAAACATTGTACCCTATCGTCCCCTTCTGCTAAGCAAATTAAAGGTACAAATATTGCTTAAATGTAATATAAGTATCAAATAAAAGCAAATACGGTAACATACAATTATTCTAGAATACCCCAAAACATTGTACCTTATCCCCCCGCCCCTGCTAAGCAAATTAAAGATACAAATATTGCATTACTGTAATATATTTATCAATTGAAAACAAATATAGTAACAAATATCTATTTCAAAGTACCCCAGAACATTATACCCTGTTGTCCCCTGCTAAGCAAATTAAGGGTACAAATATTGCTTAAATGTAATATGGGTACCAAATAAAAGCAAATATGGTAACATACATTTATTGTACAGTCCTCCAAAACATTGTACACTATCGTTTCCCCTGCTAAGCAAATTATGGTACAAATATTGCATTACTGTAGTATAGGTATCAATTGAAAGCAAATATAGTAACAAACATTTGTTTCAAAGTACCCAAAAACATTGTACTTTATTGTCCCCCCTGCTAAGCAAATTAAGGGTACCAATATTGCGTAAATGTAATATGGGTAACAAATGAAAACAAATATGGTAACATACAATTATTGTAGAGTACCCCAAAACATTGTACCCCATTGTTCCCCCTGCTAAGCAAACTAGGGGTACAATTATTACATAAATGTAATATGGG
Organism: Tachinus rufipes; assembly: GCA_963932245.1. Taxonomy (NCBI): domain Eukaryota; kingdom Metazoa; phylum Arthropoda; class Insecta; order Coleoptera; family Staphylinidae; genus Tachinus; species Tachinus rufipes. The sequence continues at coordinate 58,578,343 of OZ010747.1, forward strand.
TATCAAATGAAAGCAAATATAAAAACATACAATTGATGTAGAATACCTCAAAACATTGTACCCTATCGTCCCCTTCTGCTAAGCAAATTAAAGGTACAAATATTGCTTAAATGTAATATAAGTATCAAATAAAAGCAAATACGGTAACATACAATTATTCTAGAATACCCCAAAACATTGTACCTTATCCCCCCGCCCCTGCTAAGCAAATTAAAGATACAAATATTGCATTACTGTAATATATTTATCAATTGAAAACAAATATAGTAACAAATATCTATTTCAAAGTACCCCAGAACATTATACCCTGTTGTCCCCCTGCTAAGCAAATTAAGGGTACAAATATTGCTTAAATGTAATATGGGTACCAAATAAAAGCAAATATGGTAACATACATTTATTGTACAGTCCTCCAAAACATTGTACACTATCGTTTCCCCTGCTAAGCAAATTATGGTACAAATATTGCATTACTGTAGTAAAGGTATCAATTAAAAGCAAATATAGTAACAAACATTTGTTTCAAAGTACCCTAAAACGTTGTACTTTATTGTCCCCCCTGCTAAGCAAATTAAGGGTACCAATATTGCGTAAATGTAATATGGGTAACAAATAAAAACAAATATGGTAACATACAAATATTGTAAAGTACCCCAAAACATTGTACCCCATTGTCCACCCTGCTAAGCAAAATAGGGGTACTAATATTGCATAAATGTAATATGTGTATCAAATGATAGCAAATATAAAAACATACAATTGGTGTAGAATTCCCCAAAACAATGTACTCTATCGTCCCCCCTGCTAACCAAATTCTAGATACAACTATTGCATAAATGTAATATGGGTATTAATTGAGAGCAAATATGATAACAAACATTTATTTTAAAGTACCCTAGAACATTGTACTCAATCGTCCCCCCTGCTAAGCATATTAGTTGTACAAATATTGCGTAAATGTAATATGGGTAACAAATGAGAACAAATATGGTAACATACAGTTATTGTAGAGTATCCCAAAACATTGTACGCCATTGTCCCCTCTGCTAAGCAAATTAGGGGTTCAAATATTGCTTAAGTGTAATATGGGTATCAAATGAAAGCAAATACAAAAACATACAATTGATGTAGAGTACCTCAAAATATTGTACCCTATCATCCCCTCTGCTAAGCAAATTAAGAATTGCATTATTGTAATATGGGTATCAATTGAAAACAAATATAGTAACAAACATTTATTTCAGAATACCCCAGAACATTGTACCCTATTGTCCCCCCTGCTAAGCAAATTAGGGGTACAAATATTGCATAAATGTATTATGGGTACCAAATGAAAGCAAATAGCGTAACATACAATTATTGTAGTATCCCCCAAAACATTCAAATATTTTATAAATGAAATATAGGTATCAAATAAAAGCAAATATAAAAACATGCAATTGGTGTAGTATACTTCAAAACATTGTACCCTATCGTCCCCCCTGCTAAGCAAATTAAGGGTACAAATATTGCATTACTGTAATATGCGTATCAATTAAAAGCAAACATAGTAACAAACATGTATTTCAGAATTCCCCAGAATATTGTACCCTATTGTTCCCCATGCTAAGCAAATTAAGGGTACAAATATTGCATAAATGTATTATGGGTACCAAATGAAAGCAAATAGCGTAACATACAATTATTGTAGTATCCCCCAAAACATTGTACCCTATCGTTCCCCCTGCTAAGCAAATTAAAGGTACACATATTGCATTACTGTAATATGGGTATCAATTAAAAGCAAATATAGTAACAAACATTTATTTTAAAGTATCCCAAAACATTGTACTTTATTGAGTTCCTTGCTAAGCAAATTAGTGGTAGAAATATTGCATACATGTAATATGGGTATCAAATGAAAGCAAATACAAAAACATACAATTGATGTAGAATACCTCAAAACATTGTACCTTATCATCCCCTGTGCTAAACAAATTAAGAGTTCAATAATTGCATAAATGTAATATGGGTACCAATTGAAAGCAAATATGATAACATACAATAATTGTAGAGTCCCCCAAAACATTGTACCCTATCGTCTCCCCTGCTAAGCAAATTAAATACAAATATTAAACAAATTCAATATGAGTATCAAATAAAAGCAAATAATGTAACTTACAACTATTTTATAGTGCCCTATAACATTGTTCCATATTGTCCCCCTTGCGAAACAAATTAAGGCTACAAATATTGTATAAATTAAATATGGGTATCATATGAAAGCAAATAAGGTAACATAAAATTATTTTCAATACCGAAACACATTATACCCTGTTGTACCCCCTGCTAAGCAAATTAAGGGCACAAATTGTGCCCTCTATCCTGTTAAATAGATTAAGAGTACAAGTATAGCATCAATGTAATATGTTAAGTTATGGTAACATACAATTAGTTTATAGTACCGTAGAACATTGTAGCTTATCATCTCCTGATAAAACAAATTAAGAGTACAATATGACACTAATGTAATATGAGTGTCAAATGAAAGCAAATGTTATCTTGTACAATTATGTCAATTTTTTTTTTACCTTATTGTTTTTTGAGTTTAATTATTTAAAGGTAAATGTAACGCACAAATTTTCAAATATATATGTAAGATGAGTTTCAAATTAGAGTAAATATGTTAATTTGTACAATTTTTATAAAACTAATAACTTTGTACCCTATTGTCTTTATCTAAATTTATTAAAGGGACATTCTTATATCACCATTGTAATTTGCATACTTAAAACCAATGTTTATTAAATTTCATTTAGATCTGAAGATGTTATAACATATTATAATAAATAATTAAGCCGCCCCTAATATGAATTTACATAATTTAAAATCGTTATGTATGAAAATCTCTATTTATATTTCTTTTGTAATTGGCTTTGCTACAGTTTAGAGAGGAACAATTTTGTAAGCATTTATCTTTTTATAGATTTCTAATTAGATTAAAAAGTAAAATCATTCATGTTAAAAAATAAATTCTATTTTGAATGAAATATTTGTTGAGTGAAATAATTATAATAAAAAAAAACTCCGCCGGTCATGTCTGAATGTTTACTCATGTTCCTGGCAAAATACACTTTTTATAAGCGTTTCGACGCGATGGGTTTCGGTGTTCAAATAAAATACTGATATAAAATTTGTATATTTCTAATAAAATTGTAATTTTGTATATCTACTAAATCAATAAGTAAACAAAATGAAATTATTTTGTTCTGCATATTTCTTCTATAATATAACATTTAAAATATTTCCGTAATTAGGAATGTAAGAGCGGAAAGCAATAAAAACATAAATGCGTATAAAAAAGGGTATTCTATTGATGCTTTTGTGCCTTTTAAGTGTGGCAAGGACAAGCAAGCGTACGTGCTGCATAAAACCGAAAAATATGAATGTGATAACAAAATCTTTGCTGTAAACATTCTATAGTGCTAATTCACATTTATTCTTTCAGAGTTAAAATTTAATTAATATATTTTTGATCAAATTAAGTTTATCATAACATTATCAAGTTAGTTACAGTTGTCCTAACATATAAAAACACAGGAGTGATGACTATCAAAACTCATTTTTCACACCACAGGACTGTAGATTTCATATTGCGGGCGGCTCAATTATGATATTATTGTACTCAATCTTCATATTGATTTCGAATTATCCTAAATTTTTATGGCGGTAGGCTCAGTTAATACATTATTATACAAAACATAAAAGTCAAAATAAAATAAGTACACATATGTTTTTAAGAATGTTAATTACAATGATAATTATAAAATAAATTAATAATTTATTCAAATTCAATCTAACGATTGCAAAATGGAATCAGTCATTATTTATAATAATAATGTTAGAATCAATTGAATTGATATTTAGCTTGCTCAATTATGATGCTATTGTAGTTATAGTTATAATTTTTGTCATCTGACACCTATAATTTATTTGTGTTCTACCTGAACTCTTAATTGAATTACATAGGGGTACAGTTTGTTACTATAAAATAATTATACATACCATGTAATATGTTTGCTCTCATTTGAAGCATTATTTATATCCTGAAATTGTTTAACAAGGGGGACGATAGGGTACAGTGTTTTGGAATATTATACAGGGTTGGGTAAATGTATGGAAACACCCTATTTCTGACTGCATTTTTAATTTATTTCAAAAATGACTAATAAAAGTTTTTGTATATTTTTTAATCTATACAGTGACGTATTTTGATTTTGAATGCATGCCCACCCAGTATAGTTTTTTTTGTTAGAACAATTACAAATACTTACGGTTTTTGAAATATTCAATAAAATAATAAAACAAAATACAGTACGTTTTAAATGATTTTTAGTAATAATAAGCATATTTAATTGTAGTTGACTTTTTGCTTCAAATATTTATTTATTTTTACATTTTTTTTAATTGTATTGAGAATAACAAAATAACAATATATGTTTTTACTTGTTGCTATGGTAATAAGAACATAATCTATTACATTTTGTTTAATTATTTTAATAAATATTTCAATAACCGTCAGTTGTTAACCCATACAACCTTATATCATAGTAATTGTTGAAAAATTCTCTTTCTAAAAATAAATGAAAATACAGGGTGATCCATTTAAAAAAACTGATGGTGACATTATACCTCGTAAAATAGAGCTTGTACTAAAAATCAAAATACATCACTATATAGATTAAAATTTCTACAAAAACTTTTATAAATGTCATTTATTACAAAAACTAAAAATGAAACCAATAATCGAGTGTTCCCATACATTTACCCAACCTTGTATATTTATGTTACTATACTTGTTGCCATTTGATACTCAATCTGTTAGCAGGAGTGCGATAGAGTACAATGTTCTGAGGCACTATAATAATTATATAATACCTTATTTACGTTCACTTGATACCAATATTACATTTGATATGTGCACCTTTAATTTGTTTACTAAAGAGGCAATAGAGACAATGTTCTAAGACACTATAAAATAGTTGTACGTTACTTTATTTGCTTTCATTTGATACTCATATCACATTTGTGCAATACTTGTACCTTTGTTTTGTTTAGCATGGGGTAATAGGGTATAATGTTCTGGGGCACTATAAATTAGTTGTAAGTTACTTTATTTGCTTTTATTTAATACCTATAATACACCTGTGCAGTATTTATACCTCTTGTATTGTATAGCAAGGGGTACTAAGGTACAAGGTTCTAGGCCACTATAAAATAGTTGTAAGTTACTTTATGTGCTTTCATTTAATACCCATATTACATTTGTGCACTAATTGTACCTTTATTTTGTTTAGCAAGAGGTAATAAAGTACAATATTCTGGAACACTATAAAATAGTTGTAAGTTACCTTATTTGCTTTTATTTGATACCCATATTACATTTGTGTGATATTTGTACCCTTATTTTAGTTGGCAAGAGGGCACTATAATACATTGTTCTAGAGCACAATAAAATAAATATAAGTTTGCTTATTCACTTTCAATTGATACTTATATTACATTTTTGCAAAATGTGTGCCCTTAATTTAATTAACAAGAAGGGCACTATAAAATAATTGTAAGTTACCTTATTAGCTTTTTATTGTTACACATGTTACTTTTGGCAATACGGTACAATCTTCTGGTCACTATAAAATAGTTGTATATTACCATATTTGCTCTCATTTGATATCCAAATTTAATTTGTGCAGTATTTTTACTTTTATTTTGTTTAGCAGTGAGGTTATAAAATACAATGTTTTGAGGCACTATAAAATAGTTGTAAGTTACCTTATTTGCTTTTATTTGACACCCATACTACATTTGAGCAATATGTGTACCCTTAATAGGTTAACAAGAGGGCAATAAGGTACAATGTTCCTGAGGCACTATAAAATAGTTAGCTTATTTGCTTTCATTTGATACCCACATTACTATTGTGCGATATTTGTAACTTTAATTTAGGTAGCAAGAAGGCAGTAAAGTACAATGTTTTGGGGCACTGTAAAATAAAAAAGTTAATTACCTTATTTGCTTTTGTTTGGTACTTATATTACATTTGTGCAATATTAGTACTTTTAATTTAGTTTGCAAAAGGGCACTATGGTACAATGTTCTGGGGCACTATAAAATAGTTGTAAGTTACTTTATTTGCTTTCATTTAATACCCATATTACATTTGAGCAATAGTTGTACCTATAAATTGGTTAGCAAGGGGGCAATAGCTACAATGTTCTGAGGCACTATAAAATATTTGTAAGTTACTTTATTTGCTTTTATTTGATACCAATATTACATTTGTGCAGTATTTGTACTTTTATTTTGATAAGCAGGGGGTAATAAGGTTTAATGTTCTGTGACACTATAAAATAGTTGTAAGTTACTTTATTTGCTTCTATTTGATACCCATATTACATTGTGCAATATGTGTACCCTTCATTTGGTAAGCAAAGGGGCAATAGAGTACAATGTTCTGCGGCACAATAAAATAGTTGTATGTTAACTTATTTGCTTTCATTTAGTACCCATATTACATTTGTGCAGTATTTGTATCTTATTTATTTTTAGCATAAGTGTAATAAGGTACATTGTTTTGGGGCACTATAAAACAGTTGTAAGATACCTTATTTGCTTTTACTTGATATCCTTATTACATTTGTGCAATATTTGTACTTTTAGTTTGGTTAGTAAAGGGGCAATAGGGTACAATCTTTTAGAGCACTATAAAATAGTTGTATGTTACTTTATTTTCTTTCATTTCATACTAATATTACATTTGTGCAGGATTTGTATCTCTACTATGTTTAGCAAGGGGGTAATAAGGCACATTGTTTTGGGGCACTATAAAATAGTTGTGTTAGCTTATTTGCTTTCGTTTGATACCCATATTACATTTGTGCAGTATTTGTACCTGTATTTTATTTAGCATAGGGGTAATATAATACAATGCTTATTTGTTTTTATTTGATACCCATATTACATTTGTGCGATATTTGTACCCTTAATTTAGTTAGCAAGGGGGCAAAATGGTATAATGTTTTGCGGCACTATAAAATAGTTGTATGTTACTTTATTTGCTTTCATTTGATACACATATTACAATTGTGCAGTATTTGTACCCTTAATATGGTTAGCAAGGGGGCAATAGGGTACAATGTTCTGGGGCACTATAAAACAAACAGTTATAAGTTAACTTATTAATTATTTTATTTATATAATATTTGGACCCTTAATTTGGTTAGCAAGGGGGCAATAGGGTACAATCTTCTGTGGTAAATTAAAATAAATGTTTGTTACCGTATATGCTTTCATTTGATATCCATATTACATTTATGCAATATTTGTACCCTTAATTTAGTTAGCAAAGGGGCAAAATAGTATAATGTTTTGCGGCACTATAAAATAGTTGTATGTTACCTTATTTGCTTTCATTTGATACCCATATTACAATTGTGCAGTATTTGTACCCTTAATATGGTTAGCAAGGGGGCAATAGGGTACAATGTTCTGGGGCACTATAAAACAGTTATAAGTTACCTTATTTGCTTTCATTTGATACCCATATTACATTTGTATAATATTTGGACCCTTAATTTGGTTAGCAAGGGGACAATAGGGTACAATCTTCTGTGGTAAATTAAAATAAATGTTTGTTACCGTATTTGCTTTCATTTGATATCCATATTACATTTATGCAATATTTGTACCCTTAATTTAGTTAGCAAAGGGGCAATATGGTATAATGTTTTGCGGCACTATAAAGAAGTTGTATGTTACCTTATTTGCTTTCATTTGATACCCATATTACAATTGTGCAGTATTTGTACCCTTAATATGGTTAGCAAGGGGGCAATAGGGTACAATGTTCTGGGGCACTATAAAACAGTTATAAGTTACTTTATTTACTTTTATTTGATACCCATATTACATTTGTATAATATTTGGGACCCTTAATTTGGTTAGCAAGGGGGCAATAGGGTACAATCTTCTGTGGTAAATTAAAATAAATGTTTGTTACCGTATTTGCTTTCATTTGATATCCATATTACATTTATGCAATATTTGTACCCTTAATTTAGTTAGCAAAGGGGCAATTTGGTATAATGTTTTGCGGCACTATAAAATAGTTGTATGTTACCTTATTTGCTTTCATTTGATACCCATATTACAATTGTGCAGTATTTGTACCCTTAATATGGTTAGCAAGGGGGCAATAGGGTACAATGTTCTGGGGCACTATAAAACAGTTATAAGTTACCTTATTTGCTTTCATTTGATACCCATATTACATTTGTATAATATTTGGACCCTTAATTTGGTTAGCAAGGGGGCAATAGGGTACAATCTTCTGTTGTAAATTAAAATAAATGTTTGTTACCGTATTTTCTTTCATTTGATATCCATATTACATTTATGCAATATTTGTACCCTTAATTTAGTTAGCAAAGAGGCAAAATGGTATAATGTTTTGCGGCACTATAAAATAGTTGTATGTTACCTTATTTGCTTTCATTTGATACCCATATTACAATTGTGCAGTATTTGTACCCTTAATATGGTTAGCAAGGGGGCAATAGGGTACAATGTTCTGGGGCACTATAAAACAGTTATAAGTTACCTTATTTGCTTTCATTTGATACCCATATTACATTTGTATAATATTTGGACCCTTAATTTGGTTAGCAAGGGGGCAATAGGGTACAATCTTCTGTTGTAAATTAAAATAAATGTTTGTTACCGTATTTGCTTTCATTTGATATCCATATTACATTTATGCAATATTTGTACCCTTAATTTAGTTAGCAAAGGGGCAATATGGTATAATGTTTTGCGGCACTATAAAGAAGTTGTATGTTACCTTATTTGCTTTCATTTGATACCTATATTACAATTGTGCAGTATTTGTACCCTTAATATGGTTAGCAAGGGGGTAATAGGGTACAATGTTCTGGGGCACTATAAAACAGTTATAAGTTACCTTATTTACTTTTATTTGATACCCATATTACATTTGTATAATATTTGGACCCTTAATTTGGTTAGCAAGGGGGCAATAGGGTACAATCTTCTGTGGTAAATTAAAATAAATGTTTGTTACCGTATTTGCTTTCATTTGATATCCATATTACATTTATGCAATATTTGTACCCTTAATTTAGTTAGCAAAGGGGCAATTTGGTATAATGTTTTGCGGCACTATAAAATAGTTGTATGTTACCTTATTTGCTTTCATTTGATACCCATATTACAATTGTGCAGTATTTGTACCCTTAATATGGTTAGCAAGGGGGCAATAGGGTACAATGTTCTGGGGCACTATAAAACAGTTATAAGTTACCTTATTTGCTTTCATTTGATACCCATATTACATTTGTATAATATTTGGACCCTTAATTTGGTTAGCAAGGGGGCAATAGGGTACAATCTTCTGTTGTAAATTAAAATAAATGTTTGTTACCGTATTTGCTTTTATTTGATATCCATATTACATTTATGCAATATTTGTACCCTTAATTTAGTTAGCAAAGGGGCAAAATGGTATAATGTTTTGCGGCACTATAAAATAGTTGTATGTTACCTTATTTGCTTTCATTTGATACCTATATTACAATTGTGCAGTATTTGTACCCTTAATATGGTTAGCAAGGGGGCAATAGGGTACAATGTTCTGGGGCACTATAAAACAAACAGTTATAAGTTAACTTATTAATTATTTTATTTATATAATATTTGGACCCTTAATTTGGTTAGCAAGGGGGCAATAGGGTACAATCTTCTGTGGTTAATTAAAATAAATGTTTGTTACCGTATATGCTTTCATTTGATATCCATATTACATTTATGCAATATTTGTACCCTTAATTTAGTTAGCAAAGGGGCAAAATAGTATAATGTTTTGCGGCACTATAAAATAGTTGTATGTTACCTTATTTGCTTTCATTTGATACCTATATTACAATTGTGCAGTATTTGTACCCTTAATATGGTTAGCAAGGGGGCAATAGGGTACAATGTTCTGGGGCACTATAAAACAGTTATAAGTTACCTTATTTGCTTTCATTTGATACCCATATTACATTTGTATAATATTTGGACCCTTAATTTGGTTAGCAAGGGGGCAATAGGGTACAATCTTCTGTTGTAAATTAAAATAAATGTTTGTTACCGTATTTTCTTTCATTTGATATCCATATTACATTTATGCAATATTTGTACCCTTAATTTAGTTAGCAAAGAGGCAAAATGGTATAATGTTTTGCGGCACTATAAAATAGTTGTATGTTACCTTATTTGCTTTCATTTGATAAACATATTACAATTGTGCAGTATTTGTACCCTTAATATGGTTAGCAAGGGGGCAATAGGGTACAATGTTTTGGGGCACTATAAAACAGTTATAAGTTACCTTATTTGCTTTCATTTGATACCCATATTACATTTCTATAATATTTGGACCCTTAATTTGGTTAGAAAGGGGGCAATAGGGTACAATCTTCTGTTGTAAATTAAAATAAATGTTTGTTACCGTATTTGCTTTCATTTGATATCCATATTACATTTATGCAATATTTGTACCCTTAATTTAGTTAGCAAAGGGGCAATATGGTATAATGTTTTGCGGCACTATAAAGAAGTTGTATGTTACCTTATTTGCTTTCATTTGATACCCATATTACAATTGTGCAGTATTTGTACCCTTAATATGGTTAACAAGGGGACAATAGGGTACAATGTTCTGGGGCACTATAAAACAGTTATAAGTTACCTTATTTGGTTTCATTTGATACCCATATTACATTTGTATAATATTTGGACTTTTAATTTGGTTAGCAAGGGGGCAATAGGGTACAATCTTTTGTAGTAAATTAAAATAAATGTTTGTTACCGTGTTTGCTTTCATTTGATATCCATATTACATTTATGCAATATTTGTACCCTTAATTTAGTTAGCAAAGGGGCAAAATGGTATAATGTTTTGCGGCACTATAAAATAGTTGTATGTTACCTTATTTGCTTTCATTTGATACCCATATTACAATTGTGCAGTATTTGTACCCTTAATATGGTTAGCAAGGGGGCAATAGGGTACAATGTTCTGGGGCACTATAAAACAGTTATAAGTTACCTTATTTACTTTTATTTAATACCCATATTACATTTGTATAATATTTGGACGCTTAATTTGGTTAGCAAGGGGGCAATAGGGTACAATATTCTGTGGTAAATTAAAATAAATGTTTGTTACCGTATTTGCTTTCATTTGATATCCATATTACATTTATGCAATATTTGTACCCTTAATTTAGTTAGCAAAGGGGCAATTTGGTATAATGTTTTGCGGCACTATAAAATAGTTGTATGTTACCTTATTTGCTTTCATTTGATACCCATATTACAATTGTGCAGTATTTGTACCCTTAATATGGTTAGCAAGGGGGCAATAGGGTACAATGTTCTGGGGCACTATAAAACAGTTATAAGTTACCTTATTTGCTTTCATTTGATACCCATATTACATTTGTATAATATTTGGACCCTTAATTTGGTTAGCAAGGGGGCAATAGGGTACAATCTTCTGTTGTAAATTAAAATAAATGTTTGTTACCGTATTTGCTTTCATTTGATATCCATATTACATTTATGCAATATTTGTACCCTTAATTTAGTTAGCAAAGGGGCAATATGGTATAATGTTTTGCGGCACTATAAAGAAGTTGTATGTTACCTTATTTGCTTTCATTTGATACCTATATTACAATTGTGCAGTATTTGTACCCTTAATATGGTTAGCAAGGGGGTAATAGGGTACAATGTTCTGGGGCACTATAAAACAGTTATAAGTTACCTTATTTACTTTTATTTGATACCCATATTACATTTGTATAATATTTGGACCCTTAATTTGGTTAGCAAGGGGGCAATAGGGTACAATCTTCTGTGGTACTTTAAAATAAATGTTTGTTACCGTATTTGCTTTCATTTGATATCCATATTACATTTATGCAATATTTGTACTCTTAATTTGCATTGCAGGGAACGATAGGGTACAATCATCTGGGGTACTCTACAATAATTGTATGTTATTATATTTGCTCTTATTTGATACTTGTATTACATTTAAGCAATATTTTATTAAAATACGATTTTATTTTATAACATTGTCATTCAAAATGCTTTTATAATTTTCTAGAGATCAAATAAATGTGTGAAAGTCACAGTCTAACGCCTGGTCTCATAATGCTAACCGCGAAATTCTTGCCGCTATGGATATACGCTTTGTCGACAACTTCACATTATTGAAATTGGTCTCACTATCCTGTGATTTGAAGCGTTGCTTATGAGACCAGGTCTCACTATCCAAAAGGTCTCACTATCCTGCGATTTGAGGCACAATTGGTCTCACAATCCTGTCGCCGGAAACATATATATATATATATATATATATATATATATATATATGTATATATATAATTATAAATATGTTTTACAAAAGATTTAAGAATGTAAGTAGTATAAAATAAATGAAAAGTAAATAAAAATATTTGCCAGAACGCCTGGGTTTGAACCGCGGACTCTTCGTGTTAAAGCCAACGCTTAACACTAGTCGACCACACACCAGACGCACTTTCAGATATATTAACAATTTAATGAAAAGCAATTTTGTGTTTTGATAATATTACAGTTACAAGTGGTGCAAAATGTTAGGTTATATAACTAAATATTAATATATCTAATAAATTAAGCACTTAAAGTATGAAATAATATATTTACGTTAATGTCACAATTTTGCATATCCCACAGAACACAACATAAACGGTGTAACTTTCTATAAACTTGTTTAAACTATTAATAAAATCACCACGTTGACAACGTTGACAGACATTTTAATTTTTTTTAAATGCAAACATTCTTATGAAAAATAATTACGTGGTACTTATACAATTTTTGTTCTATCTATAAAATCAATGAAAAAATATAATTTAGTGATGCGTCAAAAAAATAAATTGTAGTGACTTGTATTTCTTGTTTTAAATAAAAAATTAAAATAACGTTTTTCGGCTTTATTGCATAATAATTAAAAAAAATCTTATAAATTAAAGCGTATATATTGTTTTTAGGTATAAACCATCAATTTCTTGTTCCCACTAGTCCTACAAAAACTATTAATAAATCTGACAACCCGAAAGTATATGCTAGAAAGAAAAGGACAATTAGTACTACGAGCAAGTTAACAGATTAAGATTCCGAAAGTACATCTGTTGGCTTTACTAGGCAAAATTGTCAATCGTTTCAATGTAGCTCTAGCAACAGTGTTGTTAGTGAATGTTTGCTGAATATGCCATCTTTGTCACAAACGACAAAAAACTGCAAAATTTTTAGTGTCAAAATAAAAAGTTTGCGAAAAAAATTAAAAGCTAAATATTCTTAACTTATAGAAAAAAAAACTTTATTTTTTACAATTACAGTAATAAATAATTTATTAAGATTTAAAAGTAATTTGGTTAAAACTTTGATAAATATGCAGTTTTTTCATAAATCTTAAACCCTGTGGTCAAAATCAGAACGACAACTAGCTGTTTTACTTTACTATAGATCCCAAGGACTTATAAATTTATGATTAATAAATTAAAACTATGTCTTGCTTTAGTTAGAATTAATCAGTCATGGTTAAAAGTATTCAGTTTAAGAGCGGGAATAAAAACAACTTTAACTGATAAACTCGCTCTAAAAGCCAAAACAATGACAGATCGTGAAACTGTGTGTTGTAATGTTTGATAAAATTGTTCTAAAAAAAAAATTTGAGTTCAATCAAACTAAAGACATAGTTAAATGGTATCAGAATCTTGAAATTTTAGGAAGAAAAAATAAATTGGGCACTCATGCGTTAGTTTTTCTAAATCGTGGTCTTTTTCATAATCGGAAGATACCATTATGTTATTTTATTTCTTCAGGCACTAGTAAAAAAGCCATTATTACACATAATTGTATTAACAATTTGAGGAAAATGTCTTTTAATCGTAGGATTATTGTATGCGATCAAGGACCAGCAATCGAAGTGCAATATTATTATTAGGAGCTACAAAAGAACACTATATTATTAATATTAATGAACAAATTATTTTTACCTGTTTTGATGCGCCTCATTTAATTAAATCATTACGCAATAATTTTATGAACTTAAAATTTAATATGTTTGTTAATAATAAGCCCATATCTTGGTCCAATGTAAGTAACACTTACAAAATTGACAAACAAAGCAACACAACAAGAGCAATGATAAAACTAAAAGCAGTTCATATGAGTCTTAATAGTTTCTAAAAAATGAGAGTTAAATATGCAACTCAAATATTCTTGCACACGGTTACCGTGGCAATTCAAACTGCAACATAAACCAACCAATTATATTGCAGTACGTCTTTGGAAACAGCTGATTTCATAGAAACTTTAAATAGTGTGTTTGATTTATTATATAGTCGAGTTCTTAATGATTGGACCCAAATAAATGTGCTCTTTCTGTATATAGAAGATTGTCTAAAAATATTTTGAAGAACGGATTGGATTGAAATATTTTAAAAATATCGAGTTTTATGAAAATGAAGTATTGAGAACAAACATTCAATACGTAGAAGGATTACAGTGGACAATAAAAGCTGTAGTTTGTTATTGTCAAAGCTAAAAAATGAAGGGATTAAGTATTTACTAACAAACTTTCTTAATCAAGATCCTTTTGAAATTTGTTTTTCTGTTATCAGAAACAGAAGAGGATACAACCCTTTTTCTTCAGTTTGTCAATGCCGTATTGCAATTCAGCATAATATGAATATTAGACATCAAATGGCGGTAGATACCGGAAACTGTGAAATTGACGACAGTAAAGTTCTTGAACTTTCTTCTGCTACTGAAAACACCAATTTAGATACAAGAGACAACATACCTCTTGATGTTTCTTTTCAAAACAAAACTGAAAAACAAAGAGAAGAAAGTTTAGACCTATCAAAATTGAAAATATAGAGAACACCTTGGAAACCTGTTGAAATATTTATGTAGCTGGCTATCCTGCAAGTAATATTATTAACAAAACAGGTTGTAAACATTGTTTTTTATTTTTTTTTAATGATACTGATTTGTTACAAGAAAATAAACTATTTATCTTGAATAAAGACTACTAGTGCTCTTCAAATATTGAATTTTTAAAACGAGATTCAGTTAAATTTTCTAATATAGTTTCGTTTTTGTTAGAGAAGTTTAACGTTTTGTTTGATAAACACAAGTGTAATGAAAAAGTTTCAAAAAACATTGAAAAAGATTTGACTAGTTTATTAGAAATGCATAGTAACTGGTAGAATTGTAATGAAAATGTTCAATGTAAATACCACAAATCTAATGGGAATCAGATCAGTATGTTTCCAAAAAAAGGTCTAAAATAAAAATAAAGTACACAAACCCCACCGAATGATACGGATTTTATCTGAAAAGTAAGGAAAAACATAGAAATTGATTCAGAACAGCCAACATGACACCCGGTTTTAATAAAAGGTATTATTTAAATTAACAAAAAGCTTAGGGAAGGGGGGTGGTTTAGTGGCTAGGATCTTTTTTGAAAAAATGGAAGAGACTCACACAGAAAAAAAAACAACATTTGTAAACAATAAAATACAAATAAATTTAATTATATTTTTACAAAAATTAATAAAATTAAAAAAGGATTTTTTGAAGTTGTTAAGATTTTATTGCAGTTTTATTTCAGAAGATTATTATAAATATAGCTAGCTGCAATAATTGGCGATTTTTTAAATTTTAATAGTTTATATTTTGGAATGTATATGTTTGTTTCATAATTATAAACTGGTTCCTGTACAAAATTTTCTTTATTTTTTAAATATGTATATGGGTAACTCCATTACTTTTCGACTAATTTGAAAAAGTCGACCTCTTGGGAATCTCATTTTTTTATCCATATTTTGATCCCTGAAAATTTGAGCAAAATCAATGAGGTCGACTTTTTTTAAATTGGTCGAAAAGTAATGGAATTACCCATATACTGTTAATATTTTATTGTTCCAAAATATATTACATGGTACGTTCTGAGGTATATTGTAAATAATGAGTAAAATACGTGTTTGCATATCAAATATTCTATGCCTGTCTTGAAATTGAAAGAGTGAATACTATTACAATATTATAATTAACTGCACTATAGACAAGAGCATAATGCGGATATAAAATGTAATGCTGCTAGTTCTTTTCTTAGATGATAGCACAAGTGGTCTTTGCTAGTTTTGATCAAACATTATCAATATGATACAACCAGTTCAAATTTAACATCAAACGTGACATGACTGTTAGGCTCTTTATGAAAATTTCTGAAAAATAGCAAACATATTATATACGCTTATATTATTTGTTATCACAATGTTTTCAAATAATAGACTTAAAGATATTTGTTTTTGCTTAATACGCCCAGAACGACTATATATAAAAAATTCTTATGATAACTTTTTTTGTACAATTAGTTTGTTTAAATGTAAAATCTTTCAATCAACGGTTATATCGTGATACTAAATTTAAGTAGCGACTTATTTCGTAATACCGGCAGTTAGTTATTAATAACAAATATATTTTATATCTTATTTGGGCAATTCCTTTTCAAACGGACCAGAGCTGGGGGGGGGGGGGTGCTTTGAGAAACATGCTTATGTATTTTTTTTTAGTTTCAATAACTTATTAGTAGTCCTTTGATCGATATATGAGAGTATAAAACCCATAAAAAAAATTCTACGATTTTTTTTAGTTTTTTTGTCGTTTTTTAACTTAATCGCATTTTTTGTTTAAAAACCGCAATTTTAACTCAAAAGAAATAAATTTACTAATGAATCATCCAGAAATTTTTCGTAGATTCCAAATCTGGCACTATTTCAAGTCTATACCTTGTCTATAATCCGCAAAAGCCATAAAACCATGTTTTTGTTCTTAGTGGGCTGTGCAAAAAGGAGCATTTAAAAAAAAAATCGCCATAGTTGACGTATTTTGATGTAAATTAATTGAAAAATATAAATTTGTTCTGTGTATTTGGGTTTTAAGCGTCTAAATCTCAAAAAATCTGCAAAGTAGGCCTATTCTTCAACATAAACTCTTACAAATGCACGTTTAGCCGCGCTCAGAGGAACAATACACCAAATATTATTAAAAATTTGAATTCTGGGGACAATTTTACACAGAAAATTGTCAGTTTTGTACTCATCGTCTATAGAAAAGTCCACATAGAAAAAAATGTTTACAAAATTTTTAAGCAAAAAATGCGTTAAAAATTAATTATTTTTTCATATTTACCAAAAATATTATAAACACACTAAGGTGTGGTTTAAAACTTTTTTTAACAAATTTTAACAAGCTACAGGCAGATTTATGTTTGAATGCCAAAAATAATAACATTTTTAAATTTTTGCGCCGATAGATCGAGTCTAAATTTGTGCCGCAGGCGCAAAAACTATCAACCAAAGAGTAAAATGGCCGAAAATTGGTTCAAGCGACAAAAAATGTCTGTGTTAAACTTCTGAAATAAACTTAAAAAAAAAAAAAAAAAATCCAAATAATCTTTAAAAAAAATAAAAATAATTTTTTTTAAGTAAATTTTGAACATTTTTTTTTCTAGATGCGTTTTTCTTTGCCAGATAAGCACGACACTGACTACTTTCTATGTAGAATTGTTTGCAAAACTAAATTTTTTAATAATATTTGGTGTATAGTTTCTCTGAAAACTGTTAAATGTGCATTTGTAAAAGTTTTTGTTGAAAAATAGGCTTATTTTTGCAGTTTTTTCGAGTTTTAGACCTTTCAAACCCAAATACACAAAACAAATTTATATTTTCTAATTAATTTACATTAAAACACGTCAACTTTAGCGGTTAAAAAAAAATAAAAATGCTTCTTTTTGCCTAGCCCATTGAGAACAAAAACATGGTTTTATGGCTTTTGCGGCTTATAGACAGGGTATAAACTTGAAATGGCGCCAGATTTCGATTCTACGGAAAATTTCTGATTGATTTCATTAGTAAATTTATTTTTTTGAGTTAAAATTGCGGTTTTTAAACAAAAAATGCGATTAAGTTAAAAAACATCAAAAAACTAAAAAAAAATCGTAGAATTTTTTTTTATGGGTTTTATACCCTTATATACCGAACAAAGGACAACAAAAATACATAAGCAAGTTTCTCAATGCCCCCCCCCCCCCCCCAGCTCTGGTCCGTTTGAAATGGAATTGCCCATGTATTTCTTTTGGTTTGCTGTATTATTATAATTTCTTGATATTTATTATGTTCTCAATTGAATAATAGATATTAACCATGGATTATTAAATTTTTATTTAACTAAGAAACAATAAAATCACAATAAAATAACTTATAGAATTTTAAAATTAATAACTGATTCCTTCTTGAAATGGCCATTGATCGTAGCTTTATTACTATATTAAATATAAAACATTTTAATTTATTTTTATTAAATAGTACTCCTAACTTTAAATAATGTTTGTTTTGTTTATGCTTCAAATTAATATATCATTTAAAAGCGACGCGGCCTCTTGGGACTTTAGAAATGTGCGCGCCTGTTATCCTGTTCGCACCGAATAATATTAAATTAAAATAGAAAACAAGTCCCGCAACTGAGGTACCGACAAATGACGTAAATCGGCATGGTGGCGCTAGCATACAGCAAAACGAGTTGTCATATGAGAAATGAGAGTGAACGAAAAAGAAAATCCGTAGAAAGTGATAGAAAGAGTCATGACTAGGAGGACGGTTTTTAACATGAGGTCGCGTATCTTTATATACTCATTCAATCAACGTTATAACATATAAAGTAAAGCTCATGGGTGTTGCTAAGATGATTCAAAATTATTTTGGAAATTTTGAGGCTCACCGCAAAGTATTCAAGTACGATTCCATCAGTGCTTTATCTTTTTTTGCACAAAATCACATTTTAATTACTTTTTAGTCTAAAAAACAGCATTTTTTTCAAAACTTGAATCCAAAATTGCTTTTTTTGTTTAAATGTTAGTCTAAAACAGTATCTTTTAGTGTGTTTTCTTTCTTTTTTAATTTTTTTTAAAGCATTTTTTATTAGGTATTTTGTCAAAAACAGTACATTTAACACATTTTAGTCTAAAATTGTTTATATTTTTTTTTTAAGTTGAAGCAGTATTTTTATGAGTTTTCTGTAACTTTTTTGCACAAATTTACATTTTTTGATTACTTTTTGTTTAAAAATGCAGTTTTAAAAAAGTTTTTATTCAGAAACAGCATTTTTTTAACACGTTTTAGTAAAATATTGCTTTTTTAGTTTAATTTTTAGTCCAAAAACAGTCTGCTTTATAAGTTTTAGAAAACTGTTTTTGCACAAAATCGCAATTATTATCACTTTTCGGTCTAAAAAGTTATCACTTTCTAGTCTAAGAAGAAAGTCTTACTAAAAACCGCATTTAAAACATTTTAGTTCAAAATTGCTTGCTTTGTTTCATTTTTAGTTGAAAACAGTATTTTTATGAGTTGTCTATAACTTTTATGCACAAAATCACATTTTTTTATTACTTGTTGGTCTAAAAAGCATTTGTTATTAAGTTTTTAGTCAGAAACAGCATGTTCTGAACACTTTATTCAAAATTGTTTTTTTTTTGTTTAATTTAAGGTTCAAAACAGTATTTGTTGGTAAGTTTTCTTGTACAAAATCACATTTCTAATTATTTTTTGGTCTAGAAAGCATTTTTTGTTAATTTTTTAATCAAAAACAACATTTTCTAAACACTTTAGTTCAAAAATGCTTTTTTTGTTTAATTTTTAGTTTAAAACATTATTTCTGCTGAGCTTTTTTTATTAATTTTTGGTCTAGAAAGCATGTTCGATTTAGTTTTTAGTTGAAAACAACGTTTTCTACACACTTTAGTTCAAAATTGTTTCTTTTGTTTAATTTTTGAGTTCAAAACAGTATTTTCTAATGAATTTTGTATACCTTTCTTGTTTGAAATCACATTTTTTTAATTACTTTTTGGTCTAAAAATCATTTTTTCTGAAATTTGTAGTCAAAAACAACGTTTTCTAAAATTGCTTCTTTTGTTTAATTTTAATTTCAAAACAGTACTTTCTGTTGAGTTTTTAATCTTTCTTGCACAAAATCATATTATTTCATTAATCTTTGGTCTAAAAAGCATGTTATATAAGGTTTTTAGTCAAAAATGTAATTTTCTGGAAATCTTTTAAAATTGTATTTTTTTTCTTGAAATTGTACGTCTAACCTCCTGGCACTGCAATCTCTTTTATCTATTGTGCTCCTTTGATTATTACTTTTTTGGTAGATGCATTACTATAGTTATCAAAACCAGGTTCAGGTCCATTAAGCATTTTTGTGGTTTTTTATTTGCTAATCCGCTTTAAGGTTAACTTCTTTTTCAACTTGTTTGCAATTAAGAACTAAGACCTGTTATCAAGCCTTCTATTGATATTAAGGTCTAGCTCTCCATCCATATTTTAGGTAGTCTGCCAAGAGGTTTTCTACTATGGGATCTTTGGTCTTTATCTCATTTGGCAATTCTGTTGTAGTTTATTCTATCCACTTGGTCCTCTATTGCCATCTTTGTGATTTGACCAATCTAGCTATTTTTTCAGTATCTAGTTCTTCTTTGATAGCGCTGCTTCTAATTTTAATACGTAGTTACTACATTTATTGTTCTAAGACTTTTTATTTCTGTACTCCTCATTAATCATTTAATTTTAAATGTTTCTGCATTGATTTTAGCGGCGTAGGTTAGGATCTGCCGCACACAAGTTTTATAGATTCTTAGTTTGCCCTGTTACCTTTTATACTCCAATCCTTTGGAATACAGATTACCAAATGTGCTCCTAATGTTTGAGTACAAAACATTAAACAAACATCTATATGTTGCGACGGCCCTGTGTGACTAGCCCTAACCAAATACTATTAAAATGCTTTGTCCACACAGGTGAAACAGACACGAAATATGATTTCGTGACAATACAATAAAAATAATGCTCATAGCAAAAATTTAAGGTAAGTATTTATTTATTTGTTGAATTATTGTTTATTAAAATTCCTTTTTCTCTTTTCTTTTCGTGACATTCGTTCGTCTTAACCATCCTTTATTTTATATTAATTCAACTTGCTTTACTCGCCAATTACAATTAATATCTGTGTTTTGACAAAATAGCTAAAACACTATTACAATATGAGAGAAAACATTAAATTTTGCATTTTTGAAATTTTTTTGTTCCACTTTGATTATACGAACAATTTCTTGGAATAATTTATGCTGTTGATTCTTTCATTTAAATATATAAGTGAGATGAATTTAATATTTAATAAATCATTGTAGATGATTTGCAGATAAATGTTAATAAGATTTTTAACATAAACAACTTGTATAATATAATTTACAATAAACTACATTACTATTAACATACACATACAAACAAAAATGTTATTTTGTAATTAGTCTCTTTAATTTAAGCTTACATTTTTTTAAGAATTCATTGAAATCATGAACAACTTTATTTTTTAGTATTTCAAGTGTTACATAAAAGCAAACTTTTTATTAAAAATAATTATAATAATTAATTAATCTGTGATCATTCAGGATAACATTTTTAACAATTGCCTTATCTACTAACCACCCACAACGTGTCTAACTAATAAATTATCGGCCTGATATTCTCAAAAAATTTAATTCACAGAATAAATTATTCGATAAAATAAGTTCGTTGAGTGCAGGCTTATAAAGGGTGATCCATTTAGAGGTACTTTTTTAAAAGTTAAAAAAAAAAACATAAAAATCATTTTTATTGGGTAATCTTTATGACCATACAAAAGAACCATTTTGGACATTTATTTTTTAAAGATTATTTTTTTCAAATGTTGGTTGTAACTACGGGTAACACGGTCCGTTCAAAAGTTCTAATTTTCGATGACGTGTTCAAGCATTTTCGGTGGTATTTGGCAAATGACGGAAGTAATGTTAGTTTTCAATTCCCCAATTGTAGTCGGCTTATTCATGTAGACTTTGCATTATACGTAGTCCCAAAAGAAACAGTCTAGAGGTGCGATATTTCATAATATAGGCGGCTAATTCACAAATCCGAGACCTGAAATTAACTGTTCACCGAATCATTCTCGCAATGAAGCCATGATTTCACGGGCTATGTGGCACGTAACGCCGTTTTGTTAGAACCAAATGTCGTCGAGATTACCGGTTTCAATTTTAGGCAGCAAATAATCTGTTATCATTGTGCGATAACGTCTTGTAAAATATTTAAGGGGGTGGTAGTACAAACCACAACAAACAAAACAGTCTTAAAAACATGGGTTGTCATAGCAACGGTTTTGGAGATATGGAACAGTAAATATATATAAAAATAAATAATGTTTTATATCTCCAAAACCGTAGCTATGACAACCCATGTTTATTAAGACTTTTTTGTTTGTTGTGGTTTGTACTACCACCCCCTTAAATATTTTACATTTTTTTTAAACACTTTGTATGTATAAACTATATCATCATATTCATGATAGTTATTAAATTTATTTATTTCAATTTTAATTTTTATATAGGAAATTTAATACCGGTCCGGGTGCAAATGCGACGTTGCCAAGCGTCTCAGCACGGTTTGTAGTAGAGATAGCTATGGTCAATTGCTATAACAACGTCACTAAAATTAATATAATAAACAATATCTTTTATTCAAAATCTAAGACATATTTTGTATGTTGTTACACAAATCTAACCAATTATAAAATTTTGTAGACTAACAATTCTAGAAGTAAGTAAACTTAAAGATTTTACTGTTAATATTTAACAAGAGTTTTATTGTAGTAATACCAAAAAATACACTTTCTATGAGTCGTCGGCCCACTAGATCTAAAAAGTCAAAAACGTCGCAAACGATTAGAGAAGAGAGAAGAGTACAATCGGACTTTATAAATAAACTATCTGAACTTACCAACTTTAACAATGAACCAAATTCTACACGTTAGTCAAAAATTTGTATTGTTATTTTTATATTGCAAAGTATTACTATACAACTTTACAAACAACAATAGAATTTTTATATATTTTCACCTCAGAGCAGATTTAAAGTTGAAATTGTAAATTTTTATTAGATTGATTTAGATAAAGTTTTGATGTGATGAACAACACTAATCAATCTTGGAGCAATGATGACAATTGTGGAAAGTAAGAAAAACAATTGTTTTCTAGTTTTAATTTATAAAGTTTTTAAATTTATTGTCAGATTAAATTAAAGTTTTAAGTTAGTAATGAGATTTATAAATGCGTTTGGTAGCCTTCAAAAAACTTTTTGTATATTGAATAAATATATTTATGACTTTTGACACGTCTAAGACTAGTTTTGGTAACATTAATAAATTATTGTTTTAGTTTTATTTAAAACTGGAAAAATCAATAAGAATAAGACAAGACCTTATCCAAATTACACTCGGCTGTAAATAAGTATATTAGTGATTTTGTTTACTACAGTAACTATTAGAATTTTGGCCGCTTAAACTACATAGGTTGTGTAAGGTCGATGAGTAGAAGTTTTATTTTTTTACCATAATTATATTAGGATATCTGGTTACAAATATTATTTTATTTTCCGAATGTCATGCATGCTTGTGCACATTGAAAAATTTAATTATTGAAAATAAATTGCGTACTGGATTAGATTTAACATTATACTTAATGTGTAATTTATGTGGCAAAAGATATAATTGTTCAAATCAACAAAATCAAAATGTTTCATTTAAGGATTCAGTAGTATTGGCCACATTGCCTATTGGTAGCACATACGATCACACTGAAGAATATTTAAGTGTTCTTAATATTCCACTCATAACAAAAAACTGGTTTTACAAATATGTATGTAAGGAAAGTATCCACTATATTTAATTGAATTTAGTGTGCAAGTTAGCCTTGGAACAATATATGTAATTATAAATGTCACTCAGTAAGTCAAACTATGCACATGCAATATTAAAAATTGTAAGCAAGAAAGAACGAGTGAATAACAACATTGAATGTTGTTTCTTTATTAATTACAGGTAGGATTAATAACATAATTAGTTAATGTTAATATATTATAAATGTTGTATAAAATAATAAAGACTTTATTAATTACAGAAACAATTCATGTGTTATTCCTGACTTAAACTTATATGTATTTTTGCTATAAAATAACAATTTTATTTCATTTGCAAATTCAGATATATACGGACTCTTCAAGAAATGCTGTGGATAAGGATGGAAAATTAGAATTTGATTATGCTATAAATTGTGGTAATATTGATCACAATGGCATTCCATGGATAACTGATCACCTTGTTGGAGGTTGGTCAAAACGAAGTTACGGTAATAATTATAATGCCGCAACGGGAGTTGTAAGTTTTTGCCATGGTAATCAAAAATATATGTAAATTATTTTATCATATAGGGTGTGATTATTGGTAAATATTCTAAAAAAGTTTTATATCTTGGTGTCCTAAATAAGTATTGTATTATTTGTACTCGTGCAAAAAATAGAAATATTGTAGCAGATTGACACAAATGCTTTAAAAACTGAACAGGCTCTTCTTATGCAATGAAATCAAACATTATTGTTAAAAAAATTAATAATAGTATTAATATGCATGGAGTGCGATATAAAAAATGTATAGCAGATGAAGATTCCAGTGTTTTCCATCATATTCAAGAAAAAGTTTCATACCGAAAAGAGGAAAAATAATGATCCATTTATCCCGTTTTATGTTATTAAGATAGCATGTACTAATCATAGTATAAAAAATTATGGCAAACGCTTGTACAACATAAAGAAAAATGCAAAAACTAGTAAAAAGTATATTACTGCTAAATTATCTTAAACGAAAATAAAAAAAATAATATCTTTAGGTGTTATACTTCTGAAGCTGCGTTCGGCTATCCAACTCGAGTTTCTCTTTTTACTCCTTTTGTTCTACGTTTTGGAATGCACGGAGTCAAGTTTTTGCCGTTCGGCTGTTACGGAGTGGAACGAATGGAACAACCCTATTTACCCTACGTGGATGTAGCTCAGTATCTGGGCTACAAATAAATAGTGGTAAGTTTTGACTTGAATTAATTTTTTTGTGCATTATTTTTTAAAAGTGATTGTTAGTTCAATTTATTGATTTTAATATAAAAGCAACTTTATTATATTTTTATTTATGTATATCTATTTTTATTGTTTTAGATGTTTCCGAAGCTTCAACTAGTAAAGAAACTAGTAAAAAAAATGAAAGCTCCTTGTCAATAAAACGCAAACAGAAAATTAGCGATATAGATCGTAGACATAATGAAAAAATGGTGAAATGGAAAGATTTAATGATATTTTTGAGAAAATGGCAGAAAATATGTGAAACAAAATCACATTTTCTCTAATTTTCTTAGAAACGCACACATGTACTTGTTTTACAACTGTTTTTGTTTTATGATTAATTTTCAGTTTCTTTTATTGAAATCAATCCTTGGTCTTTTTAAATGACTGCATATGCAGTCCCATCCCTAAGCAACGCATTCAAAATGACTGCATATGCAGTCAATGAAATATTATTTTTAAGTTTAAGTCATTTTTTTTATTGCTTGTCAGAATTGTGATTTATTTTAAGTAAAATATTTACAAACTTGTGATCTAGTTTTAGGGCACCAAAAATACTTATTATTATTATAATGTATTAAATTAAAAACATATTTTTATATTTAATATACAATAAAACTATTTATAAAATAACATATTTATATCACACTGTTCTAACGTATTAGATTTAGAATTCTCTCTCTTTTGTGAGATGCATTATTTGCAATTTGTTGCTCATCTACTATATCTATCGTACTGATTATTTTGATTGTTTTCAACTTCTTGTTGTATTTCTTCACTTAAATTTACATCTAACTCGTCCAATCCATCGTCTTGAAGTATGCAAACATTATGCAATATGCATGAACTTACGATTAATATTACAATAATATCCAGCAGTATGGTTTCCATAAATTTAAGCCTGCAAAATCATCCTTTTAAATGAGCAAATGCATTTTCTATTTTCACTCTAGCTTTGTTTAATATAACATTAAAATTGAGTTGACTATTCGTTAAATGACCATTATTTTTGTATCTAACCATTAACATAGGGCTTAATTTATATGCTAAATCACCAACTAAGTGGTTTTCATTATAAAACGGAAATATATTTATTAATGTTTTGGTACAGTTCCGATTTTTTATACAAAGTCATATCATGTAAGGAACTTCTCCAGCGTAGACATATGTGAACATCATCGAGTGGTCACACACTCCTTGTAACAGGACTGAATGGTAACCTTTACGGTTTACGTAGGAGTTAGGGTGATTTCTCGGTGCCACAATTTTAATGAGACCCATCTATGCAGCCTATTATGCCTAAAATTATAAAAATATAATTGAAATACATTTTAATACTTGCACAATTATACCGGAAAAGCTATTTACAGAGAAATTATTAGAAATAATATCCTGCCTTTCTCTATCTAGCCAGCAAATAATTTTGAACGTTTGGTTTAGTTTTATTAGTAGTTAGTAGGTTCTATATAAAATATCCCATGCTGTGGATTTACTAACACCAAACCAATCTGCCACTGATCTGCAAATAATTGACTATTGTAAAGCATTTTTTTTTTAATAAAATTTAAAATAATTATGCTAAGAGAACAAACGTCTCAACAACGTTAATGACAATGGGAGTTTTGATTAGAGAGTTAAGAGATCAAACACATGCATGCCTAAATACAAAGATGGAAATAAAAAAGCTGCCAATAAACTAGTAGCAGTCTTAGAGAGATTAGAGTTTGAAGAAACGCAAAAAGGAGAATTAAATAACACTAGAAGTAAAGCAAGTATTGAAATGTCAACACAGACGAAAGATATTGAGAAAATACAAAGAAATAATTTTGTAAACAAAAAGGAGACGGTAGCAATTGCTACAAATGAAGATTTGCAATTAATAATTAATAAAGAATGGAGAGAAAGATTTTAAATACGTAACAATAGAAAAGAAGAACCCGATGATGGGAAAAAGGTCGGATACTGCAATTCTAATAAATATAGAAGAAGTTGGAAAGGAATTGGGTATCCTAAAACAGGCTAAAGGTAAGTACCCAGAACTAATGGAGGAAGAAGAGGAGTATAAAACGCCACACGTGGAAATAATTAAAAAAATAAGTAGAAAAAAAATTATAAAAATTCACATTATCAAACAGAAGTTTGAAACAGGAAAGAAAAATTATCTAGACGCATTAGAAAAAGTATTAAACAAAGCAAAACAGCTTTGTATAGAAGTAATTGATATACCCATACCGACAGGAATTGCACCAAGGGAGGCAAAGAAAATTATGGAGGTACCTGGAACGCGTACACAAATAAAGATGACATTGTGTGTCCCGTTACAACTGCAAACAACACCAAACAGAGAACGGAGGCCCCAAACAGGAGTGATTGTGGTAAGCAAGGAGGGTGCAACTTACGCTGACCTTCTAAAACATTCAAAAATCCAGATAAAAGGAACGATATTTAAAGAGATAAGAGAAACTAGAAAAGGAGAGCTGTTACTAGTAACAAAAGGGTCGGAGATGGAAAAAGACATAGAAAAAGTAAGAGACGGAATGGAGGGTTTTATTGTAAAAAGAGCAAATAATGACCCAACAGGAGAACTAGTTTTGATCAAAGGTATAAGGCCGGAGACAAACAAAGAGGAACTGATTGAAGAAATCGGCGGTAGAGTAGGCAACAAAAATATCACAATTATATCTATGAGGAAAGGATACAAGGATATACAAACGGCTATAATCAGAACAAACAAGGAGACAGCGGGAAAACTAATAAGAGAGAAGCATAAATATAGGACTTATGAGATGCAGAACAGGGAGTGTAACGGATAAGGAAAGCAAATGTTATAAATGCTAGATGAAAAGCCACATTGCGTCGGACTGTACAAGGGAAGACAGATCAAAATGATGCATAAGATGCGGAGAAAAGGGGCATCAGATAGCCAATTGCAGTAATAGGGAATATTGTATAGAGTGTAAAGTAACAGGACAAAGAACAGTAGTAAAAAGATGCAAAGAAGAGAAACGAGAAAACCAAGAAAGAACGTAGAAGACAAGAATCCAGATAATTGGAGACAACACGAGAATGAGGACACAACCTAAAATGTATAACATCATCCAAACAAATATAGGCAGAGGAAGAGAAGCGCAAGACCTATTGATGGCAACAGCGTTGAGAGGAAAAATAGACATAGTAATAGTGAGTCAACCAAATAAAAACAAACTAAGTGGAGTGAAGTGGATAAAAGATAAAAATTCAAACGCAGCTATCCTAGTAAGGGGTAAGTGTACAGATAATAAACATAAAACCATAAGATTTAAATATTTGGCAAGTAAAACAGTTGGATTGACATTACCATTGAATTCAGTTTGGTGTTAAACGGCTATTAGTTTAATAAAAAGTTATACAAATTAATTATAAATTTAATTTTAATTGTCAAATATGACATTTGTATATTTACATAGATGCATTGATTTATATATACTTTTCTGATTCTTGCGGATTATTTCTTCTATATCCAGTAGGCTTTGAGGTTGCTATGAATCAACAAGTGCAGGTAGAGCGTGATTATGAATTTGTTATTTACTTATAGAAAAATGTCATTTAATAAAATTCATGTTTTAGTTTTAATCACATCTGAATTATTATTTGATACTGCACGTAATAAATTACCAATCTTAATTAGTCTGCTTCTATCAGTTACCCGCCTATATGCGGTTCTGAAGAAGTTTATTGGGAAAGATATTATAATTGCTTGTTTTTTGTAGTTATAATAAGATCTCTTTTATCACTTTCAATATTTTAACTAAAAATGTAATATGTGTTATTGCTATTTTGTATATCTACTTTATTTACTCATTTCTTCTTAAAATTTACTATGTATTATAATATAGCATAGAGCTGTTGTGGTCAAACACTGTGAGCCAGGAGGATAACTACTCTCTTCTAATAATACTTTGTGCGTATTTTTTTTTTTAACTTTTATCCAGCGATTTTTGCTGCTTCATATGCTTTTATCTTGGAGTTATATTTTATTTTGTACGTGGTACCCATTTATCAAATTCAACCTAAGATAGCAGTTGCTTTAACAACAAAATAGTAGCGACTATAACTTATTTTTTAGAATCATATAATTAAATAATTATATAAGTATGAAATTCGTTTGTTGGTTGTTTGCACAACAGCAAATCAACACTCAAATACACATATACACATGCCATAAAATTTAGAAAGTAGCTTGCATGCCCAAAAATGGCATTTGCCAATTAATAACACACTAAAGATACTTGTGCAACTAAAATTGCATGCACGCTGCTCTTGGCACGCCTGCTAAGGCAAGCAGCAGGCGAGCGGGGATACAAAAGCCTATTTGCTGTTTGGAACAGGTCTATCCTGCATTGTTTTAAAAGTTTGTCGATCTTTTTTTAATTATATAAACATTTTTTAAGTGTTCAATTTTTCAAAACTGGCAAATAAAAGAATTTGAATTGAATTATAATGTTATATTGTTACTTGCAATAAAATGCGTACGTAAAATAATACAATAAAACAAAAAAAAAAGTACTAAGTATTTAGGTGAAAGATTGTATAAGCAAAAGAGAACATTATGGAGCAAGTAGTTATTTGCTTAAATAAATGCGACAAGAAGATAAACTTGGTTATATAAACCATTTAAAAATGCATGTGCAAAATTCAATTAATTCTGAGGTTTCACTGGTAATTCATATGTATTGTATAGAGTAGGAAAATCTATTATTTTACAATTAGTTTTAATGGTTTGTGGTGAAATAACTACTGCATTAAAAGATTTTATTAGAGTAAATAATTTTTTTACGTACAAAATTAAAAAAATAGATTAAATTTAAAAAATGCTATAATTTTTATAAAGTTTTCTATGCTGTTGCTAACAAGTCTGTATTTTGTTCTGTATTTACCGAGTTGATTTCAGCAAGTTTTAGTGGGTTGGCTAGTTGGTATGAGATGTTAGTAGACATCTCAGAAAAAGGAATCCAAGAATACGGAGTAGAAAGCTGAGAATACGGAGTGGAATGTTGATAATACGGAGTAAAAAGGTGAGAATGCGGAGTAGGAGCAGGCGCATAATATGTTGGTATAATAGTCTACACTTTTCTTGGAACAATAAAATTTAAATTTTTGTTTTTATTTAATGGCATTGATTTGAACTGGGAAGTATCACTTTGACCAAAATAATAGATCTCATCTTCATTGGATCTTGGATCATTAATTGCATTGGTAATATATTTTAAACGTTGTTGTGCAGTTAATCTGCCATGATGAGGTTCTGCATTTTTTTTCTGTTTTTTTGTAACCGTTTGGTATTGTTTATTTAAATTTAATAATGATAGTAGTTTTTCGAAAACTTCAGTAACTGTTTGAGATGATTCCTCTGGCTGTTCTAGTGCTCCACTTGTTTCAGAAGGCCATGGTTTCTCAAGTGTTGTTTTATTAGATGACTGTACCTAGAACACAAACGAAAACATATGTGATTTAATGTATGCATGTACAGTAGGTATTTTGTTTTTTAGATTCCTAGAAGACAGAAATAGAAGCAAATAAAACATGTTTTAGAAGGAAATAAAACATGTTTTTTAATTAAATAAAAATTGTCAGGCTGTGTTAAAACTATTGATAAAAAACATCAATTTAATTGTTTTTGCCAACTATTTTAATTACTAAGAAAACAATAAAATAATACTTCTTGCATTGGTGAATAATGAATACTATTTTTTCTATGTTAATATATGCAACAAAAAAGCATTAGATGGGGATTATTCAAAAAGTTAAGCTTGGGACAATCACTGGAGTGTAATACAGTAATACCCTAGATATTCCTGATCATTCTGTAAAAGTAGGAGATGCAGTTTTTCCATTAAAAAAATATTTATAAAACTATTTAGAACAATGTCAACTCAAAGAGATTTTTTTATGTGTTGGTTATCAAGAGCTAGACAAATCGTCGAAATTGCTTTTTACATTCTTGTTTCAAGATTTAGATTTTTAAAAGTTAGTATAGATATCTTACTAGGAAAAGTTGCTCTTATCGTATTAGCTGCATGTTTTTTACACAACTGAGAAAAACTACTGATACGTATATCACCCAAAGATGTGTAAATTATGACGACATTCAAGTAAGTAATATTATTAAAGGTTTATGGCAGCATCAAATTAATTGCAGATTACAAAGTTTACCAGCTACGCATAATAATAAACATTTATCTAGAATAACAGTACTTGCTTGAAATCTTAAGATAAACATTTTTTTACAACAGAAACATTGTCTGTATTAACTTCTCTGTATTCCTACTTTTATTTATTTTATGAATACCCTAAACAAACCTACATCCATTATAAAAACTAGCAGTATATATATGACTATGTATGAGTCAAGTCTTTGAAATGAAAATTTGTTTTTGCTCAAACTACTGAAAATGCCTTCCTCTACATTAATCCTAATTATCTAAATTTTTTCAGTAAGCTATTTTCGAGTAATAAACAATTAAAATTTGAAAAAAATGAGGTTTTTGATTTTTTTGTAGTTTTTGATCATTTGTAACTTTTCAGGATTGCATTTTTAAGAAAAATTATCAGAAACTTTTTTTTTCAAAATAATAAGTTTTCATAACCTAAAATTGTATTCCATAAGTTTTTAAAATTTAACGAAAAAACATTTTTGTCTTGAAAACTTATTTCTTAGAAATTTTGAAAAAAATAATTATTTTTTGTACATACACTGCCAAAGTTCGCGGAAAATGTAAAACAAAACACAAATTACGTTATGTAAATCGCTTTATTGCTTCTCAAAATATTCTCCTTTAAAATCTATACACTTTTGCATTCGATGAAACCAATCTTCAAAACAGTTTTGCCACTCTGAGCGAGGTACCTCCAAAACAAGTGATTTAAATGCTTCAACGGCCTTCAGGCGATGAAAAACGCTTGACACGCATTTTATTTTTGATATGTCGAAATAGGAAGAAGTCATTGGGCAATAAATCAGGCGAATATGGGCAATGAGTCATTAACTGGATGTTGTAACTGGTCAAAAATTCTACAGTTCATCGTGCTGTGTAAGCGCTTGCATTGTCATGATGAACAATAATTTGCCGGTTTATGTCGTTCCTTCTGATTTCAGCGATAACTTCCGGCAAACAAATTGAAGTATACCAGTCAGCATTAACTGTTTTTCGATCCTCTAATGCAACAGTTGCAACATGACCCGTTTTTTCAAAGAAACAAGCAATCATTCTTTTTGAAACGCTTTGTGAACGTACCACTTTTGTGAGTTTATTTTGAAACACTGATACAGTCGATTGCATGTTTAGTTTCAGGCTCATATGAATATATCCAAGATTCGTCACCTGTTAAGATGTTATATATCGAATTTGAACGACCCCCTTTAAATTTCTTTAGCATTTTCTTGCACCACTTGACACGTGCCTGTTTTTGTTCTTTTTTCAAATTGTGTGGGATCCAACAACTGCAAAGCTTCCTGATATGCAAATGATCGTGCAAAATCGTATGTATTTGTTTCGCTGCAATGCCTAAGGATGCATCTATCTCACTATAGGTCACATGCCGATCTGACAAAATTATTTCACGCACAGCATCAAATTTTTTGCAACAACAAAGGTACATGTACGACCTTCGCAAAGATCGTCATCAAACGTTGGTCTTCCACGCTTGAATTCTGCGAACCATTTGTAAACCATAATTTTGGGTGGTGTTTCATCTCCAAATAACAAACTAAGTTTTTTCACAAAGCGGTGTTAAACCGTATCGAAAATTATAAAAAATCATTACTCGGAAGTCACGATTCGAAATTTCAGATTATAACATAAAGCAGATTATAACACAAAGTGCGCCGATGCACCGTATGCGTCGGTAGCACTGAACGTGTTAAAATATTTGTCAGAATTATCATAATATTTTGACGTGTGGCATTGACATTTACATCAATGATAATAATAAAGGGCTTTTCAACAAGAAGTTTTATTTTGAATAGCAGGCTATTTGGGCAGCTCTCAATGTCAATTTTGAAGCTATTATCTTTTGACAATTGACAAGTAAAAACTACTTCTCGGCTGGCAATAGTAAACCTGGTAAAAAAATTTGAGCTGTGGGACAAGTTTGTGATGTGAAGAATCAAAACCGTGTGCATCGCTCAAGAACACATGAGAATATTGCTGATGTAGCCCGTAGTGTTGAAGAAAACCCAGGTTTGCCGATTCTTTGTCGATCTTTGGAATTAGACATTTCACAAACGACATTACACCGTACTTTGAATAAAGACTTAAGTCTTAAGGCTTTTAAAGTTCAGTTAACACAAGAACTCAAGCCGGTCGATCACCATAAACGTCGTTCCTTCGCTGATTGAGTCCTTCAAATGCATCAAAATGATCCGGAATTTTATCGAAAAATTATCTTCAGGGTGGCGCTACCGAGCCATGATTAATGATTTTTTTATGGCCGGAATTGGAAGATATTGATGTGGACGACGTTTATGTTCAGCAAGACGGCGCTACGTGCCACACAAGCAACGAAACAATCGCAATTTTGCAAGAAAAATTTCCCGATCGTGTTATTTCTTGAAGAGGTGGTCACAATTGGCCTCCGAGATCTTGTGATTTAACACCTTTAGACCTTTTGGCGCCACGTGAAATATAAGGTCTATGCCAATGCTCCACAATCGATTTCAAGATGGAATTCGTGAAGTTATTGAGGACATACAGCCGCAAATGTACAAATTGGTTATGGAAAATTTTATGAAAAAAATGTTGTACTGCAACTTAGACGTTGCAATATAATTGCGCAAACTTTTTGTTAATTACTGACACTTCTGCAGTCAACATGCGGTATAAAATAAGACAAGTTGCGTGATCATTGCTTTAGTTATAGCTTTAAAAAACAAGAAGAAAAAAAGCGCAGATGGATGAAGGAATGGTTAAAGAAAAAGAAACACTTTTAAGTTAGATTCTACATTAAAAATCAAACTTTTTTTGATTGACTCAATATATTGTGCAATATTTTAATATGATTTACAAACGGTCAATATTATTGTATAGTATCATTTATTGTGCAATATATTGACCGTGATGTGAGTATATAGGTGTGGCAATCTCTAAACAAGGACGTCAAGTGGGTGATAAGAACTCGCATTATTATTATGAATTTAAGCGTGTGATTCGTGTGAATTGCGCGTTGCTATAGTTTCTATTACCCACCTGACGTCATGTTCACGAGACGGACACACCATTATACTCACACCACGATATTGACTATAACATTGAACGTCAGCCGCTTAAAATAAATAAGTTAGAACACGGATTAATTGCTTAAATAGTAGTTTTTATTTTTATTTATTAATGATATTTTGACATATGCAAAAGCTTCGATTAATGTATAGAATCGCGGCCTAGTACCAATAATATTTTATATTTCCCCAAAACGCAAGATGTCTTGACTAAATTAACAATAAGTTTTAATAAAACACACGTAAATCTAATAAAACATATTTTGGACAGTTTTGTCTATGAAACTAATGATTAAAATATTGATAGAAATGACTGTCCATTAACGCCATTAACCATATTGTATATAGCCATGAATTAAAATGTATTAAACTCTGAGGTTGCCAGGAAAATGTATTGATTTTTTTTATATATTAAAAAAAAACAAGTAGTTCATATTTGTGTTAAAAATTAATAAAATTATTCACACAAAACACATACAGCATTTACAAATACATATACACAACATATTTTTTTAATTATTTTGATTGTAATCATTTGTTTCATATCTTTCAAGTACATTTTTAATTCTTTGGGACCAATTTTAATACTAAATATTTTATTTTTATGTTCAAGATAAACTTTTCTGTTAATTTTTTGGCATTTTCTGACCATGAAACAATTATAAAAATTATCATCTTCAAATCTGACACAAGCGGTTACAACAACAAATGCAATCTTAAAATTTCGTCTTAAAATGTGGCATATATGCACTTAAAATACTTTGTCTACATTACAAATTTAAAACTGGATTAATAGCACCACAAATATTTTTTAATTGATTTAAAAATAATAAGATTATTAACAGTTATGAATTTTATTAAGCAAATGGTTTTTTCACATTTTATCAAATTAGGTGTTGGAGAATTTGTTAATTAATGAAGAAAAACTGACTTGTCAAAAGTAAAGCATCCTCGTTGATAAAAAACTTAGACACTTTATTCCTAGTTTATTTATGGTTTCTTTTGTACTTGGTTTCATTACATAAAAGCGTAACTTTACATTTATACTTATAAATACCTGATCATGACCGTCGTGACATTTTAAAGCCTGTGAAGTAATCATTAAATTTAAACTATAACTCTAATAACAATAATAATAAATGAACCCGTTATGCCGGAATTTATGGCATGGTGCATGGTACGCATAAAATCTTTTTTTTGAAGTTTAAACAGCTGTTTGACAGAAAACCACTATTCGAGCTATTGCTTTTTTCCTGAGCCAGTCAGTGCAGTTTGTGAATTACATGTGGCAATATTTGTTATACCTATTGATACTCCCAGGGCTAAGTTGTGTCTCAAGTGACGTATAAAAAAGAGTGTTCCATTAAACAAACTGATAATGACATCATATGACACAAAACAAGGCACGCATTAAAATTCAAAATACGTCACTATATAGATTAAAAAATATACAAAAACTTTTATTAGGATCATTTTTGAAATAAATTTAAAATGCAGTCAAAAATTGGGTGTTAACTTTGCATCAAAAATATATGGAGTCACTCTAGCTTAATTTATTATAAGTGGTTTATCATTAACCAACAATTTATAAAGTTTGCATTTGCAAAGAAAAAAATGTTGAGAATTTTTTGTCATATAGTTATATTTATTTATATAAAAGTTTCCAGATTTGCAGTTTGTGTCACTAAAAAAGAACAGTTTTGTAAAATATCATTTTCCACTGTTTTCATATAAATTAGCTTGCTGTCTCTAGAAATTTTAGTTTGATGGCAGTTGCTTTATATTTAATTTTTTTTTTTTAGATTTACATATTTTAAACCTACAATTATTTACATTAAGGCCGCTCAAGTGCACGTTGGGTTGCCTAGATTTTTAATGAAATTAAAATTACTCTAATTGACTTAAGAAAACATCAAATATAAATTTTGAAAGTATCGATATATTACAAACAATGTAAAGGTGCCTGGTCAACTGTAGTTTTTTTAATTAGTCGCTTATAAGCACTATATTTAAAAAAAATAATGAACATATGCATTTTATATAAAATTAAAAGTATCGATCAGTTAATAATAAGAGATTTTAAACCTCTTTTATTCTTATAATAATTTTGATTTAGTGCGATATAAGAACACTGTATGTAATTTTATATTTCATATTTATTGTTGCTGCATCGAAGCGCTCGTATCGGTCGCCAGTAGTTTTACTCGGCAATTCCTTATGGCAACACCGTTGTTGGGCTATGAGCGGAGAACTTTGTGGGTAACCCATCCAAGTCGTGACCGGAGCACCCATTGCTTCACTTTTGTTAGCGCTGGTAATCATTTTTAATAAATAGTATCAAATTATTTTAAAATTACCTACTTTAATTTTAGCAATTGCATTTTTAAACTTTATTATGTAAAAAGACAATAAAGCCTATACAAGTATATTTTTATAAATATAATTTTAAAATATATACAATTATGTTATATATATGGGTAATTCCATTACTTTTCGACCAATTTGAAAAAGTCGACCTCTTTGATTTTGCTCAAATTTTCAGGGATCAAAATATAGATGAAAAAAATGAGATTCCCAAAATTTTGGACATTAGAATAATGCCAGTTCAAAATGACACACTATTGATGGTCAGAAATTTTACAATAAAACGTAATTTTTAGCTTAATTTGTATCTCAATTTTTGGGATTCTGAAAAAAGATAAAAAGGTCTACGATGTCTCAAATTATTTATTATTACATGTACTTCAAAACCCATATTTTTATGTTTAATATTGTGGCAGTAATTTTGATATATTAAGCTTCAAACGTTATTAAAAAAAAAACCGTAAATTTAGCAGAATCGCAAAACTTTGCTATCTTTAAACCGTTCTAACTTTGTCAAATCTTTCCAAAATTTAATCCACAAGGTCTAGATTTCTTCGTGTTTAATCTCTTTTTAAAGTGATCACACAAGACTTATAGAAGCAATACGTATTACACCACTATTTTGATGCAGGAAGTTGCACATATTTTCGCGATCTTCAAAACTTGTAATTTTCAGGTCCCAAAAAAGCGTTGTCACCCTATGTCGATTTTAGTCAAAATTTCAGTAAATACTCTTTGGAGCAAAAGAAAAAAAGGTATCTATATGAGAAATGGTATATCGGGCATTATCAAGAATTGTTTAATATTCAAAAATTGTCAAAATTGGCAAACCGCACATTTTTGTATCTCAGTTTTTGGGCCTTTAGAAAAAGATTAGAAGATCCACGATGGCTCAAAATATTCCTTATTACATGTACTTTAAAACCCATATTTGTCTATTTAATGTTAGGGCAGTCATTTTGATACATCAAGCTTCAAACATTATTCCAAAAAAAACCGTAAATTCAGCAATACTGCAAAATTATGCTTTGTTTAAACCGTTCTAACTTTGTTAAATTTTAAAGAAATTTGATTCACCAGGTCTATATTTCTTTGTGTTCACTCTATCTTTAAAATGATTACATAAGACTTATAAAATCTATACATATTCACCACTAATTTGATGCATTAAGTTGCACATGTTTTTGCGATCTTCAAAACTTGTAATTTTTAGGTATCGAAAAACCGCTGTCACCTTATGTCGATTTCAGTCAACATTTCAGTAAATACTCTTAAGACCACAAATAAAAGGTTATTTATATGAAAAATGGTATATTGGGCATTATCAAGAGTTTTTTTATATTCAAAAATCGTCAAAATTCAGAAAATCTAATTCACTTTTTGTCTATCTTGCTTTGTTTTTAAGATAGTCAACAAATACAAAATATTTAAAAAACTTTTTATTTAGCAAAAAAACACAAACAAAACAACATTACTTTAACAAGTGTGCATTGATGCAAGCTTTTGATACTTGTTAAAACAGTTTTTTTGGTTCGGTTAGTGAAATTTGATAAAAATGCTGTTCAACATAGAGAATACGCAAATATCATTTTTGTTTACGGACTCTGTAATGGTAATGCCCTAGCAATTGAGATTTCCTGACAGAAAACAACTTTTTTGACGCGTTTTTTAGTGAAAATGTTCACCCATATTATTATCAAAAGTAATACACCTACAACCAGGCGACGTAGCACAACGACTTGCATTTTCTCAATGGCTTCTTGATAATTCCCAATATACCATTTTTCATATAAATAACCTTTTTTCTTGAAGTCTGAAGAGTATTTACTGAAATTTTGACTAAAATCGACATAGGGTGACAGCGTTTTTTCGGGACCTGAAAATTACAAGTTTTGAAAATAGCAAAAACATGTGCAACTTCCTGCATCAAAATAGTGGTGAATATAAATTGATTCTATAAGTCTAGTGTAATTACTTTAAAGAAAGATTGAACACAAAGAAATTTAGACTTCGTGGATCAATTTTCTTCAAGATTTGACAAAGTTAGAACGGTTTAAACAAAGCATAATTTAGCAATTTTTCAAAATTTACGTTTTTTTTTTAATTAATAGTTAAAGCTTGATATATCAAAATGACTGCCCCAACATTAAATATACGAATATGGGTTTTAAAGTACATGCAATAAGAAATATTTTAAGCCAACGTAGATCTTCTTATCTTTTTCCAGAGGCCCAAAAATTGAGATACAAAAATGTGCGGTTTGCCGATTTTGACATTTTTTGAATATTAAAAATTTCTTGATAATGCCCGATATACCATTTCTCATATGAATAACCTTTTTTCTTGTGTTCTAAAGAGTATTTACTGAAATTTTGACTAAAATCGACATAGGGTGACAGCGCTTTTTCGGGACCTGAAAATTACAAGTTTTGAAGATCGCAAAAACATGTGCAACTTCCTGCATCAAAATAATGGTGTATACGTATTGATTCTATAAGTATTGTGTGATCACTTCAAAAAGAGATTAAACACGAGGAAATCTAGACCTTGCAAATCAAATTTTGTTAAGATTTGACAAAGTTAGAACGGTTTAAAGAAAGCAAAGTTTTGCGATTTTGCTAAATTTACGGGTTTTTTTGGAATAATGTTTAAAGCTTAATATATCAAAATGACTGCCACGATATTAAACATAATAATATGGGTTTTAAAGTACATGTAAAAAGGAATAATTTGAGCTATCGTAGACCTTTTTATCATTTTCCAGAAGCCCAAAAATTGAGATACAAATTAAGCTAAAAATTACGTTTTATTGTAAAATTTCTGACCTTCAAATGTGTGTCATTTTGAACAGGCAATATTCTAAGGTACAAAATTTTGGAAATTTAATTTCCCTGAAAATTTGAGCAAAATCAAAGAGGTCGACTTTTTCAAATTGGTCGAAAAGTAATGGAATTACCCATATATAAACAAAGTTTATTTATTGTTTTGTGATTTAAAAATTAAAATAATAATTTTTCTATATAATATCAAAAATTTGGTCATATTGTGACTAACCACCATCAAATAATGTTTCTTTAGAGGACATTCTTTCGGGCAGTATTTACTTAAAAAACAATCATGAAACTAAAGTTATCAATTTGGATACATCAACGGTCGTAGTTACTTTACCAAAACTTTTTACTTGTGACTATATAGAATACATTGTTGTATATATTTACAATTATTTACAAAGAAAGTTAAAATGTTGACCAATAACAACCATTTTCTACTGATTAAACGTTAACATGGTGTTTATTACCAATTATTTTATATCATCTGTTAAATTAATCAAATCGAGTAAGCTACACGCAATCCTACCAATATTACTGTATGTAAGGTTTATTCACTGCCAACTTAACTACAGATAACTGCAGATACTGTATTTTTATTTTTTAACTGATTTATCAAAACTGTGGATTTGAACTAAAAATATGTCATATATAACATTTTGATTTATAAAATTACAAACTGCAGTTAAATTGATAATTAAATAACATAGTATTTCATTGTCCAAAGCAAGCTGCTATATAACTAATTAATCAAGCAAAATTTAAGTATTACAGTATCAATGGCAACAGCTTTACAATGATTATTTCCAACATCTGTTAAATCAAACAAGCCGATTGCGTAATCTAGCCTAAATCTCATTGATTATACGACTCTAATTTGAATTTTACCGATCGATCCAATATTTTCATTTATTTGATAAGTTGAGAAGTATACGTCAGAAATAACTAATAAAAATTATATAATTTGATGTATTATTATATCACATAAAATTTGTCAAATTTTTGGTTTTTGTAATTTAATCGTATAAAAGCCGTATTTATTAGCAGAATAACCAAATCAATCATTTTGTGCTTCGGTAATTTTACTGATTGAAACAATAATTACATTTGAATCTATTAAAAAAATAAGCTGTCAGTATCAGACGTCAAATAATTAGTTGTATGCGTTAATATACAGCGTTCATTTTTAAAATACCATTTAAACTATTCATTTAAATGATTAAATTGGCATGCTCATTGAGGTTTAATATATTTTTCTAGCCAACTTGCCATCATATAAACCTGCAATTAATGTAGGAAAAAATCGGTTTCCTGTAGGCACACGAATTGTACACTGGACATTTTTTTAAAGGAGGAAAAAAATTGCATAAATTGCAAATTTATTTTTAAACGTCAAATGTGCCAAATAATAAAGATGGTTACTACTAAGTCAAATGAAATAAAATGAATGGAAGTAAATGCAGCTATTGTATTAGGCTCAATTCTGTTGGTATCGGATATACACAATGCAAAGAACTGCTTTATATATCCGCAAAGAAGTAGTTGGTGTCATAATACGAGAAACTGCTTCAGAAACTATGAAATAGTCAGATAAAGAAGAACATTATATTGTAACTGAGTTTAAGGAAGTAGATAGAAATAGTGCTTGGTCCAAGCGTTCACAAATAAGATAAATTACAGTACTTTTTCTGATGTTGGATGTATCGTAGGTTACTGAACCAAAATCTTGTTATACCTAAGCATAAAAACA
Organism: Tachinus rufipes; assembly: GCA_963932245.1. Lineage (NCBI taxonomy): Eukaryota > Metazoa > Arthropoda > Insecta > Coleoptera > Staphylinidae > Tachinus > Tachinus rufipes. The sequence goes on from OZ010747.1 coordinate 58,619,728, forward strand.
AATATTGTTGTATTTTTGAGAAGTATGCTACAATGCTTTCTCTTAAATCTAATCATACTTGATACAAAAACCACAAAGAAAGTATGGAAAGCGATATTATTGTAGACAAATTTAAATGTAGCCTAGATATGCAAAGACTAAAATATATGCAAAAAAATAGGAGATGGAAATAGTTTAGGTGTATTTTTTTAATATTTTGTCCATATGGAACTGATTTTTTTTAACATTTAAAAAATATATCAGACAACTTTTTTTTGCTTTTTTTTTAATTCTAATATTATCTAATATTAAAATAATAAAATGTAGTAGATTATGTTCCAATTACCACAGCAACAAGTAAAAACAATGATTGTTTCTCAGTTATTTTCAACACAAGTTTAAAAAACGTAAAATTAAGTGAATATTTAAAGCAAAAATTTAACTACAATAAATTATTGTTATTATTATTATTTATTATTGACTATAAATCATTTAAAACGTACTTAACATTTTGTTTTATTATTTTAATAAATATTTTAAAAACCGTAAATCGTATACCAATAAAATCTTATATCATTGTAATTTTTTTATATTTTTTATATTTATTTTGTAAAATTGTTTTATTTTATTCATATTATTTAAATTAATAATTTTATTTAAATATTTATTTTATTTATTTAACATACATACAAGTTTCGATAAATAATTATCATTTTCAATGTATAAATGTATATATTATTTCAAACTGATTAGTTATTAATATTTAAAAAATTGTATTTATATTCGTTTTTTAAATATTTTCCCGCTAACTTGAATTTTTATATTGTCATTTATTAGACATTACATAAATTTTTAAGGTTAGATAATCTATCAAATATATGTATATAAATATTTACATTATAATTTAAAATTTAAATAAAATTTTTAAATTATAATGTACTAAATTAAAATAAAATTTATTTTTATTAACATATCTAGTAGAGGCGAATTATAAATATCTAATTGTTCATTTATTACTGTATAATTTTTGTTTTTGAAATGTTTTTTAGTTTTTAAGCTTTCCAAAAATGTTAAATTTTTATCCCAAATATGTAGAATATTTAATGATGTTTTTTGATACAAAATATTATGTTTATTCAAAAGTAAATGTTTAGCAAAATTTGACTTTTCTAGATCTTTATATTTTAAAGCTATCTATATATATAAAATATTTACATTCTGAACTTAGTCATCTTTTACACAACTTAGAATTAACAAATTTTTGTATTTTTTTTGAAGTAAATAAGAATATCATCTACATAGCATAAAACAAAATTATTTTCTTTATAACAATAAATTTTATCAACAAAATTATGGTTTACCAATGGGGAGTCCAATATCACCTATTTTGGCTTAACTAATGAGTTCTACTTAAGTGGACCTTAAAGTTTTAAACGGTTTGCACTGCGTACAAAGTGATACTTAAGTATTACCCAAGTTAAGCCTCAGAATTGTAAGGGCTTAAGGTCTACACAAACATAACCTACGAAATGTCAGTTTATAAAATTAAAGAAATGGATTATATATTTGATTCTGATGATGATGCAGATTTGGCTGCATTAGAGTTAATCGAATATGGTGTTCCTCGTCAAATTTATGAATGGGCAGACAATTTTAATTCCCTTCATGAACTAAGCCTCTTTTAAAAGATTCAGACTAACTAAAAATACCGTGTTAACACTTCTACCACAAATTGAAGCTAATTTGGAGTTTCCACATAATAAGTAAGTATGTAATTTATGTTCGAAATACTTCTCTAGCTAATCTTTTTAATAGCAATCAATCGTTGTCACCGATTAACCAGATATTACTCTGCTTGCGATATTATGCTACAGGAAATCACCTTCTTAGCATTGCTGATTTTGCAGGAGTGCACGTGTCAACTGCATGCAGAGTAATAAAACGTGTAACTCATGCTATTGCATTGTTATATCCTAATTATGTAAAAATGCCACAAACTGCAGAAGAAATCAATAAGGTCAAAAAGATTTTTTTCAAATTGATTCATTCCCTAGAGTGATAGGGGCTCTAGATTGCACACATGTTCGCATACAGTCTCCGGGTAAATATTTTAAATTTCAAATATTTATTTTATTATAATATATTTAATATATATTCATTAGCAACTGTAAATCATTTCAAATGTTATTTAGGAAGAGAAGAAATTTATAGAAACCGAAAAAGATATTTTTTCTGTGAATGTACAAGCTGTGTGCAACGCACAATTAAAACTATTTAATGTAGTGGCACGATGGCATGGGTCATCACATGATGCCACTATATTTATTAATAGTAATTTAAGGGCTAACTTTGAGCAGAATATGTACCCAAATTCGATAATTTTAGGTAAGTTATATTTTGTTTTTTTTTACTTAAGTTAAAAAAATCAATTGTTTTTAGTGGTTATTATATCAGAACTTACCTGTTAACACCGTTGCTAGAACCAACAACAGAAAGGCAATAATTATATAACCAATCGCACATAAGGACCAGAAATATGATTAAACAAGCTTTCGGAGTATGGAAAAGGCAATATTCTGTCTTAGCCTACGGATGTAGGTTAAAAATTGATGCGTTATTAGGAATTATTATAAGTACAGCTGTACTTCACAATATTGCTGTTGATAGCAACGAAGAAATACCACCTGCGGAAGGAGACATACATGCACTGGAGAGTTTAATCGGAGAGGATCAAGTTCCTGCAGTACCTTTACACGATGTTGGAAGAGACGGGGCTTTAGCTGCAGCTGGTGTACAAATGAGAAACTCAATCATAAACAATTATTTTGCAAATTTATAATATTCAAAACAAATATATATGTATATATAGTATATAAATAAATGAATATGTTAATAATTAACATTCAAATTAAATTTATTGAAATAAATATTTTATTAATTTTTTATATTACATATTATTTTTTATAATAGATTTTAGAGTTTCTTTTTTAATTTCTAATTCTGCTTCCAAAATTTTCATTTTTAAATTAAATTCTGCTTCTTCCCTTTCATGTCGAGTTGCTGTGTTGATTTTAAAAACTTCCAGCTGTAAATTTGATAATTCCAATTTGACAGCAGCTAAATCAGAATAATTCTTAGTCAAATGGCTGGATGGGAGTGCAGACACAGAAGGACGGAGCCTTGACAACAAACTTTGACTCTTTCTTCCTTCGCCCCTGACGTTACTTAATTGTTTACTGATAGGTGTAGAAAGATGTCCTGGTTTATAATTGTCCCAGTTCAGCGAAGAAGCAACCTAAAAAAAATATGTTATAAAATACATTCGTATAGTTGTTTTAAAATTTACATTTGATTTTTCCTGTACTTGCGAAGTTGCTTCAGATGTATCCAGATGTTGAAAAGTTATGATATCCTTAAATAAAAGTTATAACGTAATAATATATAATAATAGTATAAACACATATAAGTATCTCGTTATGTTCATACTAACATTATCACAACGGGTATCAATTTCACAAGATACAAAATCTCCCAATGAAGTATTTGTCTGAAAATAAATAAAAATATTTAACCATGTCGATGTAACTGTTTTTATACTTACATATAAATTGTTATTATCTACATTGTTACTGTCTTCTTCAATTCTAATATCATCATCTATGATTCCAACCATTTCATTTTCTCTACCACCATAAATATTGTGTAATCCTTCAACGGCCTTCTTGTTAACGATTAACAAAGTTAGATTGTTGATTGGATCTTTTTTAATAATATCAACTCCTTCACCAGTTTCTAAAATATTCATACGTTCCTCAGCTACACTTTTACGTAGAGTCTTTTTTTGATTCCCGTAACATTTTTTTAATGATTCTGTTGTCCGCTTATTGTAGTTGGGTGATTTTGAATTAAAAAGTGCAGTTATTTTCTTCCAACATGCATTTTTATCAGCCCATGTTGTGGCATCTGTTTTTTGCACTCAATGATATATTTGAAATCATTAACAATCGATAACAATATCAATTTTTCATCATTAGTGAAGTTTGCCTGTCTCTTTTTCTTAATTTCCATTGTATTTATATTTAAATATGATTCACAAAACTTTAAACTCATTTCTCTACACACACGAATGCCAATAGTAAAAAACTATAAATAAGCGTGAAGTTATGCACATATCCTAAACCACGTCGTAGCTAAGAAATCACAGTTGTTTACACGTGCAAACCAATTTAAGATAAGGTGAACCTTAAACTTAAGTGTAACCTACGAAAGGTTAAGATAAGCGACAGAACGGTGCAAACGGGCATTAGAAGGACAAATATTAAATTCTATTTTTAAAAATAATAGGTTTGTTCCAACCGACACCAAACGCGGTTTGGGACCGTCAGGAACTATGCACACAAACAATTACTGTGTATAAAAGATTGCCTAAGGATGACAAATATTTGTTTGTGTGCACAGTTTGGACGGTTTGCAAACTGTCCAAACAGTAGGTTGGAACAGAACTAATATTTAATTCTGGTACCGCTATGTAGATGATATTCTTATTTACTTCAAAGGAAATACAAATGATTTAGAATTTTTTTTAATTTATGTTAATAATATTCATAAAACAATAAAATTTAAATTAGAAGTTGAAGAAAACAAACAAATAAACTTTTTAGACATAACTATTTCACAAAATTTAGAAGGAAAATTCAATTTCAAAATTTATAGAAAACCAACTTTTTCAGATACACTTTATACCAAAAGATTCGTTTCATCCAATTAATCATAAATTATCAGTTTTCAATAGTTTAATACATACATAGAGCTATTTCAATTCCACTAAATAATTAAAATTTTAAAGATGAAATAAATATATTTAAACAAATTGCAAAAAAACAATGGTTATAATGAATCAACTATTTATAAAATTCTAAGTAAAAAACAATTTAAAATTTGCATAAATGAAATATATACATTTAGTAAAGAAGTAAATAAGAAATATTGCTCGATAACATATTTTGGCAATTTATCTGAAAAAATTTCTAAACTTTTAAACAAAAACTTCCAAATTACTGTTGCATTTAAAACACATATGAATTTAAAAACAAAATTAATAAATGCTAAAGAAAAAACAGAAATTTTGAATAAAAGTGGAATTTATAAACTAAATTGTAGTAATTGCAACGGAACGTGTATTGGACAAAACATGAGCAATTTTGATATTTGATATAAAGATCACATTAGAGCTTTAAAATATAATGATATAAAAAAATCAAATTTTGCTAAACATTTAATTCTGAATAAACATAATATTTCGAATCAAAAAACATCATTAAATATTCTACACATTTCGGATAAAAATTTACCGACGTTAAGTTAGCACCCCATTCTGCCGACCCCATTCAAAATCCATACGCGCGCTGTTTCAAAATCCATACAATTGTATAATGCTAAAATAACATTAAATAGAAGTAATTTAAACAATATTAACAAATTATAATGTTAATAATTAAGTAACAATATTAAATAAAATAAAATAAGATAACTCTAACAATATTACAGAAAATTAACGGTTTTTTAATTTTAAAATATATCAACAATTTTCAATGTGTTCCCGGTAGTCAAGGTTAATGAAAATTTGGACTTAAGCTTGTCATGACAAAGCCAACCTACCGTGAAAATGTCATGGTGGCCGCGGACCGGAAAATGCCATTTTCCTCTAGTTATACATTTTGGAGTGCTGGCATAACATTTGATTTTTTTGCAATGTGTTCCCGGTAGTCAGTAGTAATGAAAATTTGGATTAAAGCTTGTCATGACAAAGCCAACCTACCGTGAAAATGTCATGGTGGCCGCGGACCGGAAAATGCCATTTTCCTCTAGTTATACATTTTGGGGTGCTGGCATAACATTTGATTTTTTTGCAATGTGTTCCTGGTAGTCAATAGTAATGAAAATTTGGATTAAAGCTTGTCATGACAAAGCCAACCTACCGTAAAAATGTCATGGTGGCCGCGGACCGGAAAATGCCATTTTCCTCTAGTTATACATTTTGGGGTGCTGGCATAACATTTGATTTTTTTGCAATGTGTTCCCGGTAGTCAGTGTTAATGAAAATTTGGATTTAAGCTTGTCATGACAAAGCCAATCTACCGTGAAAATGTCATGGTGGCCGCAGACCGGAAAATGCCATTTTCCTCTAGTTATACATTTTGGGGTGCTGGCATAACATTTGATTTTTTTGCAATGTGTTCCCGGTAGTCAGTGTTAATGAAAATTTGGATTTAAGCTTGTCATGACAAAGCCAATCTACCGTGAAAATGTCATGGTGGCCGCAGACCGGAAAATGCCATTTTCCTCTAGTTATACATTTTGGGGTGCTGGCATAACATTTGATTTTTTTGCAATGTGTTCCCGGTAGTCAGTGTTAATGAAAATTTGGATTTAAGCTTGTCATGACAAAGCCAACCTACCGTGAAAATGTCATGGTGGCCGCGGACCGGAAAATGCCATTTTCCTCTAGTTATACATTTTGGAGTGCTGGCATAACATTTGATTTTTTTGCAATGTGTTCCCGGTAGTAAGTGTTAATGAAAATTTGGATTTAAGCTTGTCATGACAAAGCCAACCTACCGTGAAAATGTCATGGTGGCCGCGGACCGGAAAATGCCATTTTCCTCTAGTTATACATTTTGGGGTGCTGGCATAACATTTGATTTTTTTGCAATGTGTTTCTGGTAGTCAGTGTTAATGAAAATTTGGATTTAAGCTTGTCATGACAAAGCCAATCTACCGTGAAAATGTCATGGTGGCCGCGGACCGGAAAATGCCATTTTCCTCTAGTTATACATTTTGGGGTGCTGGCATAACATTTGATTTTTTTGCAACGTGTTCCCGGTAGTCAGTGTTAATGAAAATTTGGATTTAAGCTTGTCATGACAAAGCCAACCTACCGTGAAAATGTCATGGTGGCCGCGGACCGGAAAATGCCATTTTCCTCTAGTTATACATTTTGGAGTGCTGGCATAACATTTGATTTTTTTGCAATGTGTTCCCGGTAGTCAGTGTTAATGAAAATTTGGATTTAAGCTTGTCATGACAAAGCCAACCTACCGTAAAAATGTCATGGTGGCCGCGGACCGGAAAATGCCATTTTCCTCTAGTTAGACATTTTGGGGTGCTGGCATAACATTTGATTTTTTTGCAATGTGTTTCCGGTAGTCAGTGTTAATGAAAATTTGGATTTAAGCTTGTCATGACAAAGCCAACCTACCGTAAAAATGTCATGGTGGCCGCGGACCGGAAAATGCCATTTTCCTCTAGTTATACATTTTGGGGTGCTGGCATAACATTTGATTTTTTTGCAATGTGTTCCCGGTAGTCAGTGTTAATGAAAATTTGGATTTAAGCTTGTCATGACAAAGCCAACCTACCGTGAAAATGTCATGGTGGCCGCGGACCGGAAAATGCCATTTTCCTCTAGTTATACATTTTGGGGTGCTGGCATAACATTTGATTTTTTTGCAATGTGTTCCCGGTAATGAATGTTGATGAAAATTTGGACTTTAGCTTGTCATGGCAACGTCAACCTACCGTGAAAATGTCATGGTCGAAGTTTTTTGAAAAATGTTATTTTTCTTTTATTATTATTATTATTTATTTATTTTTGTTTGAATCTTATTTATAAATTCTGATTTTACACAGATCTATTTAAAATAAAGACACATTTATGTTGCTTACGTTTGCGTAATATTATTAAATAAGCAGACGAAAAATATCAAAAATATATTAAAACGTTTGAACTTGTTTGGTGTAATTCGGGTTTTTTGTATTGCTATTTAGTGTTCGCCGCGCCATCTCTCGACAACATTTGACACTATTTACTTCTCTTGTTTAATTTTGTCGTCCGTTGTAGATGTAGACACACGTCATACTGTAAATCACATGACCTGATTCACCTGATTCACCTGATTCATGACCTGATTCATGATTGATTAGGTGTGCTTTATAGGGTGTGCTTTATAATATTGGACGGTTACTAAAAAAAAAGTAAGTATTTATTTTTAATTATTCTTACCGCCGGTATTATAAACGTTAATTTAATCATCAATTAACTAAAGGAGAAATCATCAACATTCATTACCGGGAACACATTGCAAAAAAATCAAATGTTATGCCAGCACTCCAAAATGTATAACTAGAGGAAAATGGCATTTTCCGGTCCGCGGCCACCATGACATTTTCACGGTAGGTTGGCTTTGTCATGACAAGCTTTAATCCAAATTTTCATTACTATTGACTACCGGGAACACATTGCAAAAAAATCAAACGTTATGCCAGCACCCCAAAATGTATAACTAGAGGAAAATGGCATTTTCCGGTCCGCGGCCACCATGACATTTTCACGGTAGGTTGGCTTTGTCATGACAAGCTTTAATCCAAATTTTCATTACTATTGACTACCGGGAACACATTGCAAAAAAATCAAATGTTATGCCAGCACCCCAAAATGTATAACTAGAGGAAAATGGCATTTTCCGGTCCGCGGCCACCATGACATTTTCACGGTAGATTGGCTTTGTCATGACAAGCTTAAATCCAAATTTTCATTAACACTGACTACCGGGAACACATTGCAAAAAAATCAAATGTTATGCCAGCACCCCAAAATGTATAACTAGAGGAAAATGGCATTTTCCGGTCCGCGGCCACCATGACATTTTCACGGTAGGTTGGCTTTGTCATGACAAGCTTAAATCCAAATTTTCATTAACACTGACTACCGGGAACACATTGCAAAAAAATCAAATGTTATGCCAGCACCCCAAAATGTATAACTAGAGGAAAATGGCATTTTCCGGTCCGCGGCCACCATGACATTTTTACGGTAGGTTGGCTTTGTCATGACAAGCTTAAATCCAAATTTTCATTAACACTGACTACCGGGAACACATTGCAAAAAAATCAAATGTTATGCCAGCACCCCAAAATGTATAACTAGAGGAAAATGGCATTTTCCGGTCCGCGGCCACCATGACATTTTTACGGTAGGTTGGCTTTGTCATGACAAGCTTAAATCCAAATTTTCATTAACACTGACTACCGGGAACACATTGCAAAAAAATCAAATGTTATGCCAGCACCCCAAAATGTATAACTAGAGGAAAATGGCATTTTCCGGTCCGCGGCCACCATGACATTTTTACGGTAGATTGGCTTTGTCATGACAAGCTTAAATCCAAATTTTCATTAACACTGACTACCGGGAACACATTGCAAAAAAATCAAATGTTATGCCAGCACTCCAAAATGTATAACTAGAGGAAAATGGCATTTTCCGGTCCGCGGCCACCATGACATTTTCACGGTAGGTTGGCTTTGTCATGACAAGCTTTAATCCAAATTTTCATTACTATTGACTACCGGGAACACATTGCAAAAAAATCAAATGTTATGCCAGCACCCCAAAATGTATAACTAGAGGAAAATGGCATTTTCCGGTCCGCGGCCACCATGACATTTTTACGGTAGGTTGGCTTTGTCATGACAAGCTTAAATCCAAATTTTCATTAACACTGACTACCGGGAACACATTGCAAAAAAATCAAATGTTATGCCAGCACCCCAAAATGTATAACTGGAGGAAAATGGCATTTTCCGGTCCGCGGCCACCATGACATTTTCACGGTAGGTTGGCTTTGTCATGACAAGCTTTAATCCAAATTTTCATTACTATTGACTACCGGGAACACATTGCAAAAAAATCAAATGTTATGCCAGCACCCCAAAATGTATAACTAGAGGAAAATGGCATTTTCCGGTCCGCGGCCACCATGACATTTTTACGGTAGGTTGGCTTTGTCATGACAAGCTTAAATCCAAATTTTCATTAACACTGACTGCCGGGAACACATTGCAAAAAAATCAAATGTTATGCCAGCACCCCAAAATGTATAACTAGAGGAAAATGGCATTTTCCGGTCCGCGGCCACCATGACATTTTCACGGTAGATTGGCTTTGTCATGACAAGCTTAAATCCAAATTTTCATTAACACTGACTACCGGGAACACATTGCAAAAAAATCAAATGTTATGCCAGCACCCCAAAATGTATAACTAGAGGAAAATGGCATTTTCCGGTCCGCGGCCACCATGACATTTTTACGGTAGGTTGGCTTTGTCATGACAAGCTTAAATCCAAATTTTCATTAACACTGACTACCGGGAACACATTGCAAAAAAATCAAATGTTATGCCAGCACCCCAAAATGTATAACTAGAGGAAAATGGCATTTTCCGGTCCGCGGCCACTATGACATTTTTACGGTAGATTGGCTTTGTCATGACAAGCTTAAATCCAAATTTTCATTAACACTGACTACCGGGAACACATTGCAAAAAAATCAAATGTTATGCCAGCACTCCAAAATGTATAACTAGAGGAAAATGGCATTTTCCGGTCCGCGGCCACCATGACATTTTCACGGTAGGTTGGCTTTGTCATGACAAGCTTTAATCCAAATTTTCATTACTATTGACTACCGGGAACACATTGCAAAAAAATCAAATGTTATGTCAGCACCCCAAAATGTATAACTAGAGGAAAATGGCATTTTCCGGTCCGCGGCCACCATGACATTTTCACGGTAGGTTGGCTTTGTTATGACAAGCTTTAATCCAAATTTTCATTACTACTGACTACCGGGAACACATTGCAAAAAAATCAAATGTTATGCCAGCACTCCAAAATGTATAACTAGAGGAAAATGGCATTTTCCGGTCCGCGGCCACCATGACATTTTCACGGTAGGTTGGCTTTGTCATGACAAGCTTAAGTCCAAATTTTCATTAACCTTGACTACCGGGAACACATTGAAAATTGTTGATATATTTTAAAATTAAAAAACCGTTAATTTTCTGTAATATTGTTAGAGTTATCTTATTTTATTTTATTTAATATTGTTACTTAATTATTAACATTATAATTTGTTAATATTGTTTAAATTACTTCTATTTAATGTTATTTTAGCATCATACAATTGTATGGATTTTGTAACAGCGCGCGTATGGATTTTGAATGGGGTCGGCAGAATGGGGTGCTAACTTAACGTCGGTTAAAAATTTAACATTTTTGGAAAGCTTAGAAATTAAAAAACATTTAAAAAATCAAAACTATACAGTAATAAATGAACAATTAGATATTTATAATTCACCTCTACTAGATATGTTAATAAAAATAAATTTTAGTTAAATAAAATTTTTAAATTATAATGTAAATATTTATATATATTTGATAGATTATCTAACCTTTAAAATTTATGTAATGTCTAATAAATGACAATATAAAAATTCAAGTTAGCGGGAAAATATTTAAAAAACGAATATCAGGGTAGCGGGAAAAACAATTTTTTAAATTTAATATTAACTAATCAGTTTGAAATAATATATACATTAATACATTGAAAATGATAATTATTTATTGAAACATGTATGTATGCTAAATAAATAAAATAAATATTTAAATAAAATCATTAATTTAAATAATATGAATATCATTGTAATTGTTAAAATGTTTTTTTTTCTAAAAATTAAAAAAAAACTGATGATAAAGTCATATTACACAAAACAAAACACGCATTAAAAATCAAAATACGTCACCATATAGATTAAAAAATATACAAAACCTTATAACCCAATAAAATAAATTGAAAATGCAGTCAGAAATTAGGTGTTCTCATACGTTTACCCAACCATGTATAATATTAGCATGCATTGATAGATAATAATAAAAATATATAGCTAAGATAATGATATACGATTATTTAGCTTATAATTAATTTAAAATAATGTATCCATAACGTTAGCAATTAAGACAACAATTGTGAGCTAATTAATAGTATATCATTATTCTATCTCCAAACTAATTAATCAAAAATCAATAAAAAAGAACATTACAACAAAAACAAACTAAAATACATTTTTTTATTAATTTATGAATAAATTATTATTTATTATATTATTATATAATAATCAGAAATAAATTAATAATTCGATACTCGAATTAAAAAATCTTCTGCGCTCGATTTCTACTGTATACATAAATATAAAAAGGCAGTGTTGCTAGTTGTAAACTGGAGTGGGGGCAATAAGAGCACGGATATAATTGAGCGAAGCGCTCCGCCCGATACGTCTTTGCTGAATGCACAGGTACAGCCAGACACGAATATTGTGGCCTCTATATAGGCAACTTAGTATACACAAAAATTATGTTAAATGTAGTCAAACTAATGCCTTTGTCCGTTTTAGCACTTTTCATTTGCGCTTACATTTTAAACGTTCCATGGGCGACGTTGTTCTGGGATTGAAAGATGTTAAAACAGGCAAAGGCATAAGTTTAACAACATTCAACATAATTTTAGTGTATACTAAGTTGCCTATACAGTGGCCACAATATTCGTGTCTGGCTGTAATGGATAGCGCTGTTAGCATACCGCTTGTGAAGTCATTTTTGGGTAAAATGATTGTACGCGCTGGTTAGACCAAGGGGCAAAGAGAAGTAGTTTCGACGGAGAAATTTGTCACGTGATATACTACAGCCTTAACCTTAGACCATACACACTTATAGACACGCCGTTTGCAGGCGCAGCGTACCCAACAAGAACGTAATGCGTGGGAAAAACGCACAGGAAGCTTAGTTTTGAAATGTGTTAATATTTACCGCTACCGTGTCGGTATCTAAAAAATGCAACTCGACGCTAAAGATAAACTTCTTTATTCTTATACCGCTGTGTCAGTTGGATCAGTTATAGCAGTAATATTGCTTGAGTTGATTCCTACTTTATAGAAGTTTGTAGTACATATTTAGTGTTTATTTTAATGCATGTAAAAATCACATTGTCAGTAAAAGATTGGATGTGTTTTTTTTAAATTGTCTCTAGTGTTATCAGCATGAATGTTGCGAAAAAATGTCATTCGTTATTTTTTGCCGTTTTAGTTGAAATTGCTTTATTGTTTTTCATATTATGATTATTTTACTTGTGAGATATTTCTGACCAGGTTAAAATAAATTAAATTACCTTTGTTGATATTTATTTCTGTATTATTTCCAGATACATTTATATCAATTTTATTTACATCAATATCTACGATGGAAAGAAATTCGACTGCCAGCAGCCGACAGAGAAGCTTCAATCCGTTACGCCAGCTATCAGCCAGCCACAACGATTTCTACAAAACTGCAATTATTATTGCAATAATTATATTTTATTTTTCGTTTGTTAAGAGCAATCTTGCCATTCGAAAACATTTCTGTTCTAGATCGACAGTACCTCCAACCCTCTGCAATGGCGGGGGGTGGTAATGAGATGAACATCCTGGAGGAGTCCGAACATTCCAGGGACCGCCATCGCAAGAATGAGCGGTCTCAATCTTATGAGAGGGATAGATCCTACGACCGCTCAATCTCTACATCCAGGGCATACAAGCTCCTGGAATCGCAGCTGTTGGAGAACCAACAGATGCTAGCCGCGATGTCTGGAAAGCTAGAGTCCCTCCAGAGTACTATCAATCAGATGGCCGCCACAATAGCGTCGCAGGCCATCACAATCAACAAGTACGCTGCTGCCGCCCTAGCCAGCAGCAATTCCCCCGCTAAGGAAGCCGTTTCCACATCCGAGGATGAGGAGATGGTTGTATCCGCTTCCGACGAGGATCCAGGAAGCGGCACCGACGCCTCCAAGAGAAGGAGACGTCGCAGGAGGGGTAAGATAATTTATTCTTCTGTTTCATGTGCTGCGGCTAATACCGCCCCTGCTACCGCCCCCGAGGTACCCGCCACCCCCAAAAATTCTGCCGCCTCCAGAGCCACCCCCAGGGTTGAAGCCGCCCCCGGAAAAATTGCCGCCCCGGAGATGTCGCCGCTGACGGCGCCGCCCCCGGAAATTCTGCCGCCCCCGGCGCCACCTATGGTCCAAATTCAGGATCCGCCTCCGGTCAACACCTGGAGGATGTAGAATCTGAGATGTCCATGGAGGCCGATGTCCCGGAGATCAACTCATCCCAGTCCGCCAGCGGAGTCCAGGTGGACCAGGATGGCTACATCTTGGTTTCGCATAAGAAACGAAGATCTCAAGGGGTCAGTCATCCCATTTAAATATACATAAAGGGCCATCAGCCAATCCCCAACTGCCATCAGCGGTTGCGAATCGCCAGCCGTCAGAGGCTCCCACTGCCGGCCCATCTGACCAAAAGGCAAAGAGGCCTTCTGCCCCCAAAGGCGCCGCCCCCGCTCTAAAGGTGAATGCTAGACAAGGCCACATCGAGGTGAGGTTCAAGCCTGCTGCTATGAATCTCAACCACGTCGATGACGAAATAGAACCTACTATTCCCGCGACTACACTCGCGAATTCTAAAGCGCGCCCGCCGGCGATAGTTCTGGATGATAAAAGTTCATACCCAGAACTATCTAAAGTCTTCCGCGAGAAGAAAATAAATATTTTAACCGCGCGTAATATCCGGGATGGTATTCGTATCTCGCCTGCCACGGGCGCCGATCACAGAGGGGCAACCGACGTCCTAAACGCGAATCTTAAAGGCTTTCACACTTGGAAGACTGCCGGTGAGAAATGCTTGGAATTTGTAATTAAGCATGTTCCGGAGTTCCTCACTGAGGAAGACGTGGGACGGGCACTGGAATCCGCAGGATATTGCCCGTCAAACGTTCATCGTATGGGGAACGAATTTATTCGTTTTCATATGGTTTCGGTTCAATTACCGAAAACATCGAAAAGCGCTGAGATTATGGATCTCGACGTATTGTGCGGCTTTAAGGTCGACGTCGAGCGCAAAAAGCGCAGTGGCGGCATTCCCCAATGCAACAAGTGCCAGAGGCACGGCCACACAGCAAATTGCTGTTTCGTTAGGACACTTGTGTGTCGTATTTGCGCGGGGCCCCACCAGTCTGCGGCCTGCCCCAGTGGCTCCACAACCAGGTGCGCCAATTGTAATGGCCCGCATCCCGCTAATTATAAGGGTTGCAAAGCCTACATTAAATTTATGGCCTCGAACGGCAAGAAACTAGGTCCGGCAGCACAACCCGCGCCGGCTCAAGTTCCCTTAAGGGCTCAAGCGTCCGCCCAACCAGCAGGTCCTCGCAATCCTGCCATCGTAACTGCGAATAAATCGTTCGCTTCTGCTGTAGCCCCTCCAGCACAACAAGCTGTCGCAGATCAGGTTGCCGCTTTCTTAGAGGCGCAAGGAAAGCTAATGGCTTCCTTTTTGTCTAGTTTAGCTAAACAATAATGGATAATACGCCCGATGTATTACTCCGTATTTGTTTTTGGAATGCTAATTCCATTCAAAATAAAATGGGCGAGGTGGAAGAGTTCTTCTTCGACGAGAACATTGATATCATGTTGATATTAGAGTCGGTTCACCGGCCCAATCAAGCGCTGAGAATCCCGAATACTTTCACGTACTTGGGATCGTCGCCGGTGCCGCTTGGGAGGGGTACAATGATCTTAGCTAAGAGATCGTTGGACCTCTCCGAGGTGGTAACCCCAGACACTCTCACGCTAGAATCAAACGCAATCGTTGTGACTGTGCCTGGGTTAGGCACACTCAAAATTGCGTCTGCCTACATCAGGCCACAAAATCGCATTGAAATAGAAAATTTTGATGCGATTCTCGACAGTCCTCACCCCACAATTATCGCTGGGGATTTCAACTCTAAGCACCCGGCGTGCTATAGCTCGAGGACAAACTGCAAAGGTCGAAAGTTGTTCGATTACGCACAGGAAAATCATTTACAAGTGGTGGGTCCAGATAATCCCACCTTCTACAGCGGTGCAGGTCACGTGGGGGACGTTCTAGACATAGCAATATTCAAGAACGTCAACCTAACTTACGATATACGCGTTGTCGATGCATTGAGCTCCGACCACGTCCCTGCAATATTGGAGCTCTACGGATTGGGGACAGATGAGAGAGGAAGATTCGTAACTCGTACGGATTGGCCTCTCTTTTCTCGTCTCCTGGAAGTGAGCATAAGCAGGCTTGCACCAATACATACAGTCGATGATCTGGAAAGAGCCGTCGAAACTTTTACATCTCAAATTCGCGAAGCCTCGGAAAAGGCCTCTAAGACCCATCAGGTTCGCGTCGATAATCCTCTAGGACTATCCCGCGACGCTAAAGCATTGATAAGACGCAGAAATGCCGCCAAACGTCAATGGCAGAGGCATCGCGACCCCAGAGATCGCGAAATTATGAACGCGCTCCACAACGAGGTAAGAACAGCGATAAGGTTGCACAAAAATTTGTGCTGGCAAAATTCCATGGAATCTTTCACAGAGGATGATCATCCAATTCCAGCTATTCTTGGCGAAAATGGGGTTCAATTATCTAAAGAGGGAAAAGCTGAGGCATTCGCCGACTTTTTCGAACTCCAATGTTCCGAGATATTTACAAGGGACACTGATTTGGATCATATCAATCGGGTCCACAGGGCTGTCAGAATCTTCCTGAACGCCGAGGACGACGACGAACCGCTGGAAAGCGTTCGCCCGTCACGAATCCGAGAAATTATCAAAAGATTTAAAGCTCGAACCGCCCCTGGTTCCGATAAGATAACGAACAGAGCTTTGAAATCGTTCTCGCACAAAGCAATAATGGCACTTACCAATATTGCAAATGCGACTCTTCGAACAGGGCACTTTCCTTCAGATTGGAAAAGCTCACTGGTGGTAACTATCCCCAAACTAGGGAAAGACCGGAAATCTCCACAAAACTACCGGCCTATCAGTTTACTATGCACCTTAAGTAAGGTCATAGAAAGGGTGATCTTGGACAGATTACAGGATCACACGGAAGTTAACAATCTTCTCCCCCCCCCACCAACATGGGTTCAGATGGGGCCATTCAACTGTCCATCAATTAAACCGCGTGACAGACCAAATTGTCGAAGGTTTTAGACTGAAAAAGATCACAGGTGTGGTCTTTTTCGACGTCGAAAAAGCCTTCGATAAGGTTTGGCACAAGGGCCTTTTTTTTAAATTGTACAGGGATAAATTCCCTCTGCGTCTTGTGAGGCTGATTGCTTCATATCTAAACCGCAGAACACTGGCAGTCAGAATTTCTGGCCATATATCTACTTCTCGAAATATAGAGGCAGGGGTGCCTCAGGGGTCTATTTTATCACCGTTGCTGTTTAACTTGTACTTTGCCGATATGCCTTCGGGATTGACGCATGGGGTTCAAATGGCACAGTTTGCTGATGACACAGCTCTTCTCTATTCTTCTAGATCACCCGATGTGATTATTTCAAGACTACAAAAAGCCACAGACGACCTGGATGAATGGTTGGACGAATGGCGAGTCAAAGTTAATCCAGAGAAAAGCAAGGCTGTTCTCTTCACACGCCGGAAAATTACACCCGATGAGAACATCAGTCTTAACGATGTTCCCATTCCGTGGTCTGATTCTGCTAAGTATCTTGGGGTTATCCTAGACAAGGGACTCACGTATAAATTACACGTGCAGTCCATTCTCGATAAAGCCAAAATGGCAAAAAATCTTCTTGTTCCGATGTTGCGTCGAAACAGCGGCATGTCGATTCGGAATAAAACCCGGCTCTACACATCTACCATCAGGCCTATGCTGACATACGCATCCCCGATCTGGGGCACGGCCTCGCGCTGTCATCTCGATCGTCTTGAGGCATTCCAAAGTGTCACTTTGAGGAGCCTCCTCGGTGCTCCATGGTACTGTCGGAATAGAGATATTCGGGCGGACCTAGGACTGCCTCTTCTGCGCCATCAAATCGAAACTTTTGCCGTAAAGTACTTCGATAATCTCGCGTTTCATCCTAACCCCGATTTGGCCCGACTCGCCGAGCCAGACAGGGAGATTTTCTTATACAAACGCCCGGTTAACCAAATAGCCGCACTCTAATTTCTTCTAACTTCACTTCAGGGTTCAGGCATACCCACCACCTATCGCAGCCTATAGGGCTAAATCTATTTATATTTAACAATCTAATTAAAGGAAGGTACATGAGCCGTAAGGTCTCGAACTTCCATTTGGCATTCATTATTGGGCGGTTTTTAGTCGGTAGGCATTTCAACCTGAGGAAATGAATCCGACACTTGCCAGTCTTATAGAAGATTTTACCGCCTAGCCCCAAAAAAAAAAAAAAAAAAAAAATATATCTACGATGCAATTTTGTACAGGTAGTGTAAAGTTCTTGATAAATTTCAAAAAAAATATTAGACTGCCATATTATCAAAATAGTGATTGAGTGTTGTTAAATTTTCAATCAATATTTTGCAACGTGACAATATCAAATTAGTGACAATAAAATAAAACGTTAAAAATGAAAATTCTAACTATGTATTAAATTTAAAAAAAAAACAGCTATCAAACTTAAAGAAAAGTTAAAATAGTGACAAATTGTCAGAACGGTGACTAAAGTTAAAAATCAAACTTGATAGATTTCAAAAATTCATTGTCGGTTGTTGATTGAGCTTTAAGTCAAATTTGTTGAATTGTTAAATGTTAAAAACGGCGTACTTTAACTGTCAAAATATTTAGCATCTGTCAAAATAATAATGTGAATTTTACTGACATGTTTCTTTTTTTAATGACAAATTGTGAGCAATAGTAAAATTTATTACTTGAATTGAATGAAACATGCATTGTTAAAATAGTGATTTTGATTGTCAAAATAGAATCTTTAACTTGATATACTGTTAATGAATATTATTTGATAGTTTAATTTTTTTAAATATTTTTCTCCAGTTTATAAATATTTTTTGATTTAAGTTGTTTTCAAAATTTGATAACAATAATAAACGTGCAATTATATGTATGTATGGGTCTTTTATGAAGCAAATGAGTACTTGCTAATAAGATTCCACGTGAAACTTTACATCAATATACTTTGTTTAATTTTTTTTTAATTTACACATTTTTTTCATAATTCAAATTTTGAACATAAAATTAGACTCGTAAACAAAAATTATAAAAATTTGAGGCTTTAGTCTATAATTTTTTTTTTAGTTTAGAAATCCTTTAAAATGATGTATTGTACGTATTTTTTTTATTTTGTCAAATTTGTATCATTCTAATAATGTTTTTTTAAGTAAGGTAAGGGGTTTACTTTTAAAACTTCAATGGCAGTGCGACACGTGTTCTTCTAATTTGTAAGTGTTGAAATTTGGCATGGGTTACTTTTTTGAATAAAGATTACTTTCTGAGGGTGCACATAATAATATTTTACAAAAAGAAATTTAAGAACCAGTCTAATGTATATATTGTTGTAGTCTGACTATGCAAATTGTAAAATGATAAACAAATACAGATTTTTTTTTACAGTTTACCTAACAAATTAGTCTATTTGATTCATCATATTACAATTTTTCTAGTTATTCCTTTAGTCCTTTATATATTATATGAATGATGATAATTGAAAAGGAACCAAGCGTCAAAATGCAAATATTTAGTTAATGGCATCATACGACACCCTGATATTTAATGTATATTGTGTAAAAAGTACTAAACGCCAGTTTAATTCTAGCTACCTTTATTGAGTGAAGGCCCAAGCGACATAGACCGAAAAAGCAGTTTTGTTTTATATAAACAGATCCAAGTGACGGTATCCTTTATAGAAAATTATTATTTATTATATGTCAGATGGTTCCTTTTCCATTTTAAGACATTCAGGTATTTCTAATGAGTGCTGTTTTTGGTGTGCGTTGCGTTTTTAATTGAACTTAAAAATGAGAAAAAAACTAAACAAATTCTTAAAATGACCTTAAAACCAGAGCTGGTGATCCGCCGAAAAAACTAAAACTTAGCAAATGCAACACGGTATGTATATATTTAGGTTATGTTTTTTTTTTGTAATATAATTATTTTTAAATGATAATATGTATTATAAAGTTAATTGCAAACCGAAAGCTGTTTGGTTTGATTTAAACTATTGCTATATTTTTAATTTTTTTTGAATGTTTGTAACAATAATTATTTCGGTTTCTTGTTTTCGTTTTTTAGAAACCAAGCGAATCTGAGCATCAACCATGCAATTTCACTATTGCAGATGTGGTTCTACCTGGTAAAACATTTATTTAGAAAAAATCTTTTTTTTTTAATTTTGTTTTTACCTACCTATTTTTCTATTAAATTTACAAATCAAAATTTATCAAATACTTGTTTTTTTTATTTCAGAGGTAGACTTTAAATGTGGAAGATAAAAAAACAGATGACACAAAGATTCAAAGTCAAAATAACAAAAACTTGGATGTCACTAAAACAAAATCAAAAGTAATTGATTGAATAGTTCTGGTCTTTAGCAGCCCATTTCAAGAAATTCCGGTTTCTGAGAACGCACTTGAAACGACAATTATTGATGGCATCATAAACAATAACAACACATATGATGATAACACTGAACTGAATATTATGGAAGATAAAGATTCAGATGACAGCATAAAATATCGTAATTTTATTCCTGGGGAAGAAGACGGTTGTAGATTGAAGAAAAGTGAAAATGAGTTGTTTTTAATAAAGAAGAAATTGAAAGAAAAAAAAAATTAAAACAACAAACAGAAGCTTGGATAGGACGACCAAAGAAAGGAAGACATAACAAATAACCTGGACAAACCTTTGTAACTAGAAAAAAGTTAAAAGATTCCAATAAAACTCACTACACTGTCAATGGAAAATTAAAAAACGCTAAGCAATTTGTTGATTACAAATGCAGTTGTTTAACGAAATGTGGTAAAAAATGTATAGAAAAAGAAAAAAAAAACCTTTTTTCAAAACTTCTGGGAATTAGCTTTGTATGATTTATAAACCAGTTACATTGTGGCAACAGTTAAAGAAATGATGATGTCGAAACGTTTGCAGTTTTACCGAGTTAAATAAAATTTAAACCAAATTATTGAGTTCTTATTGGCATTTAACCTTCAAACCCACATATAATAATTATATTTAAGATTCACGTATGTATAATCATTTAAATGGACTTGGACTAGAAGTACCATTCTACTTTTGATTAAGAAGTTTGAAGAAATTGAAGAAAGAATAGAATTGTTTAGAGATTAAAAACTAAAAAAAAAATAGATCTATGGGCTGAAATAAAAAATATTTTTGAGTCACACAACTACAACGGTGACCAAAGATATATTAGACAGAAAAATGAAGAATTTAAAGAGAACTTATAAAAGTATTGTCGACAATAATAAACGAGCAAATACAGGACGTAGAAGCATCATTTGGGAGTATTATGACACTTTTGACAGGATATTTAGAAACTGACAAAATAATAAATTTTGGACCTATTATAGACACTTTTTGATATGGAACATTGTGAGCAACCGACAAAAAAAAACTGAGTCACACCAATTTTTAAAGAAATGCATCCGCATCCCCTATGCTCCAACACACATCTGAATCTAGATCCTCTACATTTCAACACTTTATCCACATCCCTCACATTCCAACACATATCCACATCTCAGCAGTCAACCACATTCCAAGAAGCATCCACATCTCAACACACAACCACAGTATTTCAACATGCATCCACATCTTAGCAGCCAAATACAGTCAAACATGCATCCACATCTGCATTTCAACAGCCATCCATATCACATAAGATTTTCACAACCGAACACACATTCTCACAAATCACACCAATCAAACCTCAATACACATCCACATTAAGACCCCAAAACAACACATCACAACCTTCGCAACAATTTGAAGTAATTAATGATGACAATATACACACACAAAACAAGTTGATAATTTACGCACTCCAAGTAGACGACCAGACTTTACAAGCACAAGATATAGAATGGAAATAAAAGATGATATGAGAATAGAAGAATTAAGGATGATGCGGATTGCTATGCAAGAATTAGTGACTGTCGAAAAAGAAAGAAACATACTAGAAAAAGAAAGAAATGAATTAATTAAACAATCCCTTAACAGCGCTCGAGACCATGTGATTTTGTCAGATGGATTTGGGGGTGTGCAGGGGGGTTTGCTTACCCCCTGACGCCCCACCGAAGCCAAACTTACCCAAGCCAATTTAGTGTTTAAAATGATTATTACTCTCTAAATAAACTAATTGTAAACCTATGAATATAAAACAATAGATAAAGAATTTAATTTAATATTAAATTATAGTATCACAATTTCTTATTTTTTTTAATTTTAAATATTATTATTAATAGAATCGGAAAATCAAAATTTTTAAACTATACGTTGAAAGTTTATTATTTTTTAAACATTATTTTTTATATACTTTTTTACATTTAATGTTATAATAAAGTCAGCAAACCGGGCAAAATATTTGATTAAAATGTAGACAACCCAACTAACTGGAGAAGGCTCTTAAGAAAAATTGAATGATAAGTCGAAATTAACATAAAAAATTAACAACTGGATTTTGGTCATATGTAATTAACTCTTTTGTTTTTGAATGTTGATTCATGTGTTTTGTTTTGTAAAATATTCCATACGTACTATTTTGTTAAATTTATGCAGATATACATATATTTAAACCAGAAAAAATGAAATGCAAATTAAATTTAATAAATGTTGTATACATTGCAAGTGTTTGCTACAAAACTGATCAATTTTAAAACAATTAGATTATTAAGAGAACTACGAAGTATAAAAACATTATTTTATTCTTTCAGAACTTACAAGTCTAAGCCCGTTTGCACCGTTCTGTTACTTATCTTACTCTTTTGTAGGTTACACTTAAATTTAAGGTTTACCTTATCTTAAATTGGTTTGCACGTGTAAATAATGTTGCTTTCTTAGATACGACGTGGTTTAGAAAAAAGAAACAACTGTTTTCGATTAGATAGTATATGTGCCTAACTTTACGCTTGTTTATGGTTCATTATTATCGGCATTATATAATAGAACCAGAATTGAATATTAAAAAGGAGACAATGAAAGCTATAAAAAATAATATGTTGGATTGTTGCCAAAACAACGACAATTAAGTCTGATCTAACTCACAGTCAAGATAGTTCTCAAACCATTCAATCTGTATAAACAAACAAAATTTTGTTCATAATAAAATGAGTTTATGAATCAAACCATTTTGGCCATGTTAAAAAAAACATTATATCATCCCCTTGGAGGAAAACCTACAACATTGTTTAGGAATGTACTTTAATTTAAATTTTACAATTTTTTTTGTGGCTTGGGAGGATAATCTTCAAAAGACTTAACGTGCCCCCCCCCCCCCTAGTTAAAATGTCAGGAATTTATAAAGCTGCCTTATTTGTGAAAAAATTGGAACAAAACAAAACTATACCTACAACATCTCTGCTATAGCATGTCTTTTTTTGTGTGCTTTTTCATCTGGTCGTTCATCTGGTAGTTATATATGATGCTTGCCAACATTTTCAACATGTTGCATATTCATCTCTTCATCATATTCAATTATAAAATTGCAACACACATGCTGTTACAATTATTTGATTACTGAGTTTGAAGTCTGTTATATCCAAATACTTTAATCGTCAAAATTTTCTTTTAAGTAAAGCAAATGTTCTTTCAATTACAGAACGGATTGTGCTGAGCCGGGTATTATATTTTATTTAAACACGAGTAAGATGCCCTTGAATGGAACCATCAATTGTGTTATTAAAGGAATAAAGCTGAAACCTACCAAGTGATAATGTGGTTTAAACACTCATGGTTCAGATTCAGCATTATTTAACATTTTTTTTATACATTCCACCATTTTTAAAAACTCTGACATCATGCATTCTGCCTGGCATGCCAACAAAAGTGTTAATAATTTTTCTCTGGTAGTCACATATTCCTGTAAAAATGTATAGTAGATATAGTATTTTTTTTAATTTTATATACAATACATACCTTGCAAAACAATAGAGTGAAACCCTTTCTGATTATAAAAATTATTGGAATTTCCTACCGGTTGCTTTCAAGGAATGTGGCAGCCATCTATTGCTCCAACCACACCTGGAAAACCATTTGATCTTGTTTCAAATACTTAAATACAATTTTATTATAAATATTATTTTAAATTTATTGTTATCATTTACATTCGCTCTTGTTTTTTGCTCCAAATAATTTGGCCATCGTATATATGATGGAGCAAGTTTTACCAATATTTAATCCATCTCCAACTGCTAGGAAATTTTCTTGTTTGCTGATAATCCAAATAGAAAATAAACATTTTTTTTCAAAGGAACACTAACAAAAGTTTTAAAAGTTATGATATTTGATAACTCCATAACTAAGTTCTGGAAATTAAGATTTTTAAATTATAATCGGTTTTGCTTGGTAAAAAGTGTAAAATTTTATTGCAAGAATTTATTATTTTTACCAAAAATTCACAGACTCTTTTCATCGCGCATAATTACAAATTTTGGATAAATATATAAATATTTATCCAAAATTTGAAATAAATTATTCACAATTTATAATTATCAACAACCGATGAAGAATGATTTTTATCGAGCATTTCAAATTTTTATCTAAAATTAATTATTTTATTTTGAGTTTTAATATATTATAATACTCTGTTATTAAAATTTTT
Organism: Tachinus rufipes; assembly: GCA_963932245.1. NCBI lineage: Eukaryota > Metazoa > Arthropoda > Insecta > Coleoptera > Staphylinidae > Tachinus > Tachinus rufipes. The sequence goes on from OZ010747.1 coordinate 58,644,285, forward strand.
AACTAAATTGTGTAAAGTGATAAATTACCAAACATTTAATTTGTAGCTTTAAACAAATATTTTATTTTTTAAATGTAATTAAAATAATAATTATTATCGATAAGTACTTACTTCAAATGCACCTCTAGTCATTCGAAATCACTTTATTTCTTGGTTGTGGTGGAACTGTATTGCCAATTGGATATGCCAACTCTTCTACAGCAGCTTCAGTAGCCACTTCGCTTACTCCGGCGGACAAACAGCGGCGTGCTGCAAGAAGTGCTTTCACTGCTTTCCTGCACTTGATACTAAATATATTATCGTTTCTTATAAAATAAGTAATTAATGTTTTTTATTTTTATATCCTGTAATTATATTAATGCATTATAAAAAATAGATCAATTGTGTTAAATCATTTATTATATAAAATATAGTTTTACTTTGTAATTTGATTTTTTTTTTTAAATTTATTATAGTTTATAGTATTACCAATGTATTTTTTAAAATATTTAAATATTTTTTATATTAATATTATTCTATTAAATTTAAAAAAAGCTTTAATATTAATTAAATTCAAAACTGTGATAAATTAAAAAAAAAACAATTAAATAACAAAGTAAAACCATTTATTTTATATAAAAAATAATATAAAACTGTTATATTACAAATTAAATAAACATGATATAAAAATTAAAATCAGGAACTACCTTGAAGTTAATATTAGGTAAAAATTATAAATACATGTTTATTATATTTGTTCAAATACTTTCAATACAGGTGGTGGGGGACGATAAAAGACCATAAGGGGTGTATAAACGCACACAACAGGCACTGGCATGCCAGTAGACAGTAGCTGACACGAATGTGACAATTTGTATTTTTGTTTCTACTTTTTATTTTCAAAATGAGTAGATGGGGAGATGAAAAAACTATTAAGTTTATTAGTTTAAATAAAAATTTTAAATGTTGTTGGAATTCGAACAATTATAATTTATATAAAAATAAAATAACCCGTAACAATGCTTACAAAAAATATTATAATTTGACAAACAAATGTCATGTGTATTTCCGCTTGCCAGCTACTTGCCTTAGCAGTCATGCCATGAGCAGCTTGCTTGCAATTTTACTTGCACTTGTATCCTCACTGTGCCATTAATTGTCACAATATATTGTTTAGATTTAAGAGAGTCACTTCTTCAAACTTTAAACCTGACAAGGGCACAAGAACTGAGATCAAGGATAAAAATTCTGTATAATGAAGCAAACAAATTTAAAAAATCTGCAAACACGCTTCGTAGAAGAAATTTAAATTTCAAAGGAAAGCTAAGAACAGCAGGGCAAGAAATAAAATTGAAAATTTTCAAAGAATTTTTTGCTGTAAATGAACCTGCAACAAATTTTTGTATGTCACAATTAAGGTTGTACAAAAATAAACTAAGAAGTCAAAGATCTACCAAAAAAGAAAAAATAATGAGATTGACTCTTTTCAAACGTTCTTTTCAAACGTTCTATGTTATCGAAGCTGTTTGCTTTACCTGGCAGAAAAACTATCATGACGCTTCTTAATTCGGTGCCAATCAAGTGTGGCATCAACAAAATTATATTTGTCAATATAAAGAGTGCTGCACAAAATATAAACGATCTGAACAAAATGTGCATATTGATGTTTGATGAAATGAGTTTGTCTTCTCATTTTCAATATAACCGGCACACTGCCAAAGTTGAAGGGTTTGAAAATTTCGGTGATCATGTTTAAGTTTTTATGTTAAAAGGATTAATAAAAAAATGGAAACAACCGATAATGTACACTTTCAGCAAAAGCTGTACAAAAACTCTAGATATGGTTAGACTTAAAAAAAAAGTTATCATCGCTGTACTGAATTAAAAATAATTGCAATAGTCTGTGATCAAGGCAGTTCAAACTATTCAGCAATTAATGAGTTGGTAAAAAATTCTAGAATTGAATTCCTTAAAAATAGAGTGGAAAATGTCGAAAGGAAGATTCTAATTGGAGGTGATGACATAATTCCATTATTTGACCCTCCCCACCTTATGAAAGGAATTCGTAACAATTTAGTGTAAAGAAATTTAATATGGAAGCATGAAACAGATGGAAAATTAACTGCGAAGTAGGGTCATATAGTAGCTGCCTATAAAATTGATTCGTCTATTGGAGATTACAGAGTTATACTGAAAATTACAGAACAACATATAAATTTCAAATATATGAAGAAAATTAAGGTATCGTGTTGCACACAAGTTCTCAGTTATTCAATGGCTGCGGCAATATCAATGATGGCCAAATATAGTAAGTATTATGTTTGCAAGCAATTCCTTTAAAAGATGTAGAATATAAATATGTAAATTAGTGAATTAATTTAATTGTTTATTTACAGACATTGCTAGTGTTGACAAAACAATCAAAATGCAAGAGAGACTTCAAAAGTGATTAGTTTTTTTGATAGATTATTCGACAGTATTAACAGTGGGATACTGGTAAACACAATTGGAAAACCACTTAAAAGTGGTGTAACATCAACCAGCGGATAAATTTTGGATGAGTGCAGTAAAATCATTGAAAAATATATACTTTCAAAAGGATAAAACGACAGGGTTTTTAAATATTTGGAAAAAGTTACACCAACAAGGTATTAAATATTTAATACCACTGGGCATAAATCAGGATCCACTTAAAAACATGTTTGGTCAAATTGGCCAACAAGGTTGCCGGAATATAAACCCAACATGTTTTTAATTTAAACACTCTTTTGAGACCTTGTTGGTAAACAATTTTGTATCTTCTCACTCAATAGGTTCAAATTGTGAACCTATTAATAACAGTGTCCCACTGACACAATTTGAGAATTTCATCGATGGATCTAAGGAAAAAGAAAATGAAGTAATATTGCCGATAAACATTGCATATATTCCACAAACCGTGTTTCAACAAAACTTAGATATATCTATGATAGGATATGTGGTAGGGTTCATAAGTAAAAATGTATTAAGAAAATTTAAATTTTCTGAACTCTGCCACATACATATACTTAATACTAATAATTCACCACATTTAGAATATAAACCCATGTATGAATTAACAATTCATAAAGAATTTTAAACTCCGAGAAGGTTGAAATATTGCAGATCTTATCATTTAATCAAATATTTAATTAAAAATATATATAAAAAACCAATTTTGTAAATAAAACAACCGAATATGTTATTAAAAATGTTGAATTTACTTTTATATGCCAACATAAAGACGAAATAATATTTTATTTTAAATCATTTCGTAAAATTAGTTTTTTTTTTAAATTATATTAAAGGTGTAAATAGAATATTGTTATGAAAACATCAAAGAATTAATATAAATTATGACAAACTTAATAAAAAACTAAAATAATGTATGACAATAAACATAAGAATAATCGCTAACATGTTTTTTATTTTAAAACATTAAAAACAAATTAGTTCAAGTAACTCACACGAAGGAGCGCAACCATAGCTTTAAACCCCCTCTTGTTTCTATTCTATTATTAGTGCGTTCGTTTATTCTACCACAAGTGTTCTGTTAACTCTAATTGCTCTTAAAGCGTTCGGAAATGCCAAACCGAGCAAAATGAGTGTGTTTTTAAACGTTCGGATAACATGGAGTGGAGGGTACGGTGTTCACTCCACATGCACAACCTCGGGAGAGCGTGCAAGACGGATTCGCAAAGCAGCCATTTTTGTTTTCAAACAATAAGTTGGTTCTGTCAATGTTCGTAGTTAAAACTTAACCTAAAATGGAATTAAATCAGGAGACAATGTATAAGTGCAATAAATGCGATTTTATTTGCGATATAATAACAATAATGGAAGAGCATTTACCTATACATACATACCAAAGTATTTATTATTTTATTTATTAATTATTATTAACTTTAATTATATGAAGCCATAACAGCTTCTGAATGTTTTAAGAAGGTAGCAAATTGGTCCAAGACTCAGAATTAGTATGCAAATTACATGTTCTACTTCAATTTATATTTGCATGCATTCAACTTAATTTTTTATAGCAATTATTTGTTATTGTAAAATGTATTTAAGTGCTACAATTCTTGTACCTTATTTTGTATCAAATTATTGCTTAAAACATTATTTGAGCAACTTGATCAAAGAAATAATTAAACATTTACAAACATCTTAACAATAAAATTATAATGTATTATAAAACCATATCTTTTGTTCTTGTAGATGAAAAAGATGCTTTAAATTCTGTATCTTCATTCATCATTAATAATGAAGATAGCCAAACCAAACCCGAATCAATATTGGATGAAAATCAAGATACGAAAATGTGGACAAAGAGCACAACATTCCAGTTCATTTCATATGTGCCAATAAACGAATCTTCAAAGAAGGCCTCAAAAAAATATCTGGATAACAATATCTAAATTGATTTCTATTTTTGCAAAAAAAAAATTCTTCCAGACAGTGCGGCACTAAATGGAAAACCTTAAAAAGAACCTACAAGGCAGTTTTGTTGCATAACAATTCCAGTGGCTAAAATCCAAGAGTATGGGAATATTTTAATGCTATTCATAAATTTATGCACAAAAAACTTGAAATTGCACCTGTAGCTACATGCAGCAGCATGTCTGGATTACAAATGCATATAGCTCAACCTAGCTGCAGCAGCAAAAATAATACCGGTCCGGGCAACAGATGTTGCAGAAAATACTGGTAGTTCAGAAACTACGCCTACTTTTCGATCAAATTTTTCAAGAAAACGTAGTTTAAAAGTAAATGAAACCGAAAGACGCCATAAAAAAAAACTTGCCAGACAAGAAAAAGTTTTAGAGCTTATGGAAAAAATGATTGATAAAATGCCTTAAATTTTTTTTAAAATCATTTTTTTTTAAGTTCTTAAAATTTACTATTGTGATATTTAGATATTATTGATAAACACGGGTGTGTCTTATTTTTTGTTTTAGAATTTATTTTTTATTTTAGAATTTATTTATTTTTTTCAATGATACTCATTTGTTAAATTAATATACGGACATTTTCAAAATGCCTTATTAAGTGATAATTTTGTCTCTAAAAATAGAATAGTTTTTTAATAAATGTCTATTTTTATAATATGATGTATTACTAAGTGATAATTCATAATAGAAATTAAAAAAAAAACAATGACTACGTTTTTATATCACACTGTGACTGCAGTTTCGGTAAAAAAAAATACATTTATGTATTGTCTAAAGAAGGCCGAGGTTCAGCCAAAACTGCAGTATGTATGTCACACTGCGACATAATAAATTGTGATATAAAAACGTAGTAATTGTTTTGTTTAAATTTATACAATATAAAATTACTATTCAACCAGCATATCATCGGATATTCCAAACAAATAAAAGCTGATATAAGAGTAATAAAAAATGTGATTTGTTTGTTGAACAGAATACCATTCATAGTGAAAGTAATGTGGATTACTTTGAAGAAGTTGCCACTTATACACTTGTGCAATTATCATAGGTGATAACCACTACAAAAATATTCAACATAACAAGGTATTAGTGATTAATGCATAAAACGAATTAAAAGCATTATCTAGCCGATTAAATGGATTGTTATTTTGTTTTTTCAAAACTTCTGCGGTCAAGTCGATTTCAATAGAATCACCATTTAAAATGCATAAATTATGCAAAATACATGATGAAACTATCACTAAACTGATAAAATCCAACCTTACGGTTTCCAATGATTTTAGCCTTCGGAATCTTCCTTTTAAAATCCCAAACGCATTTTCAATCACGACCCTGGATTAATATTAATATATGAACCAGGAAATTATTTTGGTGCTATAATAGGTATGTGGCTACCATCTATCACACCAATTACCCCTACAAAGTAAATAATAGCAATACTGAAATTATTTATAAAAATAAAATACACATACCAGAAAAGCCCATTGTATTAAAATGATGTGCAATTTGATGCTGTCGGTTCCTAGTTGGCCAAGATATAACTTTAAACTTAAAGTTAACTTTTAATAATAATTTTAATGTTCTATACAACACATCCCAACATGTAGACTTACTTATTCCAAATCTATCTGCTACAGATCTGAAATAATTAAATTTGTCATTATTCTGTCACAAACATAACAATCAATGCTTACCGAAAACTTTCCAAGTTACTTAAGCAACAAATTGCAATCATAGTTTTCTTTTCTAATGGTATTCTTGGATGACCTATTGCTACTGAATTTTCGATATCCTCCACAGAATTTCAAAATCGGCGTCGTAAATCTTTTCGACAAAATGTGCCAACGCATCTTCTGTACTAAACCCTTCCCGAAAACCAAATTGGTTTGACGACAATTTGTTATGCTTTGTTAGAAAAAAATTCATTTTTATTACCTTCTCAAATATTTTTAACAGGCATGAAGTTAGTGCTATGGGTCTATAATTTTCTGTTTTATCTTTATTCCAACCTTTATGTATAGGGTTTATGGCACATTGCTTTAATGCATTTAGATAAATACCTTGCTCAAAACATTGATTTAATAGTACTGTTAAAGGGTTTGATATTACTTCTACAATTTCTTTAAAAGTATTGCCACTTTTACCATTTAGTCTTGAGATTTTATTTCTTTTTAGAGATTTTATAGCAATGGATATATCTATTTCTAATACTGGATTAAAAAAAAATATGTGGATTTTTTATAATATTGTGTTGGTAATCTATTTGATTATTTGTTATTTTTTGTGCTATGTTTTGTCCAATATTACAAAAATAATAGTTAAACTCATTTGTTATTTTAAAGTTGTTTGTTATTTCTTGCTTTTTTAAGTTTTTTAAATACTTTGGAACAGTTTTTGTTTCATTTATGTTTGTTGATTGTTTTATAACATTACAACAAAGTTTGTACAGTTGTTTAGTTTATTTTTATTGTAACGCTTCCAATTCGGGAACCGTCAACTATTTACTACAGACCTTTGTGAGGGTGTAGAAGGTGGACAGGGTTTACTTGCCGTCGTAGCCCAGTGAAGACGGGGGTGGTAATTAGGGAGCGCCACGGGTTCGATGTATTATGGAAGTTCCCCCTGTAATGGGCCACACCTCCTAAAGGTTGAACCCAAAACCAAGGTGATACAAAAAGGCTTTGGAAAACTTGAGTCGACTTTATTTAATAAAAATACATTAACAAATGCTTCATCCAAGGAAGATAAGCATCTGACATAAAGGGTAGTAATAAGCGCAATAACTACAGGAATTGAAGTAAGTGTAAAAAGGTGCATTTAGTGCCACACTAAAAAAAATATAATTAATACAAGGTGCAGTAAGGGCAAAACAAACGCAATAGAAAGTGCAGTAAGTGCAATAAGTGCAAATACGCAATAAGTGCAAATACGCAATAAATGCAGTACAAAGTGCAGCAAGTGCAGAAAGTGTCAAACTGCAATAAATGCTCACAAAATGTTTTAGGTGCAAATAAAGCAAAAAAAACGCAATAAGTACCAATAAGCTATACGGATTTAAAAATTCAGGGACATAGGAATGCAACGGCGTATTATGCCCAAAAAGTGTTCTTATTTTGCTAATATTTAAAATTAAGGTGGGCTATTTTATTATTTGTAAAGTCCAGAAATTTCAATATTTTATTTCATAATGAAACTGATACTTTAAACAAGTTTTTCAGTTTGCTTAAAAAATATGATATAAACACAGACAACTACAATAGTAATCAAAGCTTTCGTGGATATAATACAAGAAAGAAAGAAAACATCAGACCTGATTTTTAAAGATTGATTAAATCTAGAACATTAAATAATTACTATGGACCAAAGCTATTTAATGTCCTTCCTCCAAATGTAAAAATGCTGCCATTCAAACGTTTTCTAATTTATGTAAAAGTGTTATTGTTAAAATTGGCACCATACAATATTGAAGAATATTGAAACCATAACTTTTTAAATACGTTCAATTAATATGTATATTTTAGACCTATGTAATACATTTTTGTAAATGCATCAATAAACATTATTATTATTATTATTATTCACCCTCATGTTGCAATTTGAGGTTAGGGATTAAAGTCTACAATATTTAAAAAAATATTGTTACATTTACCATGGTTTGGATGGAGCTGGATGCAGTTGAAATATGTGCAGTGTAGTGCAGGACAAAAAATTTAGATAAAAATTATTGTGTACATTTTGTAAGGTTAAGTGGTAGAATAGACCTAGTCTAAACTTCGCCTTTTTCTATTGGTAATTTATAAGTAGAAATAAAGTTTATTATTAGCATTATTATTATTATTATTAATGACGATACATAAAAATCAGTCGCTTTGAGTCAATTTGATTTGAAACAAAATGTTTAAAAACTGACGTATTCTATGACAGAAAGCAATAACGGAGTACCGGAATTCTATCGATAGAATCGACAAATTAAATGCAACGTTGCCAAGACAACATTTTTATTCGATCCACAACAAATGCCTTTATATTATAAAACCTAATTAAAAAATATATAATAGATTTTTTATCATAATAAATGTTGCAATATTTTGAACGATCCTTTTCTTGCACATGCACTTATATATGTTCATCGCACTCTATTTAAAAGTCAATAGTCAGCCATGTTCCCAAATACTTGAACTTGTTGACCTTTTAGCGTTCGGTCGTAACGCACGTGTTCTGAAGAGCTCTCTGTAATATCTATATTTTTATTGAAATAATAACTTAAATAATTTGTTGTGCATCGACGTGTTTGTAGATAGTGTGTACTGTGTAGAAAAAGTGAAATTTAAAGTGTGAAACTTTTGTTTGTACGGAACATAAATATAATCGAAATAAACATTTTGTGTGAAAAAACACTGGAATTTCTAAGATGCCTCCTCGACGGATAAGTGATTTAAATCTTCGTACTATCAAAGAAGAACTGAAAAAACTTGGCGAAACTCGACAAGGAAATAAAGCTGAACTCGTTAACTAATTAATAAATGTACTAAATGGCAGTTTTGTAGAAATGAATGCAGAACATAATAATAGTTATATTGATATCGACGAAAATTATGACGAAAAGTCATCATATACATATAAAATTAACAATAGCAATCAATTTTTTAAACTAAAAAATAAGATAAGCAAATTAAACAAAACTGTAAAATTATTGCAATCATATGTAAGTAAATTATGGAATCTATCTGAAGCAAACAATATATTTAATAAAGATAAAACTACGAATTATGCATTATGCATTATGCGAAAAAGAAGATAAAATTAAAACCCTGAACTTCAAGAGAAAAAATACTGAAACTGAAACGCATTCCAACGAAGAAATTGATTTATCTACAAAAACGAAGAATAAATTCAAGGATCCAAATAATAAAAATATAAAGTGTAATACATTTAATAAATCTGAAAATGAAAATATTACAACTATAGACAATAATGATAATGTTTTAGGCAACGAAATAATTACTGAAATACTTAATATTGATGAAAAAAGTTTTGAAGAAGATAATCATCATAAAGATTATAAACATTTAAATCAAACCAATAAAAATAAATATCATAGTGACGATAGAAAACCTAGAATACTTTTTGTAGCAGATGAAAATGGACGAGCGATGAGCCAGTTTTTCAAACCCGGCGCCACATTCTTATCAATTACGAATAACATAGAAGAACTTGCAAAAGACTTTAATAAGAAGGATTTTATAATAATATGGGCAGGGAGTGAAGATGCAACAAAGTGTCGTACTATAATTGCAAATAACATTGACACAGTTATCAAAAATCTTAATACTACAAATGTAATATTAATAAGTATTCCTTTATGTATACGTCGGCCGATCATCAACAAATTTGTGAATGAAAATAATAAAATTTTATCTAACGTAGCTTGTAAGTACAAAAACTATACAGCCCTAGTCGATATTAATAAATTATTAAATAGCAGTGATTTATGTTATCAACAGAATACTCGCTGTTCAATAATACGCAAATCTGGCAAAACTAAAATATCAATTAAACTGAATTACTTAATTCGAAAAAAATATTATACATCTTTTGCATCTAAGAATCTTATACACATTGAAACAACAATATTGCAGCTTGAAGTTGATAAAATAAATACAGAAAATTGCAATAGTTCTTTTTTAGTATGAATTGTTCATCGATGTCAAATAACAACGAAGCGTTATTAAATGATTCAAAAATAAAATTAAATAAATCGATAAAAAATATTAAACTTAGCATCTATCATAAGAATATTTGTAGCATTGTAAGTAAATTAGGACAACTGGAAGTATTTTTGAACAATAAAGAGTGTGGAATATTATGTTTGTCTGAACATTGGATTCGTACTGAGCAGATTGAGTCTATAGTCTTAAGTGGATATTATATAGGAAATATTTATTGTAGATCACAATACAAACGTGGTGGTGTATTAATATTTGTAAAAAATCAAATATCTAGCACACAAATTAATTTAAATTCATATTGCGAAGAAAAAAACTTTGAATGTACAGCTATTGAACTTGAAATTAATAATGAATACTTTCAGATAGTTTCTTTGTATCGAAGTCCAAAAGGAGATATTAAAATATTTTTTGATAAACTTAACGACGTGTTAGATTTTTTATGTTCTAGACGCAAATCGAGCAATCGAGGTCATCAGGACCAGATGAACTGAGTGCAGTACTAATAAAAAATACTTGTCAATCAATAGTTTTGTGCATAACAAATCTGATAAATCAATCATTTGCCGAAGGAACTTTTCCAGACAAACTCAAAATATCGAAAATAAGACCTATATTAAAGAAGGGTTCTGAAATAAAAGTAGAAAATTACAGACCACTATACATTTGCAACACTATTTCTAAAATATTTGAACGAGCAGTTGCAAATCGTTTAACTGAGTTTTTTAAAGTTTGCAATTTATTTAATCATAACCAATTCGGTTACCGAGAAGGCAGATCAACTGTAGCATCACGTTTCTGCCATAGGAGATGCCGGCTGGTTTCCTAAAACAAATAAAGTATATATTATAATTTAAGATAGGCTACCGAGGTAACTGTTGGAAGTTATTAGGGATGTAACGTAGGCAACCCAACATACACTATGGATAATCCGGTAGCCGGACGTTGAGGATTGTGTTATGAATATTTATATTTGTACGCACACTAATTAAGTCAGTGTGGGGGTGTTACATGTTAGTTGCTATATGTTCTAATTAACTTTTGTTAGTAATGGTTAACGTTTGAAAGAATGTTTGACACTTACCATGTGAGTTGATCCCGACGTATCATTTCGGCTATTCCTACCTCTGTGGGCCTTCTCTGGTGGTGTATTCTGAAATAAGAAATTATTAATATATATGTGGGACTATAATGGTGTGATTATTACAAGGATATAGGTGAAATTATGTGATGTTAGTATTGGCGGTTACGAGTAGGGTTATTTTCTCTCGGAGTAAGATTGATACTAGTTTTTGAGTTAATTTTAGGGATAAATGTTGTTAGATCTTACTCGAGAAGTGGCTTTATTGCTATGTAGGGAATGGGGGGAATGTTTTAAGGGATTTTACGATTGAATGTTTTGTTTGTTATTGGTTGGAGGTTATGTGGATTGGGAGAGTACAGGATGGATTGATTGAGTACTGGAAACTTACAAATGGTGATATTCTAAGCTCTCCAGTAATGTTACAAATACTATTATGATACTTACTTGAATTTTAATTAATCCTAATGTGGACATCTGTCACTGTCACCCACCATGTTGTTTACACTTGGCACTTTTGGGAACATGTCATAATTTACGGTTGGCAGCACTGATTATTGGTTCAGGGTGTTCATGTGAAACTTTAACATGGAGGTTCTTTCTCATCCGGTGCTCGAAGTGTAGTGGTGTGTTTGCTGGTTATTGAATACCGACAGGAGGGTGTAACCTCACGGCTTGTGGCCATTTTATGGTATGTACCAGTGAATTATTTGATGGATTAAGTGCTATATGGAAAGCACCCGCTAACTATTGGAGCGGAAAATTGATCCTACCGCTGTGCGGATTTTTCACCACCCACACCTCGTGGCAAATGTTATATGGGCGGCCGACGAAGCTCAACTTGGAATATATTGGAATATATGTGTGTATATACATAACCGGATAGAGGCTATCGAATTGCTCCTACTCAATCTCAGGTAATAAATCCACCTCCGTAATATTAATTAAGTGTGACTGTTGTGTAGTAATTGCACGTGTGGTTTTAGGTTTTCTTTATCAGGTTTTCTTTCTTACCTTTAAACCTTTCTATTGTTGATGGTCATTGAGACTAACATGTGTACTGGAGTCATCAAGATGGAGTTCCGGCTCTAAGGACTTGTTGTTGGACATTCCAGCCATACACCGAGGTATTCTGTCGGAACAGTCATCCCTGGGACGAAATATATTTGGGGGTTCGGATGCCAAGGAGGACGTTCTGGAGCTGAGGAGCATCGCTGGAAGTCAAGGCTTGAAATTTTATATGTTTCCTTAACTTTTTTTAAATATTTATGTTGTGCTTCACACTACCTTATCATGCGTCACATGATATTTATATTTGATATTTACATGTGATCTTTATATATGATATTTACATGTGATCTTTGTATATGATATTTATATACGATATTGATATATGATATTTTCAACTCTTTTTTTTTGTAAGAAGGTATTATTGCGTGTTTGTAAACCTCGTGCAAGGGGGCTTCGTTGCCTGCTTAAAATCCTCAAATTTATGAATTAACGGAAATCGGGGTCGCTCGTAGCGCTACGCGTTTCACCGCTTTCACCTCGTCATTCGCGGGCCACAAGGCAATATATTGTTTTTTATATAAACTTGCATGTCCGGTTATTTATTACTTGTGATACCTTGGGCGTATGCCCCAAACAAAACATATTTAAATGTTCGATGTTTAATGATTAAATATAGAGTGTGTGCCACACTTTTCAAAACAGACCATTGACCTGCGTTTAATTTATACTTTTGTTCTCTTGGGGAGGGATTTACAGGAACTGGTGGGTTCGAGCTTTTCCCACGGAGACCGGTATCGCCGAGAGTCGGATGCAATAATTCAATTTTTAGAAAAGCTATATGCTCATAAAGATAAAAAAGAACTGTGCCTTGGAGTATTTCTGGATCTTTCAAAGGCGTTCGATCTTGTTGACCATGAAAACCTGTTAACAAAACTTGAAACATACGGAATTAGAGGTTTAGCATTAAATTGGTTTCGCAGCTACATTAGCAACAGGTATCATTATGTAGAGTTGGAAAGTGTAAAATCAGGTATGATGGTTATGAATAGAGGGGTTCCACAGGGTTCTGTACTTGGGCCTCTTCTATTTATAATATACGTTAACGACATCAACACAGAAAACACTTTTCTCTTTGCTGATGATACATCGCTTTTTGTAAGTGGTAACAACGAAGACTCAGTTGTTGAAACTGCAAACAATCAACTGCTGGAATTAAAAACGTGGTTTAATTCAAACGGTCTATTTATAAACAACGAAAAATCAGTTCATGTTAACTTTCAGACGAGTACTTGTGATAATGCTGAGCATAGTTTATTGATAAAATGTAATAAAAGTATGAAACAATTAAGTGTAATAAAATTTTTAGGTGTTTATATTGACGAACAATGCAAATTTAGAGCACATATAGATTACTTGTGTAAAAAAGTATCATCACTATGCTATATCATAAAACAATTAGAACCTGTAGTAACAACCAGCACATTAAAAATGTTTTATTTTGCCAGAATTCATTCTGTTTTATCTTATGGGATTACTGTATGGGGTATGGCACATGATATAAATAAACTTTTAGTAATACAAAAACGGGCAATTAGGTATATGACAAATAAACGTAGATTTGATCATTGTGTACATCTGTTTAGAAGTTTAAAAATTTTAACGTTACCATCAATTTTTATATTTAATATTCTTATGTATGCAAAATCTAATATTGCGAGTTTCAAAACATTAAACAGCTGTCATAGTCATTTAACTAGACATGGTAAGCTACTCACAATACCTCTCCATAACACAAAAAAAATATGAGCAAAATCCTAAATATCAAGGAATAAAGTTTTATAATAAACTACCACAAAACGTAAAAGAACTAAATATAAAAGCTTTCAAATGCCAAATTAAGGAATTGCTCATAGAAAAAGCATATTATTCTGTTCAGGAATTTGTTGATGACAACATTTTGTTTTAATTTATATTGTTTGTATTTTTCTACTTTGTTTTAATTATAGGTCAAATGTATACGTATTTTAAATTTATTTTATTATTTTATTTTACTTATGTTTTTTTTATGTTTTGTTTTATTGTGAAATTGTAAGACTTACCCTATATCCGCACATTGGATCAACTGGGTTAAATAAATTATTATTGTTATTATTATATTAATACCAATCTTTTACGAACTATTTGTTCTGTAGTAGTAGGAGGTGTGCATTAAAGCGATCGATTAAATTCTCTGACGTCATTTCGATTCGATTGCGATGCGATTTGCACGGCGGAGTGTCACTACAATACTCTAATTAGGTGAAATTCAAATTTTGCGAAAAAAAAAATGTGCGCTCAACAACGTGATCAGAAGATGGCTGTCAAGTGTCAAATTAAAAGTGACAACAAAGTGCATTAACGGCAACAAGTACAGCTATTCTATTTTATTAAATTAACAATAAAAATCATCCAAACCACGTATTGTGTAACTTCGTTCCCCTGATAAATCTTTCTTGCAAAATTGAACTACCTAACCTCGAATCAACTACATAACATAACAAAGACTTGATAATCAAAATAGCACCCCCCAGTCTCTAACAAAGCTGTAAATTCTTCTTTGAGTAGTATTTACAACATTTAACTCTAACGATAACAAGAATCCTAGTATTAATACTACCCGAGGTGAATAAAACCAACCATCGTAATTGCAATCATACTCAAACTAAACAAGTAATTGAATCCCTAATAGCACTCTTCCATGCAATCTACAGCATAATACAACCTCTCTCGATTAACAATTAATAACAATTGCATTAAAAATAGACCTAACCGCAACTTGTTTTTTGGATTAAAATCGAAAGCATCGGAGTCGGTCCAAAATCGACACGGAATCCACAACAAAAACAACACCGGAATCATTGTGAGTTTTAAACTTACATAAACATCAAAAATAACATAATTATAAAGTAGTTAGTTACTAATAAAGAAAACAAAATAAAGTTCCTAATTCAATTTAACAACATTTTCAACCAAACATAGTGTGGTTGCATACCACTAAAACCTATTTTTGATTTTAGGAATTCCACCGACATCAACTCCCCCGGAATTATGCCGTTACGTTATAATATATGTTCTTAGCTTCACAAATTAATTTTGTTACATAATTTCTAGTTGTCTTATAATTATTGTGATGTTTTGCAATATTGTTATTTTTAAGATATATCTTATGCAAGTAGTCTCTTTTTGCTATTTGCTCAATTACTTTGTTTTTGATCCATGGCTTACGATGTTTTTGTTTTGTATTTTTTTATGTAGGTTGCCAGTGATATGTTTGTTTTTAATATGTCTATTAAGTTATTACACGCTTTATCTGCATTTAATGTTCTTAAAAATTCCCAACTGGTTTTTAGTAAATTGGTTTTTAACTCTTTATAATCTATTATTTTTATTTCATATTTATTGTTTGTGTTATAATTGGTGTTATTTTTTAATTCAGACAGATTGGTGCTTAATGAAACAGGACAGTGATATTGACAATCTGAGTTGTCATATGGAATATTGGTTTGGGGTATGTTTAGAAACATTGATAGAATATTTAAGCTGCAAAAGAGAATAGTGCGTTGCATGCTCAATGTGCATTATAGATGTCATTGTAAACATTTATTTAGAAATTTAAAAGTTCTAACACTGCCGTGTTTATTTATATATGCATTGTTAGTATATGCCAAGCAAAACATTTCACAATTTACAACATTAAATAACACACATGAGTATAACACAAGACATGGTAGCAATCTAGCAATACCTTTACATACTCTCACTTTATATAAATCAAATCCTCAATATTGAGCTATTATCTATTACAATAAACTGCCCGCTGAATATACAGACCTGCAACTAAAGATATTCAAATCTAATATAAAACATTTTCTGATAAGCAAATCATATTATAATATTAATGAGTATCTAAATGATACATTTTAATAATTTGATGATATTACATTTTGTGCCTTTTTTTCGTAGTATTTTGTATACTTTTATTTTATTGATGCATTTGTATTTTTTTAATGCGTTTTTATTGCAAATTTTTAAATTGTTTAAATTTTAATTTTAATTCTGTATATTTGTATTAATGTATTGTATTTTTAATGTAGTTTTTACTTTGACTTTTCCTATATCTATTGTATAGATCGATTGCAATAAATAAATATTTAATTTTACTATGAACAATTAATAGAAATATGTTATTACTATTCTTAATATATTTTACAAAAAAATGATCTATACAAGATTTTTGGTTTTTATCAATTCGAGTGCTATTGGTTGCAAATTAAATTCACATAATGTATTAATATATTCGTTAACCAGGTACAGGTAATCATTTTGCAGCTCTGTATTTATTTTAGTATCTATAGCAAATATTTCAAATTGGGTTTTTGAATGCTCACTTAAATATGATTGAAATGAGTTAATAAAGTTTTTAGTTGAGTAAGTATGTGGTCTATAAACTGTCGTAATTGCAATGTTTTTGTTATTTAGGGCCACTTTTACAATCCCCAGTTAAAGTATAGTTAGGGTTTGGAGGGGAATAAACCGGGATTAACTTATCCGGTGCTCGGAGCAGTAGTTATAAGTATTATAACGCTATAACGCACATATTATCATATTCGTAAAAATAAATAAGGAAAAAAGTAGGAGCAACCAAGCTCCAATTTTCGTCTTTTCTCGTCACTATCTGATTCAAACACATTTACGTTTTGTAACAAACAATCTAAATTTGCTTATAAACAACTTAAGTCACCATTGACGTTTCAATAGGTTATCTAGAAAATAAACTAACTTAGCATTTGTAAAATGCATTGCGTGTTGTACCGGTATAACTGTGGATTAGTTTATCCGACGGTTGTAAAAGCGGCCCTTAGTGCAATAGTTGTTCACATAAATTTAAAACCATTTATATCTATGATTTGATTTGTATGTCTAATGATGGATTTGATATATATTAATATGCCATCATTTTGATTAAGGCGGTTTTTGTTATGATACACATTATAGCTCTCTATATTAAAATATGTGGTGTTGGCGCATTTCTAAGTTTCAGTTAATATGATCAAATTTAATGTCTAAAATTGTAAATAAGCTTCTAGTTCTTCAAAGTTTTTCTAAATACTTCTGATATTTGTTTGAAAAATGTTGAGACTTTGCGAAAATTGGGTAAATGTACATATTTATATTTATTTGACATTCCTTTAATGTAAAGACATATTTATCTGCTATTTTGGGAAGATCTATATTACAATAATTCATGTGAAATTTATAATATATTAGGTGTGTCTAGCAAAATAAATCATTAACCATTCTCTACTCTACAAAAGTAATTTTTAAATATACTTTTTATTTGTGCTACGGTATAATATATAAAAAAGATATCCAATTGAAAATACAATAAAAACAAGAATAATAAAAACAAAAATAATAACCTTTTGGTTAACAGATTTTAAAATTAATAGTATGAAATAAATAATAAATATGAATAGTTCGGCATTTAATCAATTATATTTGTTATACATTCTTTAGAATATAACTGATGTTTTTTTATTATTATATATGTGACAAAAATTTTCCCCTTCTTTGTCCACACATTGCGTTTTCTAAATTTAATAATTGCCTCACGACACAAAACAGCTCGCATTTGTGTTAGATCTTCTTGAATAATGATATTAGAACCTTTTGATTACTTTTCATTTGCGTATAAGTTTGATTTGTCTTTATGATTTACGCATTTAAGAAGCACTAGGCGCGGTTTACCTTGAAATTGTTTTCCCAGTCTATAGCATCCATATATTTTTTCTAATCCTATGTCAATTTTCATTTTATTTTTGATAATTTACAATGTGTTGATTTCTGTGTTTTCATTTCCCGTTTCTGGAATTCCGACGATACATAAGTTGTTTTGTTTAAATTGTTGTTTCAGCATTTCGTTTTTACGTCTCAGTTCTTTTATTATCGACATTTTGTCATCATTGGAGTTTAACATTTCTTTCTTCATATCATTTATCTCTTTTTCAAGTACGTTAAAAGTCGATTTCAATTTAGAGGCCACTAAATCGGCAAATATTTTCATTAAATCCGATTGTTTAAAAACGTTCACTATTATTTCGTTAATTTCTGCTTTTTGCGCTTTTGTAAAGCCCATATTTTGTTGATAATTACACCTGGCGTACAGTGTATTACATGTAGGTTCACTTTTTTTGTTTTTAATATTATTATATAGCACTTTATTTTACTGTTTTATGCAGAACAGAGATGGATACGTCTACTCAGTACAAGACATTGCGCACGAATGATTATTTTGTTTGAATGGTATGTTATTTTAATTACTAATGTCATTCCTTTCAATACTCCATCCTTTACTTCTCCTTTAAGTACATTTAATTTTCTCACTGTGGTAATTTTAGCAAAGTATGAGCAATAGATTAGATTTATCTTGAGAAGGTTCAGGAGGACCCAAATTCGGTCCTTTTTCACCGGTGTCTCTCCAATGTAGGAGATCGCAGATTTTACGAAATTATTTCGTTATACAGTGCCGCATGTGCCAATTATAAATTATTACAAAAACACCGATGAAGTTAAATCAATTTTTAATAAATCAAATCAATCTATATTGTTGGTATTGCTGCTAACAACTTAAGAAAAAAATAATTCTCACTCACCAGGAGTTAATTAATTTTTTCTTAAATTTGTTTCATTTTATTATTTGTCCCTTTTTCAACTACTTTTCATGTCTAACTACAATTAGTAGTTTATTTAATTAATTAGTCGAAGTTGATTTTCTCTATTTAACTATATTTTCAATTGAGCGTTTATTTAATTGCTTTGTTGATTTCATTTTATGTACGTGATATTTGTAAATACTTAATGAAGTACTAACCAATTGAGTTTGTTGTACACAAACTTATGTTAACAGATCACGATTAGTTTCTTTTATGCAGTTGCCCACTTTACTTTATTTTCATTAAATTTGTATTTAGGATATTGTGTGTGTGTATATGTTGTATAGGATATTGGGTGTTTTCCCATATCCTTTGTAGACCGAGAGCTCGGAGACAAAAAAAAACTATGAAAATATAAACGGTAGTTTTTTAATATATCATTCTAGCAGTGGTCCAGATTAACATACTACGGTCAGTCAAGCTCTTGTTGGACAGGTCCCATTGGTGCGTTCTCAAAGATGTCATGAATACGGGAGTATTAAAATAAGTCTATAAAGGCTCCAACTTTGGGCACTGATTAAATATTACATATAATGAAGAATCATAGTTGTCAGTCAAGCTTATGGATGGCCAGTCTAGCCCCAACTATGTATAAAAATATTTATGTGAATATCAAAACTGACACTTACAATTTAGTGTAACATTTGTTAACTTTTTATACATACTTAGGGCCCGACTGACCAATTTCCGTCTTTATTTACACCTAACTGACTACTATAATTTTTCATTATACGTAATATTTAATCAGTGTGCAAAGTTTCAGCTATTATAAACTTACTTTACTACCTAGGTGTCACAATATCTTTGAGGACCCACCAATAGCACCTGTCCCAACAAGAGCTTGACTGACCGTAGTATGTTGATCTAGACCATTACTAGAATAATATATTAAAAAACTAGCTATAAAATATATAAAGAAGATATTTTATATATGTTCTGATATACACAAAATTGTATAATAGTAATTATAATTTATGCAAAAAATTTATTCTATTTTTAATTTTCAAATTTCTTTTTTAATTCTTTCATGTCATTATCATCAGCTAAATATCCCGAAATAATTAGTTTATTTGTTCATTCTCAGAATGCTATTAACCATAGCCATTAAATGAAGTCATTAAGTCAGTTAGTATAAATAGTCAATACACCCTTTAAAATATTCACTTTGAATTGTGGTGGTGAACAATGTTGACGAAGTAAGTTAAAAATCAATTATTAAGTTTAAATAAATAAAGCCATACTGATGAGAGGTAAACCTCGAAACGCGTCTATGGATGTTTTTAGTTTAGAATATTTTTTCATAAATTTAATTTTTTAATGTTAAAAAACTAGCGTTTATACTTTCATAGTTTTTTTTTGCTCCGAGCTCTTGGTCTATTGTTTCTCCCTCTGTTGTTTTCCTTTCAGCTGTGATATTGTTAACGCCTAAAGACAAAGAAAGAGGAAGCAAAACAATATTATTTAGCAATTTGTCACGCTCCCTTTGGCCTACTATATTTCATTATTGAGTAGGAGGAGGACAGGGCTTCTCTTGCCGCCTTAGCTCAGTGTAGACGGGGGTGGTAAAGATTGAGCGCCACGGGATCTCATTTGAAGTCCACCCTGTATGTTATTGATCACACCTCCTAACAGGTAGAACCCGATACCATATATGGATGTTAAGAAAACAAAAAAAAATGGCCAAGTTAACTAAGTAATGCCAATAATGCTTAAGAAAATCCGATATAATACACCGTTCAAAATCAATATTTGTTGAGTACAACACAATTTTGTAAAATATCAGACTTGAATTATCTGGGTAAAGGTATACATAAAAGTAAATTAAGATGGTTAATACTCACTGTCGTTATGTCCGGAATAGCGCTATCCCTGCACAAGACCCTGTAATAGATTGGTTTAACCCGACACAGATACTTCAACGCCTTAACAATAAAATTGTACCTTAGAATTCTACTTTTTAAAATTGAATAAAATTTTAAAATGCTTAAAGCTAAACTTAAGTTCATGTGAACCTTGGTTCACAAACATAAATGTTAGCAACTATTTATGTTGCCCGATGTTCAATTGAATCATCGATTTGAATATGAAATAAATCAATTTACCTTCAGTTGCCAGTTAAAATATGACGGTTAATACAATAGTAAAATAGTGAAGAAAAACCTGGCTAACTGGTTAATACTTAATTGAAATTGAACCTGATATTCGACAAAATACACATATAAATTAATACAAATCCAAGGAACGGACAGCTCCTTCCAACCGGATCCAGTTGCCACAGCTCCTGATTAAAAGTCGATGGATCTCGACTTCTTTCTAACCATTTCCCAAGTCGGATAATAATTCCTATCCACTCCTATTCACTCTTGCTGGTCAAACTCACACAAGCATACAGCAGTATGGAGTTTAGAAGATGAAACAATCAGATTTTACATTTAATTTGAAGATAAATGTGAATTCGAAGCCTAAGTTGTTGTGCGGCTTCGTAGTGTTCGCGCGTGGTCCACGTGGGGTCAATAATTCGCATCAAGCGTTGGGTTGCATATTTGCATTTAACCAAACTTTTTACAAAATATTAATTTGGTAGGAAACCAAATCCTCCACAATAAATTGTGCACCCACAAAAATCTTCTAGAGCAGTTAATCGGCTCGGATGGCCATGGATTTATTCCACTTGCTCTATATGAAGACGGACACCCACGCTTAACGGACCACGATTTGCGAGAAAGTGATGCGCAATTAAATTATTCGCAACAACCAAGTGAATGCTGTCGCCCTTTCATCAGTACACAGGATTGCCAACCACGCCCTGTCCCGGCAACTTTACGCCGCCCAATCAACATGGCGTTTTACAACAACACTGACAGTGAAGTGACAGTGCCTGTGTATATCGAGGCCTTCACGGCAGTACCTCGTGTAACTGCAAAAATGAAATTTTTCAGAAAGCGCCAAATACGTACGATCTATGAAAAATAGGAAAAATGTCAAAGTTTTTTCTTTTGTGACACAAAGTAAATTTTGGGATTACTATTTAAATTGTAATAAATATAAAAACTCTTTATTACTAAAAAATAACAACAGTTATGAGGTACTGCTTGAATTTGTGGGTTAGTTACGAGGTACTGCAGCTTTTGAATTAGTCAGTTAATGAACAAGGTAGTAAGTAGGTGAACAATTTTTTTTATTGAAACAAGAACAATAGGTAGTATGTAAACAATGTTTTTTTATTGTAAAGCAAAATAAATTGAACTTTGAGAAAATAAAAATAGAGATATATTATGTACCTATATAATATAACAAAAATTTCTAATATTATTTATTTTGAACAATTTTAAAGATAGACATAAAAAAACCTAATGTAACAGGTTGTAAAAATTCCAATAATCTTTAGGAATTACTTCTTTAATGTCTTGCAAATGTTGATATTTGGTTTGCGAAATTGGGAGCTGCGATTTAAACAATTTGGGAAAGGAAGTGTCATTCCAGTCCACTTTATTAGGGCGTCTGGATAACATCTTAAAATCGTCGTCAAAATTAAGTTTATATTGGATCTTCCCGTCTTCGTACTTGACCACACGAATATCCGTAACAACTGGGTCGTGGGCAACTCTTCTTGGTCGAATGGAATCATATTTCATCAAAGGTTTATGTCCATAATTCAAGAAAAACGTGTATTGTGGCTTCTTTGCAACATAAGGAAACTTCTTTCGCGAAGCTTGAGTATAGACCACATAATCATACGGCACGTAAATTTTTTTATTTCTTAGTGCGGTTTCAATTGTGCTATGGACTGAATCTCACTCCATTTGTGTGTGTCCTTTGATTAGAAATTTTTGTGTTATGGAAATGTTATGTTTCTCGCTTAGAAAAAGCAATGCATTTGAAAGCACACTATTTCGATTTTGCGCCGTGCAGCCATCGGAAAATATTATGATTGGGCTTTTAGAGCTTGTAATGCAATGCTCTTCCAAGTAGTTCAGCAAAAAGGAGGCAAATACTGATGTTTGGCCATCGGCAGTGGTTTCATCGTACCAATAGCAAGTACAATGATGCGTGGCTATATTATAAACGGTAAAATTATGGTTACATAATTTTGTTTTATAATATAGCGCATTAGCTGGGATATGAGGACAAAGTTTCACCGCCTGTACATCCATTGTGAGAGTTATGCAATTTCCCAATTTTGCGTTTTCTTTGTCTTCATTTTTTTCATATCTGGCTCTGTTCTTCAAATGTATGTGTTTGTCATATTCTTCTTGGTCCATATTTTTGTTCTTGTACTTGAAGCAATCGTTGCATTGGTCTTTTCTTGGATAGAAAAGTGAAATATTCATATCTTCAACCATATTTCTGAGAATGGAAAAACACAATGGTTCTTTCGACTGTCTCTCACAAAACTTGACGTACTCTTGATGCAACAATGAATAGGATTGGAATGTTTGTTCTAAATACATTTTATTTGTATCTTTTCGACAATAATGCGATGGTAACTTGTTTAATTTATCAAGAAATTGTCTCACAACAGCTTTGTCTTTTTGAAATAAATCAGATCTACGTGGTCGCTTACTGATTCTTGACTCTGTAGAATCATTCATACCGTGAGTACTATCTTCCACCCAGTGTTTCACAGACCACTCGCCCAAACACAATGTGCTTAAATATAATGATTTGCAGAGCGGGATTTTTCTATTTTTTGCAATCAGATTATATTGAAAAGTTCCAGTTCGACGAGGCACTTTATTGTTTTCACAATTACAGACATAAACTTTCCGTTGGTCTTAGCTCATAGTTTTCCAAAATTTTTCAAACATCTGTAACTTTTCCTCTTCTACAATCTCAGAACAACGTCTTGTTTTTTATTTTTTTAACGCAATTGCACCGTTCTCCCAGGGACCGTTCAATTCTCTCTTTATTGTGAAAAGTATTTCTCTGACCGGATGGCTTAGTGAATCCTAGGTACTTTTCCCCAACCATTCGTTTTCTTTTATTCAGCTTTTTTTTATTCATTCTTGATTTCCGATTGTCAAGTTCTCTTTCGATAACTTCATTCGATGCTTTTCTTTCTTTTATCCTTTTCATCATCCACTGTAGCTTCTGGTTCAGGATCATCTTCGTTTTCTTCCGATTTGTTGTTTCCGTCTTCTGGATCAACTACGAATTCTTTTGATTCTATGCTTCCGTTTTCTGGATCATCTTCGTATTCTTCTAATTTGCTGTTTTTGTCTTTAATAATTTCATGTTCACCATTTAGGTGGATATCGAGTAAACCAGAAGAATTTCGGCAGCTGGTACATACCATTTGTAAGGAGCTGGAGTGCATAATTGACTGAATGTTTAATGACGTGTCCGACTCCGGTGTGACCATCACATCAACTTTAATTTCATTTTTACTATTTGGGTGGATATCGGGTAAACTAGAATAATTACAGTGGCTGATAGGTATCACTTGTAAAGGACTGGTGTTAGTGTGAATATTTGACTGAATGTTTATTGAGGTGTCCATCGGTGTGACCATCAAATCATCTTCCAGTAGGATAATTTCAGCTTCATTTACAATTTTGGTGAAATCATCAGGACTAAGAACATTATTAAAAATTGAAACGGAATCGTCGGTATTAGGGCTGTTGTTTTCTTTGTCGTTTAGAGCTGGTATTACAACAGGATCATCATTACGGCTTTTAAAGTTTCTTTTGTAATTTTCAGACGGTAATAACCGTTTATTTTGACCAACTGCTAGCTGGATTATTTTTGCAGTACGTGAATTCATGATATTTGAAATGAACATTACCTCGTAAGTGAAATGTTGCAGCGCAACATTGAAAAAGGCAGTACCTCGGAACTGCACCCATAAATTAAATCAGAGAAACACAAAATACATCAAATCAACATTCAAAAAGAAATTAATAGTTAACAATCTAAGATAATTTTAGCTGCAATTTAATACATGTATTATAAATTTTGATCAGTATTTACCTGAATTATACGCACTGCACTTTAGAGGTTACTAGTAGCGTGACGCCGTTCAAAGTAGTGACACTGGTGTCATTTACGAGGTACTGCATCAGGAGGATTTAAATTCTGACTTGACGGTTAGGAGTTATTAGTTTTCGAGCTGCTCAATAGATGGAAATGCACATTCTACATAGATTCAAATTAAAAACCCGAATTTCATAAAATGTTAGTTACGAGGTACTGCCGTGAAGGCCTCGATATGCACAATAAACGGATTAAATATCAGATAATGGTAAGTAGACATTAATTAAGCAATAATAAAATTAATTCACCCAATAACTAAGATTCAACTAAGATGTGAACTTATAATAACTCACATAACCTAAACTAATAATAACAACAAAATTGGTTGATAATCTGACTTATTGACACTAAACAATTTCTAAGAATTCTATTTTGCCAGATGTTACATTGGTAGAAGGAAGTTAGCGGAATCCAAGATCGGCTAACTATCGATATCAGATGTCATCTAGCAATTAATCATCAATATCGACAGGTAAGCAACTAATTAATTAACTTCACTTAATCCCTAACATATCTGATAATTAAACTATTAATTTATTTAACAATTAAATAGTTCCAATTAAGTTAAAAACTATTAACTACCTTAATAGTTTCAGGTCCAAGATGTACATTTGGTTGCCGATCTCCGATTTTTGTTGTAAATTTAATAAGGAATTATTATTTTCTTTTCTTTAAACATTTTTGTGGTTATTTTATTAACTATTTGCGGTAACTGTTTTTTGTTAATAAGATATAATGGTTACAAATGTAAAACACTTACTAGAGTTTTAAGTTTTCTTGTTATTTTTAATGTGCATTGAATATTTGTAGATAAAATTGAACAAAATTTTTATTACTTCATATATTTTTACAATAAATCAAGTTTAAGACGGTAAAAAATTGGTACAAGGTTTGAGATTGCCACGCAAATAATTTAGTGTACAATAAAACAGTTATTTGTACACAAAAATTTGTAGAATATTTTTATGTGTAACCTCAAAAAGTAAGCCATGTTAAATTTCAGCCCTTAAGATAAAAATAACACGTGTCGCACTAGCTATGAATTTTCAAAAATAATATACTTAATAAGTATAACATAGCTTCAAAATTTGAGTCAGGCATACTCTGGGTGCCTAAGGAAGCATTTGAGTCCACTTGCTAATTATTATTATTTTACGTGAAATTTTACATCAATACACTTTGGTTATTTTTTTTAACTAACACTTTTTTAATTATATTTTAAGTATAGAACCTAAAATTAGACGCGTAAACAAAAATTATTAAAACTTGAGACTTACGCCTATAATTGTTTTGAAAATTTAGAATGACGTATAATACTTATTTTTATAATTTTGTCAAATTTGTAGCATTCTAATAGTGTTTTTTAAGTAAGGTTTATTTCTAAAACTTCAAAGGCACTGCACACAAAAAAATTCCACAAAAAAGAATTTAAGAACCTGTCTAATGTATATACATTAATGTAAATAAATAATATTATGAAACTATTTAAAGATAAAAATTGAAATTGTATACTGTATTACAATATTTGCAAAAATTGAGTAGTGCCACTATTGCTGCTGATGAGCAATATATTTAATTGGCTGTCCATAGGTTTTAATAAAATGAATTAAATTAAAAGTTAGGTTATTCTGCTAATAGTTTAATAGGTACTTTATTAGGAGTTTGATATTATGGTCTTTAAACTTATATCTTAATTATTTTTTAAAGTTTATTTGGGGTTAATAAGGAAACGACTATCTAGAGTCGCAATAGCAACTAGATGGCGACACTAGTGTCTGATTGATACTCTGTTTTTCTATTTTATATGAAGATAGACAAAGAAAATAGGTTCTGTTATTTAAAACTAATTTCACCATTTTTAATGTAGTTAATAAATAACTGATTAATATTAAAAATTGTATTATTTCTGCTGATTTTCTTCCTGTATATAAAATAATGTGTCATCACGATTTTTAATAATAGTTTAATCATATGCATATAATAATTACATCCAAATAATAATTTGTAGTAACTATTTTCACAAAAAACGATTTTTAGAAAAAAAAAATTCCATTGAATTTAAATTTATTATCAAGAAGTAACTTACACATACAATCTAACACAGCTACAAATCAAATAGCTTTTAAATGGCTTGTCACGGCTGTCACCGTAGTAGATTTTCGATTTATTATTTATTGTAGTTTGCTACAAACTTTTGATGTAATAGGGTATTAACCCATCCGGCATCTCTCAGTGGAGATAGGGATATGGGGTTATGCATATATAAATTTGGTTTAATAAATAGGCAATAATGTGATGTGAAAGAGTAGTAAAATTGATATGAATTGACTCACCCGTGATCCTTGAAATATTACCAATACTTTGGGCTCCAATTGCTTTGCCACGTGGTTTCAATTCTACAAAGTAATATAAAGGATTGGTGAGCAATCTAATTTGTATACACACACAATGCAAAAGCAATAATTATCATAAAAATAAAAATAATCAATGATCACGCATTC
This sequence comes from Tachinus rufipes, assembly GCA_963932245.1. Classification (NCBI taxonomy): domain Eukaryota; kingdom Metazoa; phylum Arthropoda; class Insecta; order Coleoptera; family Staphylinidae; genus Tachinus; species Tachinus rufipes. The sequence goes on from OZ010747.1 coordinate 58,671,837, forward strand.
AACTTGCACACTTTCAAATTTACAGCAATAATTGCAATTAACAAAAATTATCTGTGAAAAAATATTTTCTCTGATGAAGATGGTATTACACGTGGCCACCTCTACTAGATTATCAACTAATTTATGGGCTGCTTGCTGGTTGAGCATAGGACCTTGTCCAGTATAACAATTAAACATTTCTGCTCTAATCTCTTGCATCCAACCACGAGGTATGCAATTAAACATATAACACTTATTGTGTATATACGGCATCCAATTAATGCTTGAATATGATGCAGATTGTGTGAGAGTAATATAAGCTATATTAGGGTGACTATAATTGGGGTCTAAGACCTGAAATATAAAGGGAAAAACACGGGTAACAAAATAAAGGGAATAATAAAAGAAACTTACCTGGCAATTAGCACACGCACCAAGAAACGACTCAGTAATATTAACCGATGACGGGGTTGATTCTATCATCCGTGATAACATGTGCATTCAAAAAAGGAAGGTAGAAGAAAACAAGAGAAATATAAATAAAAAAGTATAAATTATAATGAAGACATAAGGAATTAATTAAAGGAACTATCAATATAATTGAAAACTAACTTAGTAAATTTGAATTTAAACGAACTTTACCGAACGATGTTCACGTTGGTGCCAGATGAATGAATTAATTATGAATGAAGTGCAAAGTGACAGCTGTAAGTGAAGTGAGTTAAATGGATAAATTAATTAATTAATGGTAAGTAATATTAATCGTTGGTAATTGAATTGAAACAGCATATTGCTAGCGATTATAAATGAAATAATTTTAATTTACTAAAGTTAAATTATATTTGGCAGGGAAACATTTTAGGTTAAGGGAGATGAAAACAAAACAATCAATTCAGATCAAAATTAATGATGAGCAAAGGAAATGGATATTAACAAATGGATAGATGGAGATTACAAATGGAAGATCAAACATAAAATGAATAATCAGAAGTAGTATGGAGATGAATAATTGTCAAGGAATCCAACCATCGTAACCGCAGGTATAATTTTAATTACATTAATCATAGGAACGTGGTTCAATAAGCCCATCACATCACTTTCACACTCCTGACCCATCACACCAGTAATTTCACAACAATTTAATAATAGAATAACTAACCAATATTAAATATTTATATATGCATATTTACAGGGACCCAATATTTTAGCTAGTAGAGAAGCAACCCGACGTGCATGACAAATACAAAATTGCATACAATCATAAAAGATAAGTCTCAAGTGATTAAATCAAATAAAATAAATATATCTTTCTGTTTCAGATTCTTAAATTATTTCAGAACGTAACAAGTTTTGTGCGTTTGATGATGAGATTGATAATGATATTAACATGCTTATCAAACTAAATGAATCTTTATTCATTCATTGATGAACAAGAAAGAAGAGTTGTCATAAAAGAAAAAAATTATATTGGTGATGTTGCTGTAGTAGGTGTTGCCGAGCAATTTAGACAAAATTATCGGCTGCGTAGAGAAACGTCATATGTCCTTATAAATAATTATAGCCATTCTAGCTGTTTTTCTATTTACAGCCGCGTAACGGTTGAAAAGGCTGTTTTAATGACAGCATGGTATTTGTCAAACTGCGATAGATTTTGACAAATTGCAGAACGTTTTAATGTAGCAAGATTTACAAGCCACAAAACAATTTATATACAGGGTGTCCGGAAAATACGTGTACAACGTTTGACGACAGACTCCTGACGTCAAAATAGGTCGATCTAAGCCGACTTAGTTATATCCAAAATTGTCTCGTTTAGCCGGTAGAGGGCGTCAAAAATTTGTAAATATTAAAAAGAAATTACCTGTAACAATAATTTTTTAATGACCTTGTTGCTATGGCGTTTAATAATTTGACAATTATTGACAAATTGTCACCAGTCTATGAAATTTACTCAAGTATACGATCAACATTCTTGAATTACAAGTTCATTTTACCATTAAAAATGGAAAATTATACAAACTCTCAGAAAGTTGACATGCTCCTGGTATACGGGTTTTGTCAAGGAAATGGGCGTCAGAGTGTTAGGGTTTACATGGAGAGGTTTCCTAACCGTCGAATACCAAACCACCAAACATTTGCCAATATTGAGCATCATCTTCGGGAAACGGGCAGTTTTGAGAAAAAGTTTGAAGGCAGGGGTCGTATGCGAACAACTCGAACTGTGGAAACAGAAGAGATGATTCTGGAAAGAGTTGAAGAAGAACCAAGTACCAGTACCCGTCTCTTAGAACGTGAGTTAAATGTTCCTAAAACGATTGTCAATGAGGTTTTAAGAGAACAGTTGTTACATCCTTACCACATACAAAAAGTCCAGGAACTTTTACCGACTGATCCCCCCATGCGGCTTACATTTTGTCAATTTATTAGAAACAAAAGAATCCTTGTTCCAAATTTTTGTAGAAAAATTATGTTTACTGACGAGGCATGCTTTACAAGATCTGGGGTAACCAATCTGCACAACGAACATATTTATTCCGATGAAAATCCACATGCCATTAAAGTTGCACATCATCAGCATCAATTTAAAATTAATATTTGGGCAGGTATTATTGATCACTACCTTATTGGTCCCATTGTTATTCCAGACAGGTTAGATGGAAATATTTATTTCAATTTTTTGCAAGACACATTACCAATTCTTCTGGAGAATTTGCCCCTTTTACTTCGGAGGGAAATGTGGTATATGCATGATGGTGCCCCGCCCCATTTTTCCGTTGCCGTTCGGCAATACTTACATCATCAATATCCCAACCGATGGATTGGAAGAGGCAATGATGCACCAGTAAAATGGCCACCACGTTCTCCTGAGTTAAATATGTGTGACTTCTTTTTGTGGGGCGCTATTAAAACAGAAGTTTACAAGACTCCGGTAAACACACGCGATGATTTATTGCAGCGGATTTTAAATGCAAGCAACCATTTTAATAATCCCGAGACATTAGATAGGGTCCAATATCATTTTTTAAAGAGTGTTAATAAGTGTATTCAGCAAGATGGCGGTCATTTTACACATTTGCTTAAGTAATGTTTTTGTTTTACTTAGTTTCTTACAATAGATACTTTCAACTTTGTTATACTATTGTTTTTTTTTACGCCCTCTACCGGCTAAACGAGACAATTTTGGATATAACTAAGTCGGCTTAGATCGACCTATTTTGACGTCAGTAGTGACACTCCGCCGTGCTAATCGCATCGCAATCGAATCGAAATGACGTCAGAGAATTTAATCGATCGCTTTAATGATTTTACACCGCCTACTAACAGAATTAATAGTTCGGAAAATATCGGTATCAACTTTTAAATGAAGAGTGAGATGAATATATATACAAGTGTGTGTGCGAGAAAAGGATAGAATCGAAATAACGTTGCATTATATTGTCGATTTTATCAATAGAATTCCGGTACCCCGCCGTTGCTTTCTATCATAGAATACTTCATTTTTTTAAACATTTTGTTTCAAATCGAATCGATTCAAAGCGACTGTTTTTTACTTATCGCCATTATCGTTAACCACAAATTGTAACATGAGGGTGACTAGAGAGCATCAACAAGTCCTTTTGGATTGGTTTGAACGCCATCCTAATCTCTTGACCATGAAGTTTACCAGTTTGCAAAGCCGACAGAATTACAATCAATTATGGGAAGATTTGTCCATAGTCTTAAATAGTTTGGGGTATGGAAGTAAGTCCATAAATAAATGGCAGAAGGTATTTTTTTAAATTTTAATAATTTTCTATACATAGAAGCAACATTTAAGTTGTGCAATGATAAAACAATTAACTATTTAATATAGGTTTTATTTAAAGTAAAAACTTGTTTCTACAAATTTTATTGTCGACTCGTGTTTATCTCATCATCAAGAACGGCATGGTATGGTATTATAGAATATATTATATGATGAAAGGTGAGGTAAAATCTTCAAAACTGGTTGACAATAAAATTATATGAACGGCACATAAGTTTAGCTTTATATAAAACCTAATCTATATTATTGTTTCTACAAATTTTATTGTTGACTCGTGTTTACCTCATCATCAAGAACGGCATGGTATGGTATTATAGAATATATTATATGATGAAAGGTGAGGTAAAATCTTCAAAACTGGTTGACAATAAAATTATATGAACGGCACATAAGTTTAGCTTTATATAAAACTTAATCTATATTATTGTTTCTAGAAATTTTATTGTTGACTCGTGTTTACCTCATCATCAAGAACGGCATAGTATGGTATTATAGAATATATTATATGATGAAAGATAAGGTGAAATCTTCAAAACTGGTTGACAATAAAATTGTATGAACGGCATAAGTTTAGCTTTATATAAAACCTAATCTATATTAAACATACATACAAAAATGATTAAACAAAACAATTATTTACTATGTTTTAATCCTAATTAATTTCACATCACAATAAAAATATTAAGCAAATTAAATTAGTAAACTATTTAGAACTAACTATCTAAGATAATTCAAATAGGATTCACACAAAAACAAATTTGTCAAAAGAAATTCTGCAGCAGTATGCAAAATAGATAAATATCTACCAAAAATCAGCCAATCATGTGTTATTTACATCTTGCAATAATTACAAAACACAAGCAAAAAAATATAAATAAACCACAAAGACAACTTATAAAAATTTTATACACAATGGACACCAACAACTAAACTATACAAAGAAGAACTAAATATAAACAAGATGATAATTTTAATTGACATAATAATGACTTATAAAATAAACAACAAAATTAAAAAGCAATGTAGTACAGTTAAAGAAATACACAATCTCGAAACCCGAAGGAAATCACAGACTACAAACTACAAAGTATTCAATACCAGAACCTACGAACATTCATAAAAACTTTATTCAAATTAAAATTTAAACATCTTAACAAATTATAAGAAATATACAAAAACATCAACATCCACAAGCCGATACCTTGAAATGGGAATAAACCCGCAAACCTCAGGTGATGATTTTTATGGTATATATTATGCACTTAATTTATTATATTGTATATTTATATATATATAATTATCAAAACTTTATTATTATACTAAAAAAGTCACTTTTTCTATTCGTATAATTACATTATATGTCTTTTTCAAAATTCAGAAGGCAACAACATACTTACAAACCGGTTTAGTTATTTATTCGGCTATAAATCAAAAGATATTTTTATTTAAAATATAGCTATATTTTATATTTCGACTATTTGTACTGTATTTGATGTGATGTTAAGTAATGTACTTTGTACGATCTAGATCAAAATAACACTTAGTCGGAGCATAATATCAAATATAGTTTGCATATCACTGATTACCAAATTTTAATTATATAGTTTGGAGTCTTAAAAAAAATCTAGCTTTTCCACATTTGTTACTAATTAATTTATTGAATAATTTTTTTAAATTATTTTGTAATAATATCCTTTTTATAAATGTCATGTATTGCAGACCGTAGTTGATTGGAAATCAAAGACAAAGCTCAAAGCGAGCAAATTGAAAAAAGAAATTACAGCTACAGGAAATTTGCCTAGAACAATAGAAAATCTTTCAGCATTAGAAGAGAGATTAATGGCAATAGCAGGAACTACAGCTGTAGATGGTGATAATAATAATGAACTAGGTCTACCAATCAGTCAACCTGGTAAAAAATAATTGTTATATAAAAATATTAAATACAATTGATTGTAAAAAAGTAAATTATATAATACATTAAATCACAAAAATTTCTATAATACACAGTTAAACTTGATTATTTTAGAATACATTATAAGCAGCAGCCCAATAGAAATTTTAAATATAGTTGCCGACTCTGATATAGGTAATTTTAGTTATTAAATGTATCAAATTCACAATTTTGACTAATATTTTTAAAGCTGAAGAAATCTCTGAACCAGTACCAGCTACAATTTCTAAAAGAACGAAGCAGAGACAAGTAAGAGCATCGCCATTTGCCCGACATTCAACAAATGCTACAAGCTCTAATCAATTGTTTATTGATTTCCAAGCAGAAACGATTAAAGCAATTAATGATATCAAAGAAGAGTTAAAAAATTTAACAGCTGCAGTACGTTATGTAGGTGATTGCTTAAAAGAAAAAAAGAACTGATACTCTTTATATTTTTTTGTTAATATTTTTTCAATTTTTAAATTTAATAAACCATTAATATTTATTTTGTTATTATTTTATAAAATATTTCAGATCTTTATTTGGGCAAAGTTAGTTATTAAAAAAATTCTTCTACAATAAAAAATTTAATATAATTTCATTCAACTTAAAAACAAAAGACATGTATTAATAAATGTTGATGTTATTTATTATTACTAAAAATAAAACGAGCCTAATACATTTAATTTATTGATTTATTTTTAATAAATGAAAAAATTAAATCCATTAAATTAACTATTACATTACATAGTGTATGTGTGTTAAATCACTTAATATTTTTACATCTTAAGACAGTTTGAATTTGTATAAGTTAATATAAATGAAGAGAATGCTGTGTAAAGTTAGAAACTATCAAAGTGTATTAGTGGATCTTGTTAATAATAATTAAGCATAAACAAGTTTATTTCAATAAGTATCATAACCTATAATATTGTATACATTATAGAAGATAAAGTGGCAGATTCATTCATCTCTACAGCTAATTATTAAAATATAATTCTATAACTCTCTCTCTCACTTCTCTTCCTCCACCTGCTTCATTTCCATTATTCATGTTTATTATATCATTATTAATAACAATATCATTGTTGATCAGCAAGCGTGCCTCTATACACATATTATGGAGAATAGCACATGCGTTGATTATTTCTCCAACATAATGGGGATTGTATCGAAGTTTTTGTTCACCCATTATGCATCTCCACCTTGTTTTTAAAACTCCATTACATCGTTCAACACAGTTACGAGCCGAACAATGAGCTTTAGTATAGCGATCTTGTGGTGAGTTTGGAGCAGCGTTTAATATGGGAGTCAAAAGCCATGGTTGTAGAGGATAGCCGGAGTCGCCTAATAACCAGGAGTTATTATCACCTGCTTCATTGCATATTTGTAACATTTCCTGTATTCTAGAATTCCGCCAAATAAAGCTGTCGTTGGTGCTACCGGGGTAATTAGCATTGATGTTTAGAATTTTCATGTCGTAATCACATATCTAAATAAAATAAATAACTTAAAGTTGTATACTTAAAATAAAAATAAAAAAGTTTTCTTACAATTTGCACATTTTTTGTGTGGACACCTTTCCTATTCACATAGTTGTGTTCTTCAGTTTTCGGTGCAAGTATTGATACATGTGTGCAATCAATTGCACCTATTACTCCAGGAAAATTTGTTTTGGCCATAAATTTTGTTTTTATTATCAGTTTTTCTTCATCTGTCGTTGGAAATTGTATCCATCCAGACATATGCTGAGTGATGAGGCCAATTACTTCTTTAATAATTTTGCTCGTTGTCTGCTGGCTTATGGATATGTTGTGACTGTCTCCAATTAACCGTTGATATGAACCAGTTGCGAGAAAAGTTATTGCACCAAATATCCGTAATGCTGGTGGCACTGCTCTGGAATGGTTTGAATTATTCATGTGTGGAATTAGTTTTTGAAACAGGTAATTCATCATGTTTTTTGTTATTCGAAAAGAACCGATAAATTGCTGGTCATCTAGCATAAATGGATCGGCATCATTTCTTCTTAACATTCTTTCAATATTCCGTTCTTTCATTAGCTCAATTCTTTCTTCTTCCAAGTATTCATTCATAAGCAAAAAATTATACGGTAACATCTAAAAATAAAGTATTTATTTTAACAGAAAGTAGATACTGCAAAACTTTTTAAATTTTCTTTAAATTTGATTTTAAATAAAGAATAATATTTCCTTTTATTACAAGCAAACACAAAATCTAAAATTATTTTTTAAATTAAACTTTAATTAAGTTTTGATAAAGTTACAGTATTAATAAATCTTTTTTATTTCTAATTGTTTTATATGTATATAATAATTAATGGTTGTGACCTCTACTATGTGATAATTTATTATGTACAGTAATGTATTTCTAAGAATAAATTTGTGATAAAAACATAGTATATAGTAGTTATTTTTTATTTAATATCTATCAATTTCAAGATGTACAAGAGATCATAGTTATAAAAAAATTTCAGATTTTGTGATGATATATACATACATATCGAAATTGATTGAGACATTAAATAATTGTGAAATTAAATATATACATATATATACATATATAGTATAATTATGAAAAATATAAAAGCGTTTCATCGTAATAACAGTGCAATTATTAATTATATTAGACTTATTTATATAATATTTTTTAGATAAATTGAAAAACTTGCTTTAGTATCAGTTTCGTTATGAATTTGAATATTAAAAATCTTTATTTTTCACAAACAATTATATTCATATTTATTAATAGTAGATTATCTTGCATATTTATGATAAAGCTTATACATAAATATATATTATTTTTATAAATATAATTTTAAACTATATTCATATTTATTAATTTAAATTTTCTGATTAAAATTAATTTGATTAAATTAACAATGGTGAATATGATTTTTTTTCTTTTCAATTTTTTTATTATTAACCATATTTTCATATCCGTGATTAAATTGTTAACATTAAAAATTATTTCAATACGATAACATTTACTAGATCTCCATTTTTGCTACTAAAAAAGTTCCTTTTCTGTTTGGGAAATGTTTACTAAAAGTAATGTTTAATTGAAATTTCCGAATTCCATAAACTAGCTTACATTAAATTGTATTTAAAATCAAAGTTAAAGTTTATGTAAACTAAATATAATATATTTAGATTGGCATGAGCGGCGAATGCAACAAAACGAACGATATTTTTGTGTATATTAAGTTGCCTATTATTGCGGTCAATTGACAGCACTATAATTCAAATAGATTTATTTTTAATACTTACTTTGCTTGTATATTTGGATTAAACACTAAATCACAGCACTGAATTAAGAATCAACAGTAGATTTTGTAATGTTAAACAATTTACAATGTTCTATATTCTACTATTTACAATTGATTTGATTGTTTGATTTTGTTTTTATATCCTTGTCGCACACACTATCTTGATTATATAGCGCACTCACTTTAAAAAGCGATTACGATTATTTCCGAGTAAGATTTCTATCGAACATTTTGTCATGGCGTAGTACCAAAGGTGAACACGATCGAATCGCGATGTATTCTCAATTCGATTTGCTAGAAAAGCAAATCTATTTCTTTTTAATTATTGTAAAATGAACAACCACATGCTAAATGACATCTTATTAATCATTGTTTTAGTAAATTTTGCATGTTCAAACATAATAAGAGATCAAGAAGTTGAAATATATTAATTGAGAATTGAATAGAATGATACGTCACATTGACGTCATTGCGATTCGATTGCGATGCGATTAGCACGGCGGAGTGTCGCAACAGGAGTCTGTCGTCAAACGTTGTACACGTATTTTCCGGACACCCTGTATATATAAGTCCGCAACACATAAAATGACCATCTGAACATGAAATGAAAAAAAGATTCATCAAATTAAATATAATTGGACCAAGGCTAGCGTTTATACTTTCATAGTTTTTTTTGGCTTAGACCTCTTGGACTATTATTTAATGTAAAAAAATATAATTTTACGCAGGCACAAATAGAATGGATGGTAGAGTTTTTCAAGTAAGTACTCTTGCTATACAAAATAATATACTGAAAATTCCAGAGGATCAATCACTACCTAGTAGGAACACACTTGTGCCATATGTCATTGTTGCCAATGCAGCTTTCCCACTGTCGCAGCCCATCATGAAACACTTTCCATTGCGCAACATACGCAGAACCAAAATAACTAATCACAGGTTAAGCAGGGCCAGACGTTTAGTAGAAAATGCTTTTGGCATATTAGCCAATAGATTTACGATTTTTTTATCAACAATAAATTGTTGCGCATTGTACAATTTTTTTAACATTGTGGCTCCAAATAAATTCTATTCAAGTGCCGAACTCACAACACACCAAAAATGGTGCAATCTGTGATATTAGGTTTAGTTAGTTTTTTTTAGGGTCTGGCTCGAAGCATTTTACAGCTTCGATGTCATCTGTGATATTAAGTTAGGTTGTGATATTAGGTTAAGTTGTTGATATTAGGTTTAGTTACGTTAGTTTTTAGAGTCTGGCATCGAAGCCTTTTACAGCTTCGGTGTCATTTGTGATAGTTGGTTCTGTGATATTAGTTTTAAATTTAGATTTAAATTTTAGCAACTGTGATATTAGATTTAGTATTTATTTATTTATTTAACCATTTTAATGTGTTGTTTTGTTTTCCTCAGGTCTATAACCTGAGGTTATTATTATTTATACAAAATAAATAGCTATGACCTTAGTAGTCGACGCTAAAATACAAAAAAAAAGTAATAATATTTATTAATCCAAAAATCATTTATTACATAATATAGGACTAGTGAAACTAAAAAGTAAGTAAAAATATACACAAAGGTTTAAAATTAAAATGTACATAATCATACATTTTAAATCATATTTAAACTATTGTCTTCTAAATATTTATTTATTAATTAAATGTAATAATATTTCAGTAATTTTTGATTTAAACTGGCCTTAATTTAATCGTTTTATTTCTGAACTTATGAAAGAATTTTATGCCAACATATTTTAGGCATTTTTCATAAAATGATAATTTATGAATACGATATTCCAATAATGTAGTACCATGTCTAGTGTTGTATCACAGCCGTCTCTACTACAAGCCGTGCTGAGACGCTTGGCAAAGTCGCATCCGCTCCCATCAGTGGTCCTATGGTCCTATGAAATTAACGGAGCGAGAAAACTCGCTAACAGATAGGAATAATAAAAACAATACTGAGAAATAAATATAAATTTTAATAATGTGAATCAAATAGTAAAATATATAAAAATAACAATAAAATTCTGGAAAAAATAAATATGTAGATTTAAATATTTGCAATTAATTGTGATTATGTATAAATTAAATAGTTATCACATATATGAACAAAATAAAATATTACTATGTAAAAATTATACTTCCTGAAAAATAAATAAATAAATTATAAATAATAATATCTACAGACATAAATAATAACACACACAAATACAAAATTAACAATAATAATTACAGAAATAACAGAAATTGCAATTCTAAAAACAAATAAATGTAAATTGTAGTAATAATTAAATTCAATAGAAATCACAAGATATATCAATGATATTTAAAAAAAATTGCAATAAACATAATATAAATAAAAGCGATTAGCTGTAAAAAGTTGGGAAATAGAAGTGATGATATCAATAAAGCAAAAAAACATCAATTTTATTTCAAAAAAACTAAATATACGTTTTTTTTTGTTTGTTTTGTGGGGAATTTACTAAAGACTGAAAGTGTCGGATTCACTCTCATATCCCTTGTTCAAACACATCTTGACTAAATTACTTGCCAAATGACTAAATTATTAGCTGTGTGTGATCAAAGTATTATGAAGAGCGCTTACCGACTAAACCCCACCCAAATAACAATCACAGATATAGAAATAAAAACAGACAACAAATTAATGAGGCATTTGGTTGTAAAATATTACTCAGTGGACAAACCAGAATACATTGTTAAAAAACTCATAATATTGACATAAATAATTGATTAAACTTTTATTTAATGATAATCGAAAACTAAAACTATAATTTAAAAGTCTAAAGCACATGCTAATGCATAATAATTATAAATATATTTGACTGTAAAAAATGTACATGAGAGTAATACATGCCAAAACTTAAAACTGTTGCAGATTTGGATGCCAGTTGTTATGCTAAAATTTATTGACAGTATTCGGTTTTTTGGTTGCGGACCATTGTCCGAGATGATGGCCTTCGGGTATCCAAACCGGTAAAAAATTCGCTCTTCTAAGAGTCGTACGTGGATGGCCAGCGGTGTCGGAGGAATGGAAGTATTTTAGCACTTCTTTCTGTGCGGTTGGTGGTACTACCAGCTAGTCCCACCCGGCAATGGTCCTGCTTAATTTGCCATCTCGGCCTATTTTATTTTATCCCAGATCCGCTTCGGCTGGGTTCTTTGCTCTCACACCGTTTCTCTGTGGCGTTGTATCAGCGTGCAGGTTTGTGGGCTGCACTCTTTTTGTGCGCGTTTAACCATTACCACCGTGGTTTTGGCTTGGATGACTTTTATTTGTTCGCCTCGTCGGTGATGGCGTCGGTCCAGCCGATTGTAAAGCATTTGTATGCTATTTGTCTGGATTGTCAATTTCTTCAGCTATCAGTTTATCTTATGGGTGGCGAGATAGAGCGTCGGGTAGGAGGTAATTCCGGAGCGACCATCTCATGAACTTGGATTTGGCGTCGGTAGATGAGTTTAGCCAAACCAACGCTTTATTGTGCGCCCGGAGCGTGAACTTTTTGTTTTTTAGATATGGTCTATACTTCTTCATCGCCCACAGGATGGCATAACATTTTCTAGTTCATTACAGTAGAAGCGGGACTGTCGGTCCGTTAGTTTCGAGATGTCGTAAGAGATTATGTGTATCTTGAGAATCTCAAACCTGGTTGCGGCCTGGCTAATTTTAGAGGTTGATCGATGGCGTTTTTAAATTGTTCAAACTCCTCGTTGGTGGCGGCTGTCCATTTAAATGGTTGTTTTGGCCCTTGCATGGCCATTAGCGGACCTGCGATTCGAGCAATATCGAGTACGTATTCTCTCAACCAGGTGCATACGCCTGCTTAGTTGTTTCTTGGTTTGTAGTCGAGAGTATTCCCGGATGCATTTCAGGTGAACCTCCAGCGGCTCATTTCCATCTTCTGTTACTCGGTGGTCCAGGTATTCTACCTCGCTGGTGCCAAAGTCTCACTTTTTCAGGTTGCATCTCAGGCCGTGTTCTTGGAGTCGTTCTAATGCCAATCGCAAGTGGTCTCGATGTTCTTCTTTGATGTTGGAGAACTGGAGAACATTTTTTTGTTAATTATTACGACTGGGGCGCAGTATTCGCTGGTACTGCGGTTGATTATGCCTTTTTGTGGGCATTGTAGGAGAAGCAGACTGACCTGATTGGTGTGTCGTTGTTCAGCTCAATTTTGTGGGTACTGGTCAAGGTCGTGGATGGGCGAGTGTCATTGCTGTAAACGTCTGAGAAAGCATTTATTATGTCTTGGTATCCTTCCTGGTTCACCGTGGCGGGACCTGTTTTATCAGAGTCGGCATCTAGCCATAGGCGGCGGTTCACCTTCTTCCAATATGCCGTAGTTCTCTGATTTTGTTCGAACTATAGGCATTCCCTGTCGTAGTTCATGTTGACACGGTTTGCGGCTAGCCAGTAGTGACACTCCGCCATACCTATCGCATCGCAATCGAATCGCAATGACGTCAATGTGACGTTTCATTCTATTCAATTCTCAATTGATAAAAAACGTATATTCCGCCTTAATTTTTATTTCTTGATCTCTTGTTATGATTGAACATCCAAACTTAAATAAAACAATGTTTAATAAGATGTCGTTTAACTCATTTTACAATCATTAAAAAGAAATAGCTTTGTTAATTTAGCGAATCAAATTGAGATGACGTCAGTGATTCGATCGTGTTTAGCTTTGGTACTCCATCATGACAAAATATTCGATAGAAATCTTACTCGGGTATAATCGTAATCGCTTTTTAAAGTGAGTGCGCTATATAATGAATATATTGTGTGTGACAAGGATAGTATCAAAAATGAATGTATTTTAATTACAGTGCTGCTGATTGGCCGTAATAATAGACAACTTAATATACACTAAAGTATCGTTTGATGCGTTGCACTTGCTTATGCCAATCTAAAGTGCTGTGTACATATTTAGTTTACATAAGCTTTTAAACTTGCCATTTATTTTTATTTTAAATACAAATTAATGCAAGCTATTTTATGGAATTCGGAATTTCAATTAAACGTTACTTTTAGTCAAATTTCTCAAACAGAAAATTATTTTTTTTAGTTTCAAAAAAACGAAGATCTTGTAAATAATATCGTGCTTTTATTTCAATATATTGTAAATATTTTAAATGATAATAATTTTACTATTAAATAAAAAATATGTGATAAAAAAACTGAAATCAAATTCACTCTTGTTAATTCAATCAAATTAACAGAAAATTTAAAGGCATTAACTAATATAATAAATATAAATTTTATTATTGAAAACTGATACTTTAAACAAGTTTTTCAGTTTACTTGAAAAATATGATATAAATAAGTTTATTATAATTAACATTTGCACTGTTTTTACAATGAGATGCTTTAATATTTTTTACAATTATACTATATATATTTACATTAAAAAATTAAATTTATGAAAAAATATTCTAAACTAAAATCATCCATAGACGCGTTTCGAGGTTTACCTCTCATCAGTATGGCTTTATTTATTTAAACTTAATAATTGATTTTTAACTAGGCTTTATTCGAAACTATTGCTTTTACAACTGTCTCATTTGAGGACATTGCGTCTCTTCTTTATATATTTTATATATTATTTCTATATATATTTAGTTTCACAATTATTTAATATTTCAATCAATTTTGATATGAAAAATAAAAATTTGTTGACGCTTTCTTTTCACCCTTATGTTGCAATTTGAGGTTAGAGATTAATGACGATACATAAAAATCAGTCGCTTTGAGTCGATTCGATTTGAAACAAAAAGTTTAAAAACTGACGTATTCTATGACAGAAAGCAATAACGTAGTACCTAAATTCTATCGATAGAATCGACCAATTAAATGCAACGTTGCCAAGACAACATTATTATTCGATTCACAACAAATGCCTTTATATTATAAAACTTTAATTGTATTTAATAATATAGTAATTATTTCTGAACCATAAATTTCATTAATGTGTTATTTTGTATTATTAACACCTAATTAAAAAATATATAATAGATTTTTTATCATAATAAATGTATACATTGTTGCAATATTTTGAACAATCCTTTTCTCGCACATGCACTTATATATGTTCATCTCACTTTATTTAAAAGTCAATACCGACCTTTTCCGATCTATTAGTTCTGTAGTAGTAGGCGTTGTAAAATCATTAAAGTGATCGATTAAATTCTCTGACGTCATTTCGATTCGATTGCGATGCGATTTGCACGGCGGAGTGTCACTACAGGGATGGTTTAATATGACATCTTCGCCGAGATCAGGGGCCACCAAAAATTCTATTGGTAGGGTGTTATTCCCTATTGTGACGGTAGCTTGAGCCCGGCCTGTGGTCGTTTTTGGATCCGCTTGTTGGATGCGGTCCGTGGTAGGTTGTGACACCTGGAGGTTTAGTCAAGTGAAGTTTTGGCTGGCTCCGGAGTTGATGAGTGCCTTGTGGGTCAGGCCGTTTACCAAGATCGTGATGCGAGGTAAAAGGTGTGGGATTCCTGCGATCCAAACTGTTTAAGTTTTTGCGTCGCAGAGCGTGTCATTTTTCGGCGTTCTATCGCTACCCCGACTTTGGTGGCTAGGTTCACCAGCTCCTCGAAGATTTCAAAGTGGCGAGTATCAATTGATTGCTCGATTCCACCAGCGTGGTTAGTGTGTTTGCCATGGTAATCTGGTGATGGCCTGGATAGATGCGTCCATACAGTGTCGTTTGGCGTAAGAATCATTAACTAGTTCTTGGGCTTGGTGAGTATTATTCATTAGGTTGCCGGCTATGTAAGCAATGGCGGTAGTGTCGGCGTAACGCCTGACCAGCCTGTTTTATTCTTTATTAAACAATGTGTATTTTAGTTAATTCTATAATAATTATTGTGTATTTTAGTTATTTCTCTTCTAAATAATAGGTCTGTTCCAACATACGATTTGGACAGTTTGCAAACCGTTCAAACTATGCACACAAACAAATTACTGTGTATAAAAGATTGCCTAAGGGTGACAAATATTTGTTTGTGTGCACAGTTTGAACGGTTTGCAAACTGTCTAAATTGTATGTTGGAACAGACCTATAGTGTATTTTAGTTAATTCTCTATTAAACAATGTGTATTTTAGTTATTTCTATGATAAATAATGTGTATTTAGTTTGGTTGCGGCTCTTGCCGGAATGCTTTTTCAACACCTTGTGGTAGGCTGACTATGGGATGAGGTGTCACACAAAGTAATCTTCTAGTCTTCTTAGGAAATCTTCGGGATCCCTGTGGGTATCTCCTCCTAAAGTCAGTAGATCTTCTTCTTACTATTTGGAATGCTGCAGGCCGTGACTTACGGCAGCGGCAGTGTGCAATGCACGCGTGTTGTCTCAGACCGGCGGATACTGGGGTGGCCCGGCGGTCCAGATCGTTTAGATTACCCGGACGCACTCTCTCCAGTTCCATCTTCCTTGGTTTGGGTGCTCTGTCGTGGTCCTGATTTTGACCTTTGGTGCCATCGTGGAAGACTGAGGTCGGTGCGTGACCCAGTTCCCGGTGACCCCATAGTGGCTCTTGGTTCAGCCGGTGCTTGTGGTAGGTGGTCGCTTTGCAAAGTTGCCGATTCCCAGGAGTACCTAGGAATAGCCCGCCGTTGTGCGTTGGTGTAGTAGTAGTAGTATATTTGACACAGGTATCTATAAAACTTCACCCCAATTAGACAAACACCCTTATTCGGATTAACTTGTGTTTGTTTAAATACGAATTCCTGCTGCATTCAGAATCATTAAGCCTTCAGCTTTCACTACTGTTACATGTTCTTTTGATACCAATATACTCTCTTAGATACCGAGACATTGCCCCCGTCGCTAACAGTGCCGCAATATCTTCATCGCCCTCAACATTAGAATCGAGTACTGCTGCCGTTGCTAATGGTGCCGCGTGCCGCAGTACTTGCAGCGCACTCCACGACAGACGCCCAGAAAAGCCGCTCATGTTTGACTGCACTTCAGTCAAACCTCGGACACTCTGCCGACGCTAATCTAAGAGAAGCCGGTACCGCTTCCTCCGCGGTATCGCTGACGCTCTACTACAAAGGATCGTTCATCCGCCAAACGCCCCCTGGTCCCAGGAAACGGCCCCGTTATTCCGCGTCAACCCCGACCCGGTAACATTGTCTGCCGGTGGGACTAAAGATCGCATAAAAATTGTGTCTTAATTCTATCTTTGGAAACCTTTATCTTTGCTTTCTGGATGATTACCGCCTCCGCGGCTGCAACAGTAAGTTTTAAAAGGTACATATTGTTATTTAGTATATTGAATAACGCGACTCTGATTATACAAAATCACTTATTTGTTAAATAATCTGTTTAAAATGTAAGAAAACCTATTTTTATTAATGATTTATTAATTTATTTATTAAGAAAAAATTCTTTAGTCAAAGGGCATCATCCGGAACTGTTTCGTGATGCCGTCAGGAGTGGCAAACGACGTCAGGTGTTTGGACCCATCTCCCATGAGAACCTGCCAGTATCCGGTCTTTATATTCATCTTGGTGAAGACACTTGTTCATCTAAAGTTGTGCAAGGTCTCGTGAATCTTTGATAACGGGACAAACTCACGCAGAACATAAGCGTGCCGTCGAAATCCTCCATTCCAACTTATTAGTCTAGTCTAGTTCTCTTTAGTAGTTCTCTGGCTCCTTGATAGGTCCGCCATCAGGAGTGGGTCATCGTACTTGCAAGTCATTCTTTTCTTACTATCCTCGTAGGATGATTATAAACACTCTTTTTAGGTTGTCAAGAAGTGGCCCGGTTTTCCTTGGGTTACTTCTACTTCTGGTGTCGGTGGGTCAGCGATGGAACCTGAAACTCTTTAAAATAGCGCTCTAGCTTCTCGAAGAAAATTACCGGATCTTAGTGGAAATACCCATTAAATTTCGGCACTTTTCTGGTTAGACGGCTATCGGGTTGAAGTTTGGAATCCGCATTTTTTTCTCTGAAGAATGAACAGAATAATCTGTTATATTAAATTATTTTATTTTATTAATATCTCTGAGAAGAAATAGTATTTGTCTTAAATATCTATACTAAGCATATGTTTAATTAGCTGTATATTGCCAGGTTTCACCAACGTCTCATAAATTCTCAAATAACTATTCGTGAAATAAAATTTACTTATCAAATAAGTAATTTTACGTTTCACCAAGGTCACTGAGTGATTAAATAATTATTCCGTAATTTCTATCAAGTTGGTAACATGATAGACAGAAAATTTGCTAAATAAGTTTAAATATTTGTAAAGTAAGAAGAATATATCAACATAAAACTGACAAAAAACAAAATTAAAACTATTTCTTGTAATGCCAGTATGACACTGACGATATATGTATAATAATTGATAAAACTTTAAAAGTATGTAAAATTCACAAATGGTCATCAATTTTGGAATTATTCCCATAACTGGCTATTCTTTATAAAGCAACTAATCACATTCTAATGACTGTTAAACATAATAATTTTACTAAACTTACCAGTATATGGTATGGGAGTTATTCCTTTCTCTGATTTTTAGATAATTCAAGCTCATGAAATATTTGTCTTGACAATTAAAATATATTTATAACAACAATGGGTGTTGACATTAATTATATAATTAGGCAACTTTCATTACTATTATGTTTAAAACTTAATATAAAATCATACATATATGCCTATGTTCATACGCATTTTGGAGAGTATCATTCACATACTAAACTTAAAGGTATGATTAATTATGTTTTATACATAAAATCACAAATTAACTATCTACAAATAAATATTTCTAAGAATATTAAAAGAAACAACATGTTACATTTACATATGTAAATAAATATTTGGTATGTAAATGAAGTAATTAGTAATAAAGAACCATAACCATGTCAATATTTGTAATAAATTAAAGATATTATTGCTGAAGTGTAAATAAACTTAAAGTTTTTCTTATAAAAGTGCGCTACAACTTTGAAACACTGCTTAACATGATCAGAATAGTACATTAATGCCCGTATGACACTATCTATACTTTTTTATAGAATTATATATATATAACAATGGATGGAACTTTAAAAAGTCTGTACATACGAATTAACAGTTTTAAAAAAATAGTTATTTTATATTATAAATGCTATTTCTCACATTTTATGTGTTAATTATAAAGAAACCCTTAAAATGTATTTAAAATTTCAATCTACAATAAAATTGATGATCATTTATGCATTTTACAGACTTTTTAAGATTTAAATATTTTTATATACATATATAATTCAAGATATAATTATTGACAATGTAATACGGACATAAGTTAAAGGGTATGAAAGTAATGTTTGCAACATGCTAATGTTTGGCTGCACGAACAAAGCGAAAGCGGCCATTATCAAAGTGCTGCAAATGCATTCTTGCTAGTACAACTATGTTTTGTCTGCCTATAGTTAATTTTTTTTCTTTAATCAAACAAAATTAAAATTAAAATTATTTTGTTTACATTAAGAAAAACAAAATGTCGAAAATTATATTTTTTTGGCAAGCTGCAACGGAAGAAAGAAAAACAATTTTAAAAGTAATTGATGATTGTGACCTCTACTACGTGATAATTCATGTTAATGAAAAAATAAAACAATTTACTATGTTTTTATCACAAATCTATTCTTACGAATACATTACTAGTTTCTGCTCTACTAAAGCCTAGAAGGCAAATGAAATAAGTTATTAAATTTATGATAAAAAACATAGTAAATTGTTTTACTTGTAATTATATTGAATCAGGTAGGTTATGGAAGTAACTCTAAATATTTTTACGCGCTCAAATGCAAAACACCTATTATGTGTTGTTATGGACAAGTAAACAAACTAAAAACAAACTCAATTAATATCTTATTTTGGAAATGAATGCTTGCAATTCGTACGAATACAGAGATAAAAAATTATATTACTGCGTTGCTAATATTTTCATACAAATCGAGTAGGCGCATTTAGCGTCGTGTTTTTTTTATTGACAATTGCGTAACAAACGATATTGTCATACTGACTTTAAATTGCATCAACATGGAAGTTGTTACAATAGAAACGTTAATAGATTTATCTAATGATAAAGAGAAGTTTCTGGACCAGCTTCAAACATGGAAACTGGTTCCGAAAGAAGGTGGCTACATGTGTTGCTAATGTGGCGGAGCACTTCTCCTGAAACCTATCCATGGCTCGTAAATTGTAGCTAATAACATATTTTTATAATAAAGTTGTACATACTATGTTATATGTTGCCAATTGTAATTTAATTGATTTTAGTATCTAATTAATGCCCGTATTCATAAAACGTCATTAAACATATAATGATTCGTTAAAAATATAACGAAACGTTTAATCAAATTTTCGTATTCATAAACTCTCATTGGCAATAACGCTCATTAAATTATTCATTAAATTTAACGCACTATTTTTGATCCATTAAAGCGTAACAAATCATTAAATTGACACATCTTTTTGACTTGAAAATGTCTAATTATCAGTATATATTCACAGTATTTGAGATTAGATAGTATAGGTTAACATACTAATAACATATAACTAAAAAAATAAAAGTAACTAAATAGTTTAACTAATGACATTTTATTTATGAATATCATTATATTTTTAATGATCATTAAGTTATAATGATCCGTTTGATAATGAATTGTTATAAAAATGTTTATGAATACTGGCATAAGTATAATTGTAGGTTTTTTATTTAATGAAACTGACAATGTAATGATAATTGTTTGGACAAATGTCATAAATATTTTATTTATTTGATGTATGAGTATGTGTGTATTTTTGTTTTGTTAAGTAATTGATTGCTTTCACACAAAATAATAAATCTCTCTGATTCTTATGTTTTATTTTGTTGTACAATAATAAAAAAAAACTTTTGTGTTATTGTTTTAAAGATTTTTTCATTGTTTCTGTTATATAATGATAATAACAAAATATATTGTGGAATATATTGTACATAGAAACAGAATCTGTATCAGTTTGATGTCTGTCCAATTTTCATTTAAAATGGTTATACATTGAAACCACCAAGAAAAATAATTTTGTATATTGATATTAAACGTTTTTTAGGACAGATGGTAACTGTGGAAAAGAGGGATAGTGATACGCTAATTCCAATAATCGAGAAATGGATCGAAAAAGGATCTACAATAAAATCTGATTATTGGAAGGCGTATGATTGCCTGACTGAGCATGGTTATGAACATTTGAAGGTGAACCACTCTTCACTCGATCATTTCAAGTAGTGGCAGAAGAAAGAATCATTTAGCTAGAAATTTAGCTCGGTATATGTTTGATAAACAATGTGCCGAGCTAAATGTAGATAGAACGATCAAGCAATTAGCCAATGGCACAATTACATGTTATTAAAGCAAGTGAAACAATAAATTCAATTATTTTATTGATGGCTTAATAGTTGGTAATGCATTTTAAATCTCTTACTTTTTTAAACAATAAATAAATAATTGTAAATATATTTTAAATTTCATAAAACTTTTATGTTGAATTTATAATCAAACATAACCATTAAAATACATTTGCTAACATATTTTTGTATGTGAATTCAACATTTGTATGAAATAGTATGAATTGATATTAAGTGTTGAACAGTGTAGTACTGAAAGTTGCCTAATAATATAATTAATGTCAACATCTATTGTTGTTATAAATATATTTTAATTGTCAAGACAGAAATTTCAATGGGCCTGAATCATCTGAAAATCACAGAAAGGAGTAACTCTCATACCATATATTAGTAAGTTTATTAAAATTATTATGTTTAACAGCCATTAGAATGTGATTAGTTGCTTTATAAGGAATGGCCGGGTGGAGGAATAATGGGTCAATTTGATTGTGAAATTGTAAGTACATTTTTAGTTTTTTTCTGTATAATTAACAAATAAAATGTGAGAAGTAGCATTTATAATATAACCCAACTATTTCAATTTAGAATGTAAAAAAAATTATTTCTATTAATGATTTATTCATTTATTTATTTAGAGAAAATGTTCTTTATAAAATTTACTTGTATGAAAATATGAATAATGCACTAAATCATCATATTAGTAAATAGGACAGGCATATATTGCTCAATTGAGCCTTTTTATATTATTATAGGAAGCTCTTGTGTATCACTTTGGTATTATAGAAATAACAGTTTATCTAGAGTCTACTTATTACAAGATTCAGTCGTTTATGTGGCAAAATTCCAAAATAATTTTAGGTGAAGGTCATTCCAAATATTTTTATAATTGTGAAAAGTTAAATTTGGACCAAATGTGAAGAAATTAGATTCATCTTCGAAAAGCATTTATACTGCAGCTTTCCAAAACTTTGTAAGTTTTTATCATTTGCTGGAACAAGTCCTGACATATTTCAAGCAATTATACATTCAAGAACAGAGTAGTCACCTTGCCACTATCGAATCTCCTCAAACTTATTGGTGCTTGATTGCCAAAATGTTTAAATTAATAGTAATATTTTATATTTTTTTCATTTATTTTTTTATATAAAAATTAACAAATTTATTATTTATGATTTTTTATTAGAATTTAATTTTGGTAATTTTTAATCAATTTTTGTAAAATTATTTATTTATTTATTATTTATGTACGGACGCCCATGTTTTTTTTTTTTTTTTAGTTTTTTATGCATGCAATTTTTGTTTATTTGTTATTAATATGAAAAACGGTTAATGATTGAATAGTTTGGGTACTTGGACTCAAATCCCGGTTAAGGTAATTATGTTTGTTCATGTACACAGGGTTCATTACCCAGTAAACACAGTTACGTTTAAGATACGTTTTTTTTGGTATTACACCTAAGTGTAATATTTGTTTATTTGTTAAGTATATTATTCGGAAAAATGTCCGGCGACTAAACGGATATATCTCGTATATTTAGTGTGTAATATACGTATAGGTTATATGTATTTTAAACGTGTAATTTACTCGTATTATCAACGTAAAAAAATGCGTTAAAATATAATAAATATATTTGTAATTTTTTCAATTGAAATACACGTGTATTATAGGTTAAACTTTATCCGGCGAGAAGTCATGTGTATGTTTGGATGCCTATACGAGATAACGGACTCATATTGGGAAGAATTGGGTCACCCATCCAAGTCGTGACCGGAGCGCGGACGTTGCTTAACTTTTGTTAACGCTGGTATTTGTACATGCCCTCTCTGCCGTACTGCCTACTTTCTCGAATATATAATAATGTAAAATATGTATATCATTTTAACATAAAATACAAAGTATTACATCTAAATAAATAAAACATTATAATATTTAACATAGATATTAAAGAACATTACAATTAAATTAAAGATTCATTTTGATTTTTCAACCAGTCTTTTGGTGACATCTGAAAAATATACTGTGTGTATTTCCACAACCTCATATGACACACATATGGTAATCTTTATTTTAAACAACTTGACTAGTTTGCTATTTGTATTTATAATACTATATATAACAATAGCAATTAATAATATTAAATTTAAATTTAAAAAAAAAAAAAAAATTCGATGAATTGATATTAATGTTACTGTAATGGCTATAAAAACAAGTTATTTCAAACAAAAATGTCATTGCATATTTTCAGACTTAGCACAAATTAGGTATTTCATATTAGTACTCCTAAACCTGCGCTTCCAGTTCAATTAAACAACACTTCAGCACTGTTGTGTAACAACAAACAACTTAAAACTGTATCGGATATTGCAACTAATAGCAAGTGCACATTATGGTTGATAAAAAATTTAAAAAAATAAAGATGAATCATGCATCTCAACGTACACTTTGCAAACTATATTCACGCGCTCGGGTTGCCTCGGACGTACGAATATCCAAGACAACATTGATCGGCAAACTAAACCCAGAAATAATAAACGTTAAATATACGTAGATATATTATGCAGGTTATTTATACAAGTATTCTAATGGATAATATACGTATATTAATCAACGGTAGAAAATAAGGAAAATATTAACGTATAATATACAGATATACATATCTTACGTGTACAAGAAATGTATATTATACAAATACGCATATACCATATACGCTTTTTACACCATATATAGTGTAATAAACTTATATTATCTAAACTTGTGTTTACTGGGTAAAAACGTAATTGCTGGCCATAAAATAAAAATAAGTAAGCATATTTATTTATTTAGGTAAAAACAAAATAATGCGGGTGTGCACTTGTGTAAGTAATTAACATTGCCAGAATGTCAATTTATTAGATTTAACAAAATTACGGTTGATTCAAATTCAATTTGTATATAAAACGTCTTCAGTAGGCTGTTTTGAATCTATCTATTGATATTGTCTGATTAGTTAATATAACCTCCAAAATATCAATTTTTTAGATTTACAATTTTGTTAGAGTATGGATGATTTAATTTGCTTAAAATTTCTTCAAACAAACCAATTTTTTTCTTTATATAAAACGTCTTCAGAAGAATTCTTTGTATGATATCACCTATTGGTATTGTCTAAATAGTCAATATAACCTCCAAAATGTCAATTTATGAGATTTAAGAAAACTACAGAATACAGATGATTCAAATCAAATTTGCTCAAAATTTAAAAATATAATTATTCCCAATACAGTTTGTAGGCAACTAAATATACACGAAAATGTTCTGATGCACTTATGTTTACGTCCGTTTTATCATCTTTTTCTCATTATATCAATATATTTTTATGTCTATTATTTATATATTTTTACTACTTTCTTAATCGAATATCGGTTAATATACGTGCCGGCCGGTAAGACGTTGTTGCGCACACGTAATTATTATTAAGTGATTTTTTTTAATTACAACACCTACAATGCGCATACTACGAATAAGATATATAGCTATTTATTAATTTGAACCTAACCCATATAATTATGTTTCAGGTTCTGTTGTAAACTTTCAAAACGTAACAATATATTTATTGAATAGTATTGTCGTCTGCATAAGATATTAGTAACAAGAATCTATACAAAACTACTTTATAGGCTGTGGTAATATACAGTGAGTCCACGGATGGACTTAACTATACGTGAAAGCATTTTTTGAACATTTAAAAAAAATCATTCTTTGACATTTTTTTTTTAAACGATTCACGCTGAATAAATAGAATATTACATACGTGACTTTTAGATACACCGCCCAGCTGATTCGCCCTTGCACACCAAGAAATTAATTTTTATGAGCGCCGAACGGAATTATGTTATAATATAAAAAAAAAACATTCTCAAAATTTGGTGATGATTGATTAAGTCTAAATGGAGCCGCTAGCACGAAAACTACTAAACAAGAGGTAAAATTGGTTTGAGCTACAACAGAACTTCTGAAATATTTTTTTTTATTATACGGTGTTGTTTCCTACCAGATTTTATGTTTACAAATTGAATGTCAATAACTAGACGGTCATACAATGCGTAGGGAAAAAGATATGTCAAATGTTTTCAATATTTTGGAACAAAACCAATCTAAGATAATTTGTTTTGCAACAAAAATGGATGAATGAATGAATGTCAGTTTTGTCACTTAGAATCTCAAAGATTATGCGTTCAGAAAATGATTAATTTTTCTTCACTTGATTTTTTTTTCTCTGCATTGTATAACTTTCTTTCTAGTTGATGACGATTGGTTTGGAAACATAGAATATAGTAGAAAACGACACTATATAATAAAAAAAAGCTCATTTCAAAAGTTTTGCGTCGATTTTATCTCTTCTTTAGTAGTTTTTGTGCCTGCTGCACCATTTAGACTCAATATATCGGCACCAAAATTTAACAATGTAATTTTTTTTTGGTATTTGAACATAATTCCGCCCAACGCTCATAAAAATTAAAAATTTCATTAAAAAAAAAACAATAATAGCGCTAACAAAAGTTAAACAACGGCTAGAGCGGTCACAAGTTGGAAGGGTGTATTATATATATTTATATATATATATATATATATATATATATATATATATATAAATATTTGTTATACTTTACTATATAATAATTGTACTATTTTATAACTCTTAAATAAAGTTAAGATTTTAATTGCTTATAGCCTATGTATTTATTAAAACCCATAGACATTTATATAAACATATGCTTACTATAGATACTTATAACAAATTAAAACATTAAGCGGCGGTCTTTCAATATTTGTTTGAACTTAAGTTTTTCGGATACAAGATTAATTTAAAAATTCCGTTTTACGTTGCTAGTGTTTTTTGATTCAGTGATACTACGAGTGCACGTATACCGAGATTTTTGTTAGGTTGGCTATAATAGTTACTAAAATAAACTTCGCGGCTAGTGTCAGGTTATTGTTATATTTTGTTAGTTTTTAGTTACGCTTATTTATCTTGTTTGTATACGCAATTTTATTCTTGTTTGCTGTAAAATTGATTGTAATTAACAACAACAAAATAAATAAATCCAAACGTATTGCTAATTTTACAAAGTCAGAAGAAGAATATTTAGTAATTATAGTTTTATTAATAATTTTATTTGCAAATTGCAATTTTCTTATAGAGATGCCTTTACATTAAGACAAAAATTTGAAAATTTAAAACAAATCCAAGAAAAAATTTGCAGATGAAAAGTAATGGTACTGGTGGGAGTGGACCCCCAGTTGTAGTTATAAACAATGTTGACGAAGGAATAAGATCTTTAATCGGAGAACAGATGACTGGTCAAGAATCACAGTATGACTGTGATGCGATTCTCATAGAAGGTATAGGATTTGTTATTTTTTTTTATATTGTTTTATTAATTATAAATGTTTAATAGATCAACTGCATGTTGCTGAAAGTTGTAATGGCAGTAACATTCAAATTATTGCAATAGAAGAAGCTGAAAACACTGAAGAAGTTAAACAGTATTCAGATTGGAGTAGTTATACTCCCGCTACATCTATAAAAAATACACCATGTAGTAACAGTAAGTAAGTAATCAGCGTAATTGAATTAGATTTTTATTTTTTTTTGTAAATGGAATGTTTTTAAATTAGCTCTTCATAAGCAATCTATATCACATTTTATAATTTGAAACAGCTGGTTTCAATTAATATTAATCAATTTGTTTTTTTATAAAGGATTTTTAGCGTGCAAAACATATTCTACGTTTTAATATAAACTACTAAATTACTTCATTTCATTGTGCGGTTATAAGTGTATGTAAATTTAATAGTTTCACTCAAATTAAATTGACATGCGTCTTAACATCGTAGCTTGACTATATATGAACATGCCTCATAGTCTTTATTATAATTTCATTTTAATTTACTAATTCAAATTTTTAGCTTGCATATAGATTAGGTTCAATACGTTGTAGTGTAAACTTTACTAAAGTACTTTATTTCATTGTATGTACGTATATGTAAAGTTAATTAACACAACAAATTAATTTAAGATAACAATAGAGTGTTTGCGCACATCACTTTTTTGCTTATAAAAGTCCACGTTATACTTATAATTATACCGTATAAGTATAACGTTATCGTTTCTTACGCTATTTATGAAATTAGCGGGGCCAATAAAAAAACCTTACGCTAAATGTATCGCCCACTTGATGTGTATTAGACAGAATTATTATAGCCATAAACCACAATCGTAAGATTTTCTCATCACTGTGTTTGTATAAATTGCAATTAATACTGTTTAGCCAAACATTGAATGACTTTTTAATCAATTCATTTTCAAAATAAGATATTAATATGCAAGTAATTTGATAGTCCCTATGTTATGTTTACTTAGGTTATGTTTTTAGTTTGATTACTTGTCAGTTTTTATAGTAACGATATATTCCACATGCGCAAACACTTTTAAAATTGTTTTCCTTGCACTATTGACGTTATAATTATAAGCAAAAAAGTGACGTGCGCAAACACACTATTATTAATTTCAATCAAGTTGAATAAAAACATTGATTATACTTTCTTTTTCAGATTTTAGAAGACCAAAAACCAGACTTCAGATGATGTATGGTGCCAAATCGGTGAGGCTTAACTTGATTTAATTAAAGAGCAGAGGAAATATTTAAAATAAGACCAAGACAAGAAATTAAAAATACATGAGCTAAACAAAAAATTTATACAAGATGAACATGATTTAAGAATTAAATTATTAGAACTAGATGTAGAAATTAAAAAAAAAGGTTATTATAAAATAAAATAATATTTATTCTGTGTGTTTAATCAAAATACAATAAATATGCAACAGTTTTGTTTATTTTTTGTTAACATGTTTATTGTACATACAATGCATTTTTTGTTTAATACAATATTAAAGATGAGCAAAATATTCATTTATAAAATTTAGCCTTGTTATATTATTTATGATTTGTAATTCTCATTATTGGCTGGCATATCGTGAGTAAAATTAATTTCATCTGCAATATCATGATCGCTTGGTGGAACTTCATCGTGCATATTACAAGCAATATTGTGCAGTACGGTTTCAATAATAATTGCATCAATATTTTTTTTAAATTTAAGCGAATACATAAAGCAAGCACAGGAAACCTCCTTTTCCATATTCCGTACCATCTTTTTACTGGGTTTCGAGTACAAATCTGTGATTCGTTAAATAATTGTTCAGCAGCTGTTCGAGGATTAGCCACGGGTGTAATTTAAATTTTTTTTATTGTGTATCCACTGTCTCCAACTATAACACTATCTTTTAATTCACCTCTTTCAACTCGAGCTCGAATAGCACTGTTATTAAAAATTGTTGAATCATGTGACGATTCTGGCCAGCGAGCCTGTTTCTATACATTTCAGCTGTATTTCCACCAGGTGATTCAATTTTTACATGTGTGCAGTCAATGGCACCTACACACCGAGGAAATCGTGCAATGTTAAAAAAACACTGTTGGCGTACAGCTTGAATTTCATGTTCTCCGGCAGTAAATTTAATATAATGTGGCCAAAGTTTTGCTAAAGCATGAGAAACTCTGTAGATTATTTTACTCGCAGTACTTTTGTGCACACCAAAAAAGTCCCTAATTGTGATGAGAAAAGAACCTGTCGCATAAAATCTAAATGCTAACAAAACCATTACCGATGGCAAAATAGCTTTGTTCCTAAAATGTATTTTATTTAGATATATATTATACAAAAATTAGATATTCTTACTTATTTGTTGGTAAAGATATTTCATTTTCAATATTTGCTGTTATATATAAAACAGGTGTCTTTGAGAGACAAAAACGTTTAAAATAATCAAGATCACTCCACATTTCAAAATGATTTGGTCTACTTCTTACAACGCGTGTTTTCCTTTTTATATTTATTCTTTGCAGGTATCCTATTGGGTTTGCGTCATGGTCACATTTTTATAAATTTTACGGGGAACGTACGTTGACGTTAACAAAATTTTACATGTTAAAATTTATAAACTGAGCTTAAGCGGTCAATCTCGGCCGTTCAGCTAGTTCTAAGTTTAAGCTTAGATCTCATAATTGAAAAACATAGTAACTTATGCAAACTGAAGTTAAATTGATTTTGAAAGGCTAGCCATATATGTTTGAAGTAGAATGTTTTTGTAGGTTTCATTGGTCGCAAAATTCAAAGAAGTCTTAGAATGTAAAAGAACTGATGTCAGTTCTACCCGTGCCAAGGAGGCTGCATAGCTAAAACTTTCGGAAGAGTTTAATACCGCAGTACAGAAATGCCTTGTATTACGTAGAAAATATGAAAACTAAAAAAAAAATCTAATAGAAGATATGCCAATGAAAAGTGCTAAGCAAAGAGGACTGGTGGCGGGGGTGCTCCTAATATTGAAATAACGAGTGACGATGAAAGCATTAAGGCACAGCCGTCTCTACTTACAAGCCATGCTCATAGAAACTTAGCAACGCAGCAAGTAGGCTCACGGTTTGTATTGAAATACATGTGATAGTGGTAGGAAGAGTGTAAATAAAGTGTTTTGAATTCAAATTTAAAGGTAAGTCTAACAAATATTTATAATATGTGAATAGGAAAAATGTCATACTACTTATTTTCTTGCTTTATAAGTAGCTTTATCAATGTTTTTAATTTAAATAAAGCTGGTGTTTTGGTTTAGTTTAGTTTTAGGTTATGTGATTAAAACCAGTTTAATGTCAATATTAATTAATAAATACACACTTAAATAATAGTTAAATGCTGTATTTAAATTATTTAAATAAAATGATTTAAATTTATTGTCTGTTGTGCATATAATAAACATGTACTTTTTATTTTATTTTAGATGCCAGGAAGATGTATACAGAAAAAAACTACTCTATTGCTATAATGTCATCCAAATTAGGTAAATTACAAAAATCAGCACGTTTGCTGATAAAGAATGCAATGAGTACTACTTTGACATCACCTATGGAAACACTGCTCATGTTAGCACTACTTCAGTGTCAGTCAGTGATAGTTGTGATAATGCAGGCCAACCAAGTAACGTTCTAAGTACAGATAAATAAACACACTGTTAATCTTGGAGCTTGGAGCAAGACCGAAACAACAAACGTGTTACATAAAGAAGAAACACTAAAAATACGATTACATTTTATAAGAAGTTGTTGCATGAATTATTTGACGTAATATGGCATAACCAAAGAATTTTTAAGTTTACATTAATATTCAAAAGCATAAACTAAAGGAAGTTGATTACGTTATTACTTGTTTTATGCCCGTTTGCACCATAGTGGCGTACAACTACGCTTAATTAAACTATAGTTAACTTTAAGGGTAGTTTTAATTTTTACTGCATTACACCAGCATATTTTAAGCGTAGTTTAGCAGAAGTTTAAAATAAATTACAATTAATGTTGGATTTTGTATTTTAATGCAATGTTCTTCCCATTTATCATTGGTCAAACGATCTAATTTAGATGTTGACGAATAGAGCAGTAATGTGCCTTTGCTTGGTTCGTTTATTGCACTTAATGCACGAATGTTTTTGGTAAACTCATTGATATGATTCCTTATTGATATCGCTTTTGTTTTCAAAACGATCTTTTAATTGTGATCGTGTTACTGGTTAATTTGCAGATGTGGTCAATATAGAAACTATTACTTGTTGAGCTTCTCCGGTCAGACATAATCGGATATACATAAATTTTTGGATGTCACTCGGTGCCTCGTTTGTATCCACCAATGAATTGAACACATCAATAAATGAAATCCATTCTTCAACTGCGCTATTAAATTTTGGCAGTGAAACTGTTAGCAATTTCACGGATGTCTTGACCGATAAATGACTTGTGGCTATATTCGTAGATTTGCCTGCTAATGCGTTTGAAAATGCAGTAGTCATTAAACGATATAACTTTTCAAAGTTTCCCATCTCTTGGCATTCGTATTCCGCCAGATTGACTAACTCTTCTGTTTCGATAAATTCGATATCGGCTTGAATTGCTTCAAATTTGAAGTTGTGTTTTTCAGCTTGTCAACTTGCAACTGAATTTTGTTTGGACAGGTTGTTTCGTCCATTGAATTAGCGAGTTTTTGAAGTCTAGTGAATGCTCGTTTAAAAACTCCACGTTTTCATCTTGAAGATTTATTTTGAAAGACAAGCGTCACGGAATAATCCGGTTCGAAGGACCATAAAATGTTGAAGAGAATTCAGTTGTTGTCGACTACGGGAACAGACGCAAGCTCACAGATGTTCTAAATATTAGGGATACCATGCAAATGCACCGTTGTGAATAAAACGAAATGATATTTTGTTATATGTTTATTTGTAATGTAAACTATAAATGTCGTAAGATGGAATGCTGTTGAAAAATTAACTTAAAATTAATCATTATTTCTTTATGAACTATTTGTAAGTGGTATGGATAGAGATAGGGATGACCTTACTCTTAATGGGTTTTACAATGACGATGAAAATAACAGCAAAAATTATCGCCCTATATCAATTTTGAGCACTTTTTCCAAAGAGTTAGAGAGTATTGTGGTTTTTAAAATAACAATCGTTACGCCCAATTTTACAAAGTTATTTTTTTATATAACTGACGCAACGCACCCCACAACCACTACACCGTGCTTGAACGTCGTATCTTTATTAATTATCATTAATTTATCAAACAATTTATCAAACAATTTATTGCCGTAAAACCATTCGACCGCATCTCAATCCATTCGTGCCGAACCGGTTTATCTCGTCTTCTTGCAATACCTCGCTAATGTTCCCGCGTACTATTCTATAAATTGAACCTGCACACTATTATTAATACATTCTGTCTAATTAATAAATATATATGTCTCTAGCACAAGACCAATTGTTATGCCAGAATCCCTGTAATTATATTAATACATGGTATACTACCAATGATCTAATTAACACATCCCCAAGGTATATTCTAATACCAGTGTGTTTATTTGTGCTTACCGCTGCAATGTGCCTTGCATACAACCCCTAGACCTAACGGTCCTGTGTAAGCTTGACAATTTTTTGCAGTTATTGTGCAACCCCAAGGCCTCAACTGCTAGTGCACAACATACTTTTGGCTGTTACGTATGAGGCCCTACTGCCAGATACAGTGTTATTCACACAACCCCAAGGCTTCGGCTGCCAGTGTGTGAAATAACAATCTTTTCAGCTCTCCAAGCATGCTATAGCTATCAGTACCTCGATGACCTTCCTGCCAATGTACTTTGTATTACACACCTCTAAGACCGGTGTGTGAATAACCTCTGATAGCTAAATTACATCCCTTAAAGCTCCGCTAGCCATTGTGTAATTAAGTCTCTTTTCTCTAAGGTAAAGAGTTACCAAACCTTTTTATTAACAAATATAGCAATCTATAACTAGTCTATTACTTATCTACCCTTAACAAATCCTCAATTCCTTTATCTGTACGCAAATAACAATATTTATAAAATGTGTGATAGGCATAATAAATATAGCCATAAACCGCAATCGTAAGATTTTCTTATCTTTGTGTTTGCTCAAATTGCAATTAATACTGTTTTCCCAAACATTGAAAGACGTTTTAATCAAATCATTTTTAAAATAAGACATTAAAATGGAAGTAATTTGATTGCCCCTATGTTATGTTTGTTTAGGTTATGTTTTTAGTTTGGTTACTTGTCAGTTTTTGTTGTAATTTTATATTGCACATGCGCAAACACTTGTTTCCGTTACACGTTATAATTATAAGCAAAAAAGTGACGTGTGCAAACACATAATAATATGCAGTAAGGATTTAGGAAAGGTAAATCGACCGCAAATGCCATCCTAAAATATTTAGAATATCTTTTTAGTGATCTTGATGTTAGGAAAAAAGGTTTTTAGTGTATTTTTGGATTTAACTAAAGATTTTGATTTTATTAACCATCAAATATTACTAAATAAACTATATAAATACAGAATAAGAGGCACTGCATTGAATTGGATTAGAACTCACTATATAAATATTGATAATGTAAGCTCTAATAAAGTAGAAATGAACCGAAAAGTATTGCAAGGCAATTAAATGAGGTAATATCAAATTTAACCTTTTGGTATAAATAAACAATTTAGTTGTAAACCCAAAAAAGTCTACGTTTATAAAATTTAACGCAAATAGTTCAAACTATGATTATTCCAATTTGATACAAATAACTCAATAAAACAAGTCACCCTTGCAACAATTTTAGGTGTTATTATAGACCAATGGGGTAGCTGGAATAAACACATTGACTATTTATCAAAAAGACTAGGGTCTCTCTGTTATGTTGTTACAAAGCTAAAAAACATTGTGGATTTTAATATTCTCAAGTTATTCTACTAAGCAAACTTTGAGTCTTATATATTGTATTGTATAGTTGCTTGGGGTAATTCTAGTAAGTTTGAAAAAAAAAATTAAATTGCAAAGTCGAATAGTTTGAATAATTACAAAGCAACTTTGGGACAAACGTGTTTAGCTACTTATATATTTGCAAATATGTCTATCTAAACGCAAAACAAAAATTTAAAAAAAGTTTTACAAATGTCAATACATTTATTTCTTATTTATATGTAATAATTTATGTACATAAGAATGGCAAATTAAAAGGAATAAACAGGATAATTAACTCCACTCTCTTTTAATATTATTTCACTTATATATTATTTAAAACATACGTTTGCTAAGAAAATTAGTTCTTCTAAGCTTGTTGTCTGTTTTTATTCATTACAATAGAAACATTTATATAAAAAGTTGTTTTTTGAAAAAAAAAAAATTGAAACTATACTTCTAAAAGGTGTTTTAAGTAGATTTTTTTATAAATCAAATTTTATAAAGAACGAACGGCTTATTTTTTGATTATTTTACGTTTTTTCTGCATCATCGTTTTTGATGAAAAATAGCCCAATATTGCTATCACTCCAAAATCTGCACCAAATCTTAACTCGAAGTGGATGCATTAGTTTCTCGACTATGACGTGTAGATTGTTTGTTTTCCAAATACGGCAATTTTGTTTATTCACCAAGATGGAAATGGCATTTTTTAGTTTAAAATTTGGGTCAACATTCAATTCAACGGGCACAAAAATTTCCCATTTTAATTTCTTGAATGAGTTGCACTTTGTAAGCAAACATACCAAGGTCTTTGTGAAGAACCCGCCTTAGAGTGGTTTGCCAAGTATTGAGTTGATGACTTCTGTGCCAAGTTGATGTTCCTGTGTTCTTACGTACACTATCGAGCCACAAGAGCAACAATTTTGGCAAAACACTTCAAATGAGTATGCTCGCGTTCAAGTTTCACGCACTTTTGTATTCCTTCGATCGACGGCGCTTCATTTCTTCCTAAACAACTGTTTTAAACAAATGAGACCCTTTTTCCAATAAAAATTTCAGTATTTCAAAACGTTGCTTCAAAGTAAAGCGTCTGCGGAGGGATCTAACCACATTTTTCTCATGTAATTGTGAGGCAAAAATGGTCAGACTCTGTAAAAACATGTCGTTCAAAATTCAACCAAAAGATGGCCCACCCTTTATAACAAATTATATTTATATATAATTGGGTACTTCCAAAATGGTCAATTTTATCTCTAAAAAAACTTAACTTTTTATTGTTTCAAAATCAAAATCCGATGTATTATCAGTACCAAATATTAAACTAAACAACGAATCATATCTAAATATTTATTTTATTTGTCTTCTAATGGTTACAATCTCACATGATCTTTTTTGGAATAATCATGTTGTTGACATAGCTTTAAAAGTATCTAAAAAACTAGTGTTTCTTAGATGTAAACAATTTTTTACTACTGTTCAGCTTTTGTATATGGGCAATTCCATTTCAAACGGACCAGAGCTAGGGGGGGTGCGTTGAGAAACTTGCTTATGTATTTTTTTTTAGTTTCTATAACTTATTAGTAGTCTTTTGATCGATATATGAGAGTATGAAACCTATAATAAAAAATTCTACGATTTTTTTAAGTTTTTTTGACGTTTTTTAACTTAATCACATTTTTTGTTTAAAAACCGCAATATTAAATCAAAAAAATAAATTTACTAATGAAATCAATCAGAAATTTTCCGTAGAAACCAAATCTGGCGCCATTTCAAGTTTATACCCTGTCTATAAGCTGCAAAAGCCATAAAACCATGTTTTTGTTCTTAGTGGGCTGTGCAAAAATGAGCATTTTTTAAAAAAAATTTAACCGCCATAGTTGATGTATTTTGATGTAAATTAATTGAAAAATATAAATTTGTTCTGTGTATTTGGGTTTTAAGCGTCTAAAACTCAAAAAATCTGCAAAGTAGGCCTATTCTTCAACATAAACTCTTACAAATGCACGTTTAGCCGCGCTCAGAAGAACAATACACCAAATATTATTAAAAATTTGAATTCTGGTTACAATTTTACATAGAAAATTGTCAGTGTTGTACTCATTGTCTATAGAAAAGTCCACCTAGAAAAAAAATGTTTACAAAATTTTTATGCAAAAAATGCGTTAAAAATTATTTTTTTTTTTTTATTTACAAAAAATATTATAAACACACTAGGGTGTGGTTTAAAACTTTTTTTTAACAAATTTTAACTAGCGACAGGCAGATTTATGTTTGAACGCCAAAAATATTAATATTTTTAAATTTTTGCGCCGATAGATCGAGTCTAAATTTGTGCCGCAGGCGCAAAAACTATCAAACAAAGAGTAAAATGGCCAAAAATTGGTTCAAGCGACAAAAAATGTCTTTGTTAAATTTCTGAAATCAACTTAAAAAAATATAATCCAAATAATCTTTAAAAAAAATTTAAAAAAAAAATTTTTGAAGTAAATTTTGAACAAATTTTTTTTTCTAGATGGATTTTTCTTTGCCAGATAAGCACGACACTGACTATATTTTCTATGAAGAATTGTTTGCAAAACTAAATTTCTTAATAATATTTGGTGTATAGTTTCTCTGAAAACTGTTAAATGTGCATTTGTAAAAGTTTATGTTGAAAAATAGGCTTATTTTTGCAGTTTTTTTGAGTTTCAGACGCTTAAAACCCAAATACACAGAACAAATTTATATTTTCTAATTAATTTACATCAAAACACGTCAACTTTAGCGGTTAAAAAAAATTTAAAAAATGCTCCTTTTTGCCCAGCCCACTGAGAACAAAAACATGGTTTTATGGCTTTTGCGGCTTATAGACAGGGTATAAGCTTAAAATAGCGCCAGATTTGGATTCTACGGAAAATTTTTGATTGATTTCATTAGTAAATTTATTTTTTTGAGTTAAAATTGCGGTTTTTAAACAAAAAAGGCGATTAAGTCAAAAAACGTCAAAAATACTTTAAAAAATCGTAGAATTTTTTTTTATGGGTTTTATACCTTTATATACCAATCAAAGGACTACTAATAAGTTATAGAAACTAAAAAAAAATACATAAGCAAGTTTCTCAACGCACCCCCCCCCCCCCTAGCTCTGGTCCGTTTGAAATGAAATTGCCCATATATAAAATTTACATTCGTTCTTGTATTGAATATTGTTTTTAAGTATGGGGAAGAGCATAAGAAACTACACTATCTTTTTTAAATTCTATTCAAAAACGAACTATTCCAAACAGGACTAATGAGTGAGATACTTTACAACACCAGCGTGTTGCAAATCTTTGCATATTCTATACATATTTCTATGGACATTGTTCAAACAAAATACAAAACATATTGCTATCTAAACAAATATTTACTTGTAGTACAAGGCTTGCTAGGAGTTCTAACAAATATTTAATAGCAGATTTTTAACCGTAATTTTGACACATAGAATAAACTTTCAAGTTTAGGCCACAAATATTCAAGGTCAATTCTTGCAGGCTGCTAAAATCTATAGTAGTTTTCAATAGTGATAGTGTGGTTCGACTAGTTAAAATTTAAATATATTCTTATGTTTTTGTGACATATTCAGACATTCCTAAATATCACATTTTGAAAAAAAAAAAACAAATTAATTATAGATAATAAATTAATTTTACATATAAGAAACGTGTTTTCTGAGTTTCAGCTTTTCTGAAGAAAATTCATATGTTAGTCAAAAGAGACAACACAATTTGATACACTAAAAACAAGTTATATACATTAGCACGATTAGAACCATCTTCAGATGGAAAACTAAAACTTATTTCAAATAACATATGTTAAGGCAATTAGGAAAATATTGAATTTTATTGTACTCCAAAATAAATACATACAAATAACACAATACATAAAATAAAAGACCAAAACTGTCTACTATAAATATATCTAAGAAATTTTTACAATATAGCAAAAAACTCAAAACAACAATTAGAGTAGATGTTCTATACAAACGTTCAAATTACTCTAATTACAAAAAACTCATTTGTCATTGACAATCGGATACTTGGAAAACTTTTTGCAAGGGTGTTGAAATTACTTCCCATACCGCAAGGCTAAACATGTTTTTATCAAAAGACCCCCAACAACTAACTTGGTTTCCAAGAATACTCAGACGGTATATACACAGCCATCTTATTGGAAGCAGCCGAGATACTTTTGGAAATTCAATTCCCAAGCTATACCACCTTGACACAAGGTTGATCTGACGCTGCAATCGTGCTCCTATTAGGGGATGATTAGGACGCTGCACACAACCTTGTAAAATACTCACATACAACAGGTTTAGAAATTTCTCAGCATGCAAGACACCAGGACTGGACGGAATTTTCCTTCATTTTAGCTCACTTGGTAAAAATCTATAAGAATTCTTAAATTTTCATAGCACGAAGAAAAGTAAAAAATTATCTATACTCAAGAAACATCTATGAAAAAAAAAAATATTACAAAATGTCCACCATAAGAGTATTCATAGACATCAAAGATTTATTTAACAAAACCACCTTTTATGGAATAAATATAGCATTTTAATTCAACAATCAGTAGATAGATACTTCCAAAACGGCATGGGCATTGTAAACAGACTGATATATAAAGGATGTGAAATGAACAACAAAATTACCAAGCACGTCCTATGTATCAGCCCGGTGCATTCTTACGCATGAAAGTCCATGTTAGAGAACTGCTGGCTTGGCATGGCCGGCATAAAAAACCCTTCTATGCAATATTTTAACATACATAAAGTGAGGTTAACTATTGAAAGCGGTACAAAAGGCGTAATCAGTCCTAATTGAAGTGAAAATGGTTTCACGTTTTCATTTAAATCCAGAATCTAAAACATTATAAATAAATAAACAAAAACTCATATTTAAATAAATTTATAATAACAAAATATCAAATTGAAACAAAATTATGTAATTTTTTTTTTATCAAAATGTTTTTCTGGTGTAATAAATTTTGTAGCATTCACTTATACAAAGTCCTACTTTATATTCAACACACCAAGTTGTAACATACTTCCGTTTTTTTTTTCACCTCTGTTAGTATTTGAACAAACGTGG
Organism: Tachinus rufipes; assembly: GCA_963932245.1. Lineage (NCBI taxonomy): Eukaryota > Metazoa > Arthropoda > Insecta > Coleoptera > Staphylinidae > Tachinus > Tachinus rufipes. The sequence goes on from OZ010747.1 coordinate 58,710,764, forward strand.
CAAATTCTTTGCCCTTTTTGTCTACTCCCAGTAGGTGGAACATTTGATAGGAAATGTCTTTCTATAAAATTCACTGCAGCTAACCGATCTATTAGTTCCATACTTTGTCTGCCCGGTCTAGCAGCAGTCAGAGTTCCATGCTTTTTAAAAATTTGTTGCATTACCTTTCTTATGAATATGTTCAAGAGTATTGAACTTTTTCTTGTTTTTACAAGGAACATATTATAAGAATTCAGCATGGCAACATCAACTAGGTGAAAAAATAATTTATTATACTACTTGATTGATTTTCTGACACATTCTACAGTAGCTAATTGCATGTCACATTTATCAATCATGCGCATGTTTTGTGTATAATCTAATACACAGTCTGGTTTCTAAATATGCTCACAAATCTTATGATCAAATTTTCTACTATTCTTCATTACTCCTTGATGAAATGTTGAAAGCATAAACACATCATGTCCATTTTTCCATCTAAGAGCCATAACATTTCCGCACTTTTTGCGTTCGCAGGTTCCGCTTGTCACCCGATGTAAAAATTTTGGAAAATGTTTTCTATTTTTTTTATTGTACCTCATAAACCGGTATTCTGCTGATCTAAGTAAATTGCCAGTTTAGGGCTAGTATACCAATTATGAGTATATAACAAATGTCCTTTTTGTTCATAGTTGACCATTAGTTTTTTTTATTACCGCACCTGAAACACCTAACGGATCATTTCGAGGAATGTCAATTTCAGATCCGGTGTACACTAACAATTTTAGAACAATTCCCGTCTCGCAATCACACAATACAAACATTTTAATTCCAAATCGATGTATCTTCGATGGGATAAATTGCTGGAAGTGCAGCCTGCCTTTGAACAATATCAGGAATTTATCGATGACCAACTTTTGAAAAGGATTGAAATATGTTGAACATTTTTTATTCTGTTCTTCAAATATAGTTCGTATTTTCCACAATTTATTATTGTTGTCCGGAGGCGGGATTTTGGAGCATGATCGTTTTTGGCACTGTACTCGTGGTATCTATTAGTTTTGTCTACAATTATTGTCATCATATGTTCATCAAAATATTTTACAAAATACTCGTACTCGTTATTTTCATTTTCTAATTCAAACGGTCCTGAGATGCCAGAATTATCATCGTCAAAATCATACTTTGTCGGATTAAAAATATTGCAATTTTGCCAACGTAAATCTCCTACAACAGTTTCTTCATCTCTATCACAATTTGAATAACTGTAAAAGAATTTCTCCTTCATCACTATATATATCATTGTTGTTCAATACTGTTCTTGAACGCTTTGAACCGCGAGTACAACGAGATGTTGACGGTAATTCCATTTTCAATATTACTATGCGGTAAATAAAAAAATATTTTAGATAATATAAAATGCAGCTAAACAAACACGCGAATAATTATTGCTAAACTGTCATTTCTTATGCGTTTGACGCAACAAACGAAACGTAAACACTCTACGCTCTTGTTTTATCAAGGCAATCTTGATAAAATAAATAAAATTTAATAAGCGACGCCCGTTCTCGGCATACTGCATCAAATCGCTTATTGACGACGGCCGTATCTCAGGAAAGTTTTGTACCGTAATTTTTTAACATAAGGCATACAAAACGGTATTTATTATACGTCTGATACAAAACAAACAAAACATAAACACTTTACACACTTGTTTCATTGTCGCAATATCAATAAAATAAATCAAATTCAATCAACAACACCCGCAATAATTCATCAAATCGCTTATTGACGACAGCCGTATCTCACGAAAGTTTTGTACCGTCGTCTATTGACGACAGCCGTAGTTAATGGGTTAACAGACTAGTCAATATACTCGACAGAAAGGAAACTTTTATTAGAGACAACAAACAAACAAAAACCCAAAAACACTTAAAAGTCCTTACAAAATACTTCAATCAATTACTAGTCATAAAATACCACTGACAGTTTTCGGCCGCCTTTTGTATATAGATAAAAAAGAAATAAAAAAATTAAAAATTGGTTTTGATTTTGTTTATACTCAGTCCATACATTGATTTCATTTCTTCAAGTTCTTCAACTAGCATCCTTTAGTTCTTGTGTGCTCTCTGCAAACACAATTATCGGCAAATCGAATAGATTCTATTCTTCTTCCTCTTATGCAACAAGGAGTAACCCTTGTCCCTTTTTTAGCACTCCGCTACAATCATTTTAGCATACATATTAAACAACGTTGGTGATAAACAACAGCTCTGTTTCACTTTTTTTTCTAATTTCAAACCACTCGGTACTTTTTAATATACACTTTCAAAATTTCAACCAGTTTCTTTTACAAAATACAGATTAATGCTTTTATTGAGACTGTTTAAGTCTAAGGGCCATAATATCTAACTCATAATAAAGCACATAATAAACTATTAGCTGAATAACCTAACTTTTTTTAAATTTAATTTGATTTATTTTATTAACACTTTTGAGTGCCTAATAAATTATATGCTTAATGTTTATATTTGTTATAAATTTATATGTTAAGCATATGTTTAATTGTCTGTTTATAGGTTTTAATAAAATCAATTAAATTAAAAGTTAGGTTATTCAGCTAATAGCAATATTAGGAGTTGGATATTACAGCCCTAAGACATTTTGACAGCTTTTTTAATTTGATGTTTTTATTGTAATCCGCAAACCATAAAACTTAAGATTTCCAAACTTTAGATAAACTTAAGATATTGCACATGCCTGTCAAAATGTTGGACCCGCTACTTTTAATGCTTATAATCCAACTTTACTATTGTCCGCTTGCTTTAAAAGCGGGACTCTGGAAGTTCCCATCGCACAAAATAGGATAATGGCTTAACGTAATTCCATTGAAGAGCTACTAGTAGCAAACGTATTTTTAATAGAATCTTGTGTCAATAGATGTCAGAAATGTAATTTTTATGATTTTGCTAGTAGTTTGTTGACAGCAAGCCAAACTTACGCAATACAAAAGATACTAATTTTGTTGGTGTAGTGTGGTTTACAAGGCGCAATGAATGAATCGGTTTTCACCGGTTACCCCGTATACCCCACTACCTATAGAAAAGCCATAAAACGCATAGGCTAGAAATAAACTAATGTCACATTTTATGATAATATTTTCAATTTTCTTTCAGTGGTTTTTCTCTTATTTATTGTTCAGTAATGTTTTTAATTATAAACACATTTGATAAAATTTATTCTAATCATTATAATAAGTAATTAATAACTCTATATTTATATGAAATAAATAAATAAATAGATAAATAAATATCTATTTGTATAAAATATATAATATTTGTATAAAATTTTATTTATTAGTTTAATTATAACTAATAACGTTTATATTATCATAATATATTTAAAGAATTTAAAAATATTGATTACAAATGTACCGTTTGTTTTAATTGAAGTATCTCTGACAAAATTACATTTTACTTCTGTACACGTTCTTATAATCTTTTTAGGTTTTACCCGTTAACCTGCGCATTAAACAGACACTTGCCCAAAACCGGTTACTAGGTTAGGTTAAGTAGTTATAAAATAGATCAATTTTATCTGTGGTGGTCATAGTATGTTGGTAAAAGCAATATCTAATTAATTATTTTTATATTTGAGTACAAAAATGTAAACCGTGCCTTGAAAATGTATTTTGACATTTGAGTAATAATTAATTAATATAAAATTGTTAATCACATAAAACTTATTTTTATATGGCTAATCAGTAAAGTCCAATTCATCTGACCTAACCAACAGGTTATGGGCTCAGAGCGATAGCCATTGTAATAAAATAATGACGTGCATGAGTATACCGAAACACCATGGAAGATTCAGCAATGAAAGTGCATAATAAAATTAAATAATGATAACTATGGAGTTTGGAAATATAAACTCGAACTTCTATTAATCAAAGAAGACTTATGGACAGTTATAGAAGATATTTCCCCTGCTTCGACTGACGCAAATGCATTAGCGGAATAAAAAGAAAATGCTATGTGGGAATCTTTAAGAGAGTATCATCAAAAGTCAACACTATCTTGTAAAGTTCGATATTTAAGGCGGCTATCGGGTCTATTCTTTATCGACGCCGTTAAAATTAACAGCTGTTAAAATTAATATTATAACAGCGACGTTAAAATTATTAACCAAAATGCTATTCTCTAGTTGATTTTAACATGTATGTTAATATTCACGTTAAAACTGTAAATTATAACTGCGGCGTTAAAAATCAAATAGACGTTAACAGTAGAATCTATAAAATGAAGGGAAAAAGCCTACTATGCGCACTTCAGTTTTGTAAAAATCAAAATAAAAAAGTTTGATCATAGATAATCTAAAATAAAGTGTGTGTAGAAAGTAGAAATTGCATTTTTATTTTTATAAATAAATATTTTTATTTATATAAAATGGATAAAACTGGTAAGTAAGACTATTATTAAAACATTTTTATTATTCTGGATGGGGCTGTTAAATAATATAATTTAAAATAAAACAATGTTTTTACCATAAATACCTACATAAAATTTAATTACAATTTTGTGTCAAAAAGAACTTACATTATTTGTGGAAAAACCATGTTGTTTTATTTTGTCATTAACACATTATTATTTTATATTTATTATATTAACAGAACCAGAGAAAAGGCGGACAAGGACCACTAAACAACAGATTCAGGTTCTGATGGAGTTCCTTATGGAAAGAATGCCTAAAACTGAAACGTCGGAGGACAATATTTACGAGAAAGAGTGGAAGAAAATTAAAAATGTACTGAACGACTGCGACAAGGGTCCTAAAAAAACAACACGGGAATGGAAAAAGGTTATAACTTTAAATTGTGTATGTATCAAGTTAATTTGTTTAATATTATGCAGGTATACAAGGAACTGAAAACAAATGTAAAACGGCGTGCTAGGAAGATAAAGGTCGCAGTCAATAAGACTGGCGGTAGAATTTACCATGGAAAACCTTTTTCTGAAATTGAGGAGAAAATTCTGTAATTAATTTTGAAGGTGGCGATTGACGGAGCAGCAGGTGTGCCATAATTAGGCATCAATAATGAAAAAGTGTAATTTTTCGAAGAACAGACTGTTGAAGATAATGGTAACGTACAATAATAATAATAATTTATTGGTCTAAAGATCAAAACATGATATAAGACAAGTCACGTACACACAAACATAAATTCAAAATAATGTCAATACACTACATAATAATAAATTAGAACAAATAAGTATACAAACACGGTACAGTAAATAATAAAACCAACATAACAATAAAATAAACAAAATAATGATATTTAACAATTTACATTTATAATGAGTCTTCAAGAAATTCACTTACTGAATAATAAGCCTTGTTAAGTAACATTTCCTTAATTGACAACTTAAATTCTTTTGCGTTCAATAATTTTAATGCCACAGGCAACTTGTTGTATACTATTATTATACAAGTATTTTAAATATTAAAAGGTGAAGGTGAAAAAAACCACTCTAGAGAATGTTATAGAGCAACAAGTTGTGGCCAGCAACAACTTGGCTATGGCAATTTACGGTTTAAGCAATTCCATAAAACTTTTAGCCGAGGCCATTGCCATTAAAATTTACCTAAATAACAATTTTATTGAAATAAAAAAAATATATATGTTTTGTTTAAGAATTTTATTTTAGTTTTATTCATTAATATTATATTTTATAAGAAATAATATAAAAATTTAGTTAAAATAATTGTTGATTATATTGTTCCTTGTTCTTCTTCCCTGTACTAAATTTGCATTTCTAGGAATATCTAAAAATATATTGATTACTAAATTAAATCGAAATTAAAATATTACAAACCTGGAACAGGATTTTGTTGTACATTTTGTAGACCATCAATATCCACATCTGCCAACTCAAATATGTAGTTGGTCATTAAAAAACATTGCCTTATTATGTAGAACGGCACATGAGTATATGATATTTGCCGATTTTATCGGATGATAATTTAAAGTGCGGTGTCGAAGTAGACAACGAAACCTGCTCATTTAACCTTTCAATGCAATTTCTTGTTTTAATGTGTCGGTTATTGTATCGACTCTCTGCTGAACCATCGACTGCATCATTCACCGGGGTTCCGAGCCAGGGTTGGATATCGGAATCACCTATTAAAGAAGTTGATTAATTTTGTACTGTAATTAATATATAAACTAATGAAAACGTTTTATTTGCTTAATAAATGAGAATGTTCATTACCATTTAAATAACTATTTTCAAGATGATTTCTTATTGTAGAAATCATTCAAATGGCTGAATCGTGAGTAGATCCAAAAAAACGAGCATTTATATTCAATATATTTAAATCTGCATCGCATATCTATACATAAAAAAATATTCAGAAGTTGTAAAGTTATGTAATAAAATAGTATTACAATTTGAGTGTTGATACTTGCATATCCTTTCTATTAAAATACACTCGTCTAGGATATTGCTCATCGTGGGCAGCAGGTGCTATTATGGCTATATGAGTGCAATCAATAGCCCCTTTGATATTTTCAAAATTAAAAACCTGTCAAAAACTAAAAATAAAAAATTACATTCATAAATATTAAAGAAAAATGAAATAAAAATGTTTGCCAAAGTTTTTTTAATTATTTTTATCGATCAGTCCTAGGAAATTTAATCCGTTGATTGCTTAGACGGTTAACAATAATTTGAGTCACTGCTTCAATACATCTGCTCACTGAATGTTGACTTAATCCAAATAAATTATTTTTGCCTACTGCAAGCTAGTAGCTCCCACTTCCAAAAAAAATTAATGCTGTCATACCTAAAACAAAAATAAATCCAAATTAAACCACGTTTATATACATTTTCTGTCTACTTGCCGTTATAAAATCAGGAATTCTTGTTTTTCTTCTTGATGTTAAATTTTGTCCGATTTCGTTGATTAAATGAGCAGCTATTTCTTTATTTATACGACACAGTGTTCTAAAATGTTCAGAAAGCAATTCAAACGGATTGCTAGAATCCCGTGTTTACAAACAAGTCGTGTTTGTTGACTAAAAAATAGAAACAGTTGCTTTAATTATTTATTATTTAAAAATCTTATCTTCCTACTTGGCCATACTTACAAAGATTAATGTTTTATACAAATGAAAACATAAGAAAAAAAATTAAAATTGATAAACATTCACAATTTTCCAATATTTATAATTTATAATTGATAAAAATCTTCTCCTTATTAATTTTAGTACCACTGCTGTTAAAAATTTAAAGCTACTCTATCGTCGCCGTTTATTTTAACGTGGTTTGGTTAAAATTTAACATCAAAACGTCAAAATTTTAACAGATTTGTTTGTACAGAATAAAATTAACAGTGGTGTTAAAAAGTAACAGAATAGACCCGTATGTCGGCTGATATTATCTGAAAGTAGAAATATGCAAACACATTTAAATGCAATGGATGAGTGTATGGATCAATTAACAACTCTGTGTGAACCAATAGCTGAAGCTCTTTCTGTTGCGTTATATTTGTCTAGCTTACCAGAAAGTTATGGCGTATTAATTACAGCACTCGAGTCACGTCCAGAAGCTGATTTAACTAAAACACTGGTGAAAAACAAATTAATCGAAGAATATCAACCGAAATTACGTCTAATGAGTGTGGGCTCTTGATTTGTGGTTTATTTCCTAACACTTTCTTTCTTAGCTCCCCTTCCAGTCTGATTTAGATTTTTTTTAATTTTCTTGTGTGTCCGCACTAAGTTTTGCCACTTTCTTTAGCAATCGGTGGGAGATATATACAAACTTACAACATGATTATAACATTACTGTGTATTAAAAAATACAATATTAAAATATATTTACGCTTATATTGTTTGATTCCAAGAGCGTAGATATAGTGGTCCATACATTCTTTTTTTATGTGACAAGTCGGTCTGCTTTGCCTCTACAAATTCAATTAGTAGGAGGGTACTGCTGTATTCCCAGCATATTTTACTGTTGGCTTAAATTAAAACTTAAATTAATAATAGTCCAGTCAAATATGCTCAAATATTGATCCCACCTCTAAAAAAGCACAAAAGTTTTGAAACTTTGTACACTGATTTATAGATACCTAATAAAGAATATACTAAAAGTCCTGACGACTATGAGACGAGCTTTAGCGGTAATTACCTAAAACAAGCAATTTTTTTTGATTTTTTGTTAATATCTCAAGAATTGTAGATTAGAAATAAAAGACTATATACACATTGAAAGCTGATAAAATTTGCAATAAAAATGATCGTATACATTTTTTTTTTGTATTTCTAGCGGTTACAGAGTTATAGGGCGCTAAAGAATAGAGAAAAAACAGTTTTTTGTATTGTTACGAGCCAAGGAGCCGGTCTCTTTTGTTTGGTCCTCCGTCTATTTTGATGACTTTTTTGTTCTCCCCCAACTGCCTGTCCTACCTTTCATATAACGTTTACGATACGCGCGGGATACGCGTCAAATTGTAGTGTTAGTGCGGTCTCTTCTTTGTTCATGAAGAAAGGTGGTAATCAACCCTTTAACAATGTTTCTAAAAACAGCTATCAAAAAGCAGAGTGATAAGGACTTAAACAACTACTTATAGTTTGATACATAAATTTAAGAGCATTTTAAAGCATTCAGAGTCCAGTTCCTGTACTAAGAGAAAAATAAAACAACTTTATAATGGTCTACTCAAGATAGCAGCTCAGTGATTAACTCAAATTAAAATAAGTTAACACTAAATTTCTGTAATTATTTTCAAAAGGTTAAGTGGAAGACCAGCCTTAGGCTGAACTTCGCCATTTTCATGTAATAAATACAGAGAAATAAAAACGCTATTATTGTTATTATTATTATTATTATAGCATAAGCTTGCTCTTTACCCTTTATCTTTATTTGAGGAAACTGAAATGCTTCTCAAATTAAAAAAGATTATAAACAAACAAAAAAACAGATAATGGGAATACTTTGAGAAGAATATATAGATAAAATGATGGAAATAGTTTCGGACGACAATACATACAAATTGCTCAGTAGAAATCCAACAAAAAACCTTTGAAAATATAACAAATTCAATTATTAGGCAACTTCTAGACAATAATGATATAAGTGAGACTCAATTTTGATAGATGGGATTTAATCTCTGCCCATACAACTATAGATAGATCATTGTTTCTGAAAGCCATATGCCATTTTTTCGACAATAGTTATTTTTAAATAAATGGGAGTTATTATAAACAAATATATGGCACTCCTATAGGGGCACCAATAAGTTCTAGTTTGGCCATGTTGGTGATGGACGAGTTGGTATCTTTGTGTTTGACGGAGTTGGATTTTAGGGTTCTATTGTTGTTTGTTTACATGGATGGTTATTATTCTTTGAAAATCAAAAAATAATTATATCTTAAATAAGTTTAATAGTTTTCTTGAGTCCTTAAATTTTAAAATGAAAGATCATATATAACAAACTACCGTTTTTGAACCTATTAATTATTATAGAGAATAACAAAATACTAATTGATCTATACAAAAAACCTAGCAACAGCTGTAGAACGCTAAATTTCAACTCCAACCATCAACTTTCTCAGAAAATAAATATTATTACTATGAGCATAAATAAGATATTGTCGCTCAGTCACCAGCAGTTTTATACAAAAAAATTGAGGTTAGGGTATTTTAATAAACATTTATATACTTTATTGTGCTGATTTTACTTTTTTATATATTAAGACCGGTTTCGGCTGTTAGGCCATCATCAGTTTTTTCATTTCACAGGTGTTGTTGTGAATATATAAAAAAGTAAAATCAGCACAATAAAGTACATAAGTTTTTATTAAAATGCCCTAACCTCAATTATTTTAAACTGTGCAATAATCAGAAACAAATACTATTTTATACAAAAAACTTTGCTCTTTTAAAAAATAAATTACTTCTCGGAAAAACTTATTAATACTATATTAAATAATAAACAGAAGAGGTCGTTGGCCTTGAGAAACAATGATCTAAATTTAAATTTAAATAATACACCCCAAATCAATTGGTATTCGATCCCTTATATTGATAGTTTGTCACACAAGATTGGAAAAGTTTTGAGGGATGATTCAACTAAAATAACTTTTAAATCGCAAATAACTGTTGGGAAACTATTTACATGTCTAAAAGATAAAATATTGAAAGATGATACTAAATACGCGGTATATCAATTATGTGGATCAATCAAGCCAGAAACTAAGCAGTAGAATATGCCAACACAAAAGAGATTGTACTAATATGACTAGCAACACTGGTCTCTCAAACCACTAAATGGAGGTGGTCACAAATTTGATTTTAACAAAACTAAAATCTTGGATATTGAGCCATTATAAATTATAATTAATTATAAAAAACGATTGATTAGCAAGATGTTGTACATCAATAGTACACAATCATGCAATTTCAAACGAAACACAGATAGTCTTAGTGGTATATATCATAATAAAATAAAACTAAAATCAAATTTCAAATAAAATAATTTTCTTCAACAAAATTTATATTAATATATGTAGTAATTTGTAATACATATTGCCATAGTCGTTGACCTTTCATGTCTATAACCATACTGAGAATTGTTGTAGTAGTTGTTAGATTCCATATAATCTTCAATTCTTGTTTTAAGAACCTTCTCAAAAATCTTTCCAATAATAGGTATTATAGCAATAGGTCTGTAATTACCTAAATCTGAAGATGAACTTTTTTTAAAAACTGAAACAACTTTTGATATTTTTAGTGCAATAGGAAGAAAAACTCCTTTTCCAAGCATAAATTAAATAAGTTTATGTAATAAATATCTCAACTTTTTTTATTATTCAAGTTGTTAATAATATTTCAAATTTTATTGTTAGTGACTTTGTTGAAATTAAAAGCCGTACCGTTTATCTGAGGATGTCTGAAAAAGTCCTTAAAACTACAATCTGTAGGACCTATGTTGGATATAATATCTCTTGCAATATTATTAAAATACTCCCCAAAATCATTTGCTACTATGTTATAGTTAATATTTGTCGTTTAACTTTATTGACGGTTTTTTGATTTTTTTTTCGCAAGCGACAGACCCAGAAAAATCGTCATTTTAAATAAATAAATAAATAATTATTTATTAGTAAATGATCTATCTGCCTGTGTAGTTAAATTAGTTTCTGCTCATTTTCTTCAATATTTCTGACATTTACGGGCAAGGTTACGGCCCACTAAAAATTTTAGGATGTTGTCATAGCACCACCATTTTGACTTACACATCACATGTGCCGAGCCGGCACTAACTTCATCATTTTTTATTTTGATTAAACAACAAAAAAAAACTAAGTTTGTAAGTTGTTAATTGTAGAAAATTCAACGCTTAAATTTTTGGATCCTACATTACAGAAATACGGTACGGCTTATTTTTGTTTAGGGTAATTAATACTTGAACTTCTTCCATTCTAAACTGACAAGGCATCTAAAAACAAACAATTTTTAGTGTTTTAAAAATGTCTAAAACCAAATTATGTTTAATAACAGCTAATGTTTGATTATAAAAATATTAAAGTATAACCATTTATTTAATTGAATAAATACTATAAAAAGGTTTTAAAATTAAATAAAGAAAATTATCCTTTGTTATTGTTAGTTGATTTTTAACTAATAATTATTTATTGCGTACGGTATTTCTAGCTGATGATTAATTCTTAATTACTTATCTTAATTAATTTGATGTTGCGTCCATATGCTCCAGTAACAACCACCCTTACTTATTTGACTGCGTTTCACGTTTTGTGACATGATGCTTAAAATCTATTCGATGTTATTTCCAATTGAAGTAGTTGTAATTCTCTAGTAACTTTATTATATTATCTGTGTCAGCATAGAAACATATATATTATAAGTTATACTAATTACATATAACTTCTTCCGCACTCGCATCGAATACCGACATGCCGAACGGATTTACTATACGTTACAACGGGGACATACCGCATCCTTGCCTGACACCATGTTCTATGTTAATCTAATCGCTTAGTGTACCATCTACTATAACGCACGCTCTGCTACCATCATATACAGCAATAATGGCATTTACTAAACATTCATTTACTCCTTGTTCTTTTAAAACGTTTCATAGGATACGTCTGTTCACTCGAGCATATGCTTTTTCTAGATCAACAAACGCACCTTTTTTTTTCACTGCCATACATTTCTCAATCAATTGTTGAAGTGCAAAAATTTAGTCCATGCAGCCGCTACAAGCATAAAACTACACTGCACTTTCAAAATCTTCTCAGTTTTTATTTTACGCACTCTTTCAGTTAATACTTTTTGAAACACTTTTCCTGAGATACTCAACAAACTAATAGCACGATAATTTTTACATATAGTTTTACTTCCTTTACCTTTGTACAAAGGATCAATCACAGTATTTTTTCAATTATTTGGTCATCAAAAGTGATAAGCCTCCCCTCCGTATTTTAACATTTTACCCGTAATCTTATATGCACCCGCGGTTTTACTAATAATTTTATAGCTTTTATCACTTCCAATCTTCTTCTTTGTCTACTATCCGCCATTTCTTCAATCTTTCTTTTATTTACATTAAAATTCACACTGTTCTTATGACTCAACTGTCAAATCTTTTTACAGTTACAGCCGCTTTAAAGTTGATTTCCTGTTGATCATGCGCGGTCTATGTAAAGAATTTTGGCCTGCTAATATTGCAGTCAGAAGATTTACAAATTATGGTCGTGCTCAAAATGATCCTGCTTCTTCTGCTGAAGATTTTCGAAACCTGGATCCAGCCAACAACCTAGACCCTACTGTAGAATTACCAACGGCCTCAGAATCTACTACCAAAACGTTGGGGGCATAAAAACTTAAGGAACTTATGCTGGCCGTAGCGGTTTCCAGCTACGACTTAAAAGTATTTATTGAAACTTGGTTTACCCATGACATTGACAATTCGGTGGCAATGGCTGTTGATGTTCTGTTAAACATAAGCCAACACCACTATGCTTATGTGATATATGTTAAATGTGATACCAACTGTGATATTTTAAAGTGTAACTATGTTTTTAATGATTTTAAATAGATAGGCTATCAATGGTTTTTTATTGAGTGTTGATTGGTCTTTATTTTTTGTGATATTAATGTATATGTTGATTTATTTTATTCTGTTTTGTATTATGCAATTGATTGTTACGTTCCTAAAAAACTGTGGCGTGAAAACAACTTTCCTATTTGGTTTAGCAAGGAACTGATTTTACTTACTAAACTAAAAAAAGTTTGTCATAAACTTCAAAAATTAAATTTTTCAAAAAATTATCCTAAACTAAAAACATCCATATACGCGTTTCGAGGTTTTGCCTCTCATCAGTATGGCTTTATTTATTTAAACTTAATAATTGATTTGTAACTTACTTCGTCAACATTGTACACCACCACAATTCAAAGTGAATATTTTCTTCTTTATCTTATCTTTTTTATATATTTTTGATATTATTCATAAACGTTTTAAATCTTCAAAACTTCAATCTGATTATAATGAGTTTAAATCTGTTTGCACTTCATGTAAAAATCTTAGCGCTCCCCTTTATAAGCAGTATATTGCACGAACCGAGAATAATATTTAAACAAATTCAAAGCATTTCTGGAGATATGTCAACGAAACCAGAAAATCTAATAGCTTCCCGTCTACAATATACAATAGAGAAGAAACCTAATCTGCACTATTGGGGATGATTATTTCAACAAATTTGCAAATTTTTTTTTCTGTTTAAGATTTTGAAGTTCATACAGCTCCAATGTTGAGTTTTAAAACAACGTAATACATTCAAATTTTTCAATTAGTTTGTTTGATAATTTTAAAGGTATTGAATACCTGGTTTTTGTGAGAGTCGTTCCACATTTACTAACTTATTGTGCTACGGAAATTATATTTTGAAGGCTTTTGAATCAAGAGTACAAATTGATTCTATTTACACCGATTTTTAAAGCTTTTGATCGTGTGAGCCACAGTATTTTGATAGCTAAGCTTCATGTTTTAGGTTTCATCATGCTGTGGTTTTATGGTAATCTAGCTTTTTTGAAAATCGACATCAATGTGTAAAAATTAATAATTCTTTTTTCACACCCAATTCCTGTATTTTCAGGTGTTTCCCAGGGATCACACTGCAGCCAATTCTGATGCTGTTTTTTATCAATAATATTTCAAAGTGTATTCATTCATTGTTTTTTCTTTTATTTGCTGATGATCTAAAGCTTTATAGTAAAACATTATCTGTTAATGATTGCTATCTGTTACAACGGGATTTAGATACCGTAAATGCTTGGTGTCATAATAATTATCTTTTTCTTAACTTTAACAAATGTTTTTCAATTAGTTTTAATAGAACACTGAATAAAACACCTTACGAGTATGATATTAATCATAAACTGTTAAAACAAGTTCATTAAATAAAAGGCTTGGGCGTAATCTTTGATCACAAACTCACTCACATTTGTTGAGCATATTAACTATATGTGTAAACGGGCTATGAAAATGCTGGATTTTGTTTACAGAATGTCAGCTGACTTATCCCTAAGTACGCTCAAATTACTTTATTGTTCTTTGGTGCGCTCTCATTTAGAATATGCTCCGTCAGTATGGTGCCCGTCTTATGAAATTCATATTCAAAGTATGAAACAAATTCAAAATAAGTTTTTTAGATTATTATCTTATAAATCGGGGATTTTAGCGGTTGATTTTGATCGCAATTACATAACATGTTTATACAATTTGCCACCACTAAAACTTTGCCGCAAAAGGGCTGATCGTTCGTTTGTGCGTGGACTAGTGTTGTCCGAAGTAGACTAATCCTAGGCTTTTTGCATCTCTACCATTCAGTATACTTATTAGCAATCGACGTACCAGGCAGATGATATTGTTTAGAGAATTTACACGTTCTACAAATTACGGATGCAACAACCCAGTTGTTAGGATGTGCATACTGGCAAATTGTTTACCAAGTAATTTTAATTGATTTTGTACCAAATCAAAATTTAGGTCGCAATTAAATCATATTGATTGAATTGTGTACCTGAATTGTATATTTTAGATTAAACTTGTTTTTATGTATTTTTGTATATTATGTATATTATTTTAGTTGATAATTGGGGTCTAATCTGTAACTTTCTTTTAAAATTTAGCGGTTCTCTAAGAAATAATATTTTAGCCTCTAAATTTTTCTGATGACATTGGTATTCACTATCTACAAATTTAAAGAGTCCGTTAAAATTAAACAATCCCGTTAAAAATACGATTGATATGTCTGGTAACGCTACATATGGCTATAAAGGTACGGGAGGTGGGTCTGCAGTCAAGCCATTATCCGATTTAGAAGAGCGGTTATTATCTTTCTTTCTACATCGATGGGGCCAATTTAATGGAAGGTGGAATTGTTACGGAGGAATAATAATAATAAAATATCTACAATACAAGTTAAAGAAAAGGATGTTCCCGATATGTCACTTGGGCCAATAATAGAAATTGTTCATAAACCGGAAAGAAAAAATATTAAAAAAATACAAAATGTGACCACCCAAGAAAGAAACTTGCTAATCAGCGTATTAAAATGTTGTCGGCAATAAATGCACATGATGAGCAGCTGAAATACCTTGCCGATTCAAATTTTGCTGTGGCAAGAGCGAATAATAGTTTTTCAAGATTCATCAATTCAAAAAAAATATGTGTAATATATAAAAATATAATATTTAATAAAAAAAGGTTTTATTAATATAAATTTGTTTGTTTATATTATAAATAAAAATGTTTTATATTCTAACGATTTGAATATTGTATTATTTGATTACTCACTTCTACTCCTTTTTGATACCAATTGTCTTCTGGAAGATTATTTTGTTCCCAGTAGTTATTGTTATTATCTAGTTCCACAATTTCTTTCTTCATCGAATTCATCTTTATAAAATAAAGCAATGTTATGTAAAATAATTTTTTCTGCTTTAAGTAGATCATAATTTAGTACTCGATGTTTTAATAGACACCGTAAAACCGTTTAAAACTTTATTTTTAATATTTTGATTGAATATCTTGCTCTTACAAAATAATAATTGTAATTACTCTCAAGTGTATTTTCTGGAGGATTTTTAAATGGCGTTTATAAAAATGGCTATAAGGGATATCCAAAATCATCTATTAGAAATGAATTATTGCCTCGGACATATTCAGTTTCTATTAAAGTTTTTGTGTTTTACGCTTGCCACATTGCAGAGTCATAAGTAGAACCAGAAAACTTTGCGTTCATATTAAGAATATTATAGTCGCTATCTACAATTATTTGGCAATTAACGCTGTAATATCTCTTCCTACAAAAATATGGTAATGCTGGATAATCTTCCGATGGTGATATAATTGCAATTTGTGTACAAACTATTGCTCATAAACATTGCGGAAAGTTATATTTATTTAAAAAACCATTAATAACTTTATTTCTAAATTCATTATTATTTGGAAAAATATTCAAATATTTTTTTGGGTAGGTCAAATAGATTGCTCATACCTAATAACTCTTTGGTGCAATCTAAATTCAATTCTATAAAACGAAATCAAATTAAAAATACTTTACAAATTTAATAAAATAATAAATGCCTTTCTTCATTTTCTGTAAATTCCTGGATTAACAATTCACCAATAATATCATAAAATGCCATTCTTGATTTTTTTAATATTTATTTTATTAAAAATATTTTCCGAAAAACACACATAATATTAAACGTATTATTGTAGTTTTAACACCCCTTTAAAAATTATTTACATATTTTAAAGATTCCGCTACAATTTTAACAGATTTCAAAGTTAGTGAATACAAATATTGTTTTAAAGGCCGTTAAAATATTAAAGGCCTCTAAATTTTAACGGAATAGTTACAGAATAGACCCATATGTTTGTTTGAATAGAGAGAAACCAACAAAATCATTCTCTGAAAAAAAAAACGCACCATATTTTACTAGAAGAAAGCAGTTATCCTCCCAAAAAAACGTGCATCCATGACTCAACGTGTTTGAGCAATGACAGCTCTATTATGCAATCAACGGATGCATCAGATAGATTATGTTATTTAACCTATTGCTGACTGCTGCTAATGGTTGATGGTTTACATAAAAATGTTTTAAGGCGCCAATTAATTTTATTAAAATAATAATAGAAATTCTAAACTTCATAATCATAACTTAAATCAAAACCTAGAGTTATATTGAGTTGGGCTGGGTTTATATATATATATATTAGCTTTAAGGGTGCTGTATTAGACTCGGAGATAATTTGTAATAATTTTCAATTGTTTTGAAATGATAGAGATTTGACTATATCTAATGCAAAAAAAGGAGGTGGAGTACTACTTGCAGTTGATGCTAGACTTCAAGCATCTAAAATTTTCATTGATACTAGTTCTCTCAACAGTAAAAATATTGATCTCTTAATTATTAAAATATGTAAATTTAATATTGTAGTCTACTTAGTTATTGTTTATATAAGACCAACGGTACGTTTGGAACAATTTGAAGCTTTATCTGATTTTTTAGAAAAACTTGATTTTATGTATTATGAAAAAATATTGTTTATTGGAGACTTCAACATCGGATTATTTAACAAAAATTTGGAAAATAATTGTTCCGTTGCTTTAAGAAATATTTTAAATTATTATGATTTTGCACAGTATAATTATATTGAAAACCATTTAGGTCGTACGCTGGACTTAGTCATTAGCAATAAACATTGTACTGTAATGTTGTCAGATGATCTTATAGTACCAATAGACCCACATCATCCACCTCTTGAGTTAGAGATGCATCTTCCTTTCTACGATTTTAGTAATTTTCCAACCAACGTAGACTTTTAAACTTACAATTTTAAAATAGCTAATTATGTTGAACTTTATAACATGATATGTCAGAAAGACTGGTCTCTTCTTAAATTATTTGATGATATTGATTCTGTTTGTGAATATTTTTATAAATTTCTTTATGAATTATTTGATGCTTGTGTACCTATTGTTACAAAAATAAATCATAATTATCCGATTTGGTTTACAAAAGAGCTAAAACACTTAGTCAAATCTAAAAATAAATATAGAAAATTGACCTGTAAATATCCGCTATCTCACTATTTTATGACCAAATATAAATATTTACGAAACAAAGTAAAAGTTACTTCGGAGCAATGTTTTTCTGTATTTGTTAAAGATTCCGAAAAATCTTTAAAAACAAATCCTAAGTTATTTTGGAAATATATCAATTTACGTAAATCAAATACATCAATTCCAGGGACAATGTTTGTTCGTGATATATCACTATCTTCTTCTTTAGATATTGTTAAAGAATTTGCTAATCATTTTGAAAGCTGTACACCAGGTCAGACGTATCACAGAGTAATTATAATGAAGTCTTTACTAACTTTCATATTCATTTTGATACCATTAACAAAAATGACATTAAATCTGCAATCGCTACGGTTAAAGGCAATTTGTCATGTGGGCCAGACAAAATACCGGCACTTATAATTAAAGATTGTAAGGAACAGTTGAGTTTGCCTCTATGTTATTTATATAACTTATGCTTAAAGCGTGCTACTTTTCCAGCTTGCTGGAAAACGTCTAGGTTGACACCTATTTTTAAATATGGTCATAAAAATAGAATAGAAAATTATAGGCCCATTGCCATATTTTCAGTTTTGTCCAAAATATTTGAAATTATTATCTGTGTTAAAGTCAATCCTTTTCTAAAGGCCTTTATAACACCCGCCCAACATGGTTTTGTCCGTACCAGATCCACAGAGTCTAATTTATTTCACGTCACTCAATTTATATCACAAACTTTAGATGCAAAATCACAAGCTGACGTGGTTTACACGGATTTCTCTAAAGCCTTTGACAAAATTCAGCATAAAATCATTATTCACAAACTAAATAAGGCTGGTTTCTAGAGATCTTTGCAGTTATTATTAACATCGTTTTTAACCGATAGAAAACAATATGTTGAATATCTCGGACACAAATCTAGAATAATTAGTCAAACATCCGGTGTACCTCAAGGATCAAATCTTGGTCCAATGCTGTTTAATATATTCTTAAATGATATTTGTGAAATTTTCCATAACTCAGTGCTAATGTTTGCGGATGATCTGAAAATATATTCTAAAATCAATAGTCTTGAAGACTGTGTAACATTGCAAGATGATCTTAATAAACTATATTTCTGGTGTTTGAATAACAAACTGCTTTTAAATATTAGTAAGTGTTGTGTAGTATCATATACAAAGCGGAAAGATTTTTTTTTATTTAATTATAAAATAAATAATAAATCTTTAAGACTTGTTGAAACAGTAAAAGACCTTGGCGTGGTTTTTGATACAAGTTTATCATTTTAATTTAGTAGACAATTTTCTAATTTGGATACTATAATAATATAATAAATTTATATTATGCTTTTGTAAGAACCAAACTTGAATATGCTTCTGTTATATGGTCTCCTTTGTACTCTAAATATACAGAATCGATTGAAAACGTTCAACAAAAGTTTCTAAAATTTGTTTAAAGATACTGACGTTTATTTAGATCACGGATGGGATTACGGTGTACTGTTGACCCTATATGAGTTCCAATTCTTAGAATTAAAGCGCAATACTAGGCAAATAACATTCTTATATAAAATCATTCATAATTTAATCAATGACTTTGATATATTGTCTATGTTACAATTTTGGATTCCGTCAGTGTGCAGACAACATCTTTGTTTTTATGTTCCAGTATGCAATACTAACATACTTTCTAAATCTCTACTTTACTCTATGTGCAAATTGTATAATTTAATCTGTCATGAAGTCGATATTTTTTATTCGTATAGTAGCCCAAAACAATTAAAAAAAAATTATTACTCGCCTATAATTTATTTTTTATGTATTCTTAGTTGTAATTAAGATTAATGTTAGTTAAATTAATTCACTTTTTATTGTAAATTTTTAAAATTATTGTTATTGTAATACCGATATGTACTATGTGTAAATTGTAATAATTGTTATTTGGGCAACCCGTTATTATTACTATGAATAAATAAATAAATAAATAAATACATAAAGGGTGTCTATACAAAAATACAATGTCTAGTTATAACAAATAAAAATTTGTTAACCCTTGGTAGCCTCGGAGCTGGTGAATGTTAGCAACACTCACTTACACTCAAAAAATTAATTCAGTATATTGCACAACTAAAAAATCACTTGCAATCTCGATGGGACGCACATAAAGTTTACAAATAATTATCTAAATAGACCACGTAAAAGGCTTATGTTTTACGCTTGTTGCCGATAATTGTAAGGTTTTACGTCAAAAAAGTTATATGGATTTAATTTTAATGTTTTTTTTTTTTAATTACTATACCGCAAAAACAACAGCATATACAAAGTTTAACTAAGATAGAAAACGTGCTCAATAAGTATTATTATATTTTTTATCACGAACGAATTTTTGGTCTTAATTTTGGATCTAATCAACAAATTGTTGTCCCGAACATTTTAATAGTTACTTTACAATGTTACTAGCATACGATGCATGTTTTAACCCTTTTGATTTAAAACCTTTATTCAAAAAAAAATTTCAATATATAAAAAATGGTTATAAAAATAAAAACTTGTGTATAAGAATAAAGAAAAAAGAAATTTGAATCATAAAAAAATCACAATATAAAGAATGAATAGAAATTAACAAAAACATATGCATATGTATAGGACATATCTAAAATTGTTCAAATACTAACAGATTAAAATCAATAGAAACTACAAGTATAATATTATACACATGAATAAATAAATAACACTAATGTTTTCTCAAGACTAAATATAAAAAAATGCACTTTAAATGGTGTGTTTAGGTACCAGTAGGTTTTGCATTTATTTTAGCAGTATCGGCCTGTTTTACATAACATCAATTTTTGATTTTGATTTAAAGCACGTGCTTAGTGCTTGTAAACAGTGATTTTTATATAATTAAATAGTAAAAAGCTACTGCATGGTTAAATTGTTTGTTATTGAAGCTTGGGAAGTGTTTTTTGTATTATATTATGCATGATATGTATACATGTGTTAGCAGTATTTATGGTAATTTTTATTTTTTGCTTTTTTTTGTTAATTAACCATAAAATACATTACAAAATTATTTTTAAGTACCATCCACTGAATGCCGTTCTGAAAAGGTTAAATGTTTAAAAAATAAAATGTAAGACGTTTTTAATACATTTTTAGTATTACCAAGTCACAAACAAAATGGCCGCTATAATATAATTTGTATTGCTATACAAACACAACAATCTTCATTAAATACTACTTGTTCATTCATAGCAACCTCTAGTCTACTGGATATAAAAGAAAAAAATCTGGAAGGAATAAAATTATATTTGAATCAATGCATATAAATATGACAAACGTTACATTTGACAATTAAAATTTAATTTTAATTTGTACATTTTTTTATTAAAGACAAGGCATAATATATCCTAAGAAGCAGTAATGTATTTTAATAAAACCTATGCTGCACCATAAAATTTATGATTAACATATAAAAAATAGCTGCTCAGAGCTAGTATTGTTGTATTATTCTGTGCCTCTTTGAGATTTTGATATTACGGCCTTTGAAACCTGATTTCAGTAACACTGAACTACGTTAGTACTATTGTTTAGCAAGCCAGTAGTTTAAAAATTAAATTTTACAATCCAGTATTCTTGACGACACACATACACATACTGACGGATTGTTATGTAAATTATTTAGTAATATTTCATCCAAGATATAAATATTTAATTTAAAATAAAAAAATCTGGTTTAAATCATTATTATTCTACTGGGGAGTTATTCTGGCATATATCGCATATCGCTTCTCGCAATTAATGACGTCATCATTAATTTAAAAAATCTGCCTGTGATCTCTTTTTGTACTACAGGATCATCTAGTAATATAAATTTAATACCAAGCTTCATGTTAATTGTATTTTTAAACATCAATATGTATTATTAATTACAAATTTATGATTTAAATGTCCCCTCCGGTAGTAAAAATCTATGACGTGGTGCGAGATCGCAATGAGTGCCAGAATAGGGGTCCTGTTATCAACGATCAGTTAACATCTGACAAAATTTGTAGAAACTAATTTATTTTGACATATCAAAATGATAGTATTGTAGATCTACTATAATCCTCAGTATAAAGCACTTATTTCTTTTATAGTAGATTTTTTTAGTTTGATCATTATAACAATATTGTTTAATAGTAGCAAAAATTACGACACATTATTTTAAAAATATTTTTAGTGAAGAAATGATTAGCGAAAAGACATGCCGATAGTAGTTTGTTTGATTTAATTGCTTAGACGGAAAGCCAGAAAAAGGTTGACCTTCGAATTTTGATGACCAAGCCCTTCTGGTGGCTGAAGAAAATGTCGAAAGGTTCTAGCATTCCGGCACCACTTCAAAATCGATCTGTTCTTCATCATCTCAGAGGTAGAGTGTGTAAATTGACCGGATTTCAGAGAAATAAGCAAAATCCAAAAATGACGTATAACCTAATTCATTACGTATTTAATAAAAGTTATATTTTATTTTATTACAACATGAAATAATATGAAATGTTTTTTAAATTAATCAATATTATTTATCTTGGTTTCAATAGCAACAACACAATGTTTTTGATTTAAAACCAACACTTCCTATCATTTATAATTTTTATATCAACAATTTTCACTGTAAGATCATTGATATACAAACGTCCCCACATCGACATCTCCAATTTTGTTTAAACTTTGTACGCACATTTTGGGTATTAAAATACGACGATTCCTAAAATTTTAGATCTCTAAGTGCAATACAGTGTAAATGGCGGCTATTTTAATTTTTTAGGAATATTTTGCTTCTTTTCAGTTTTTGTGCTGTAAATAAACAAACACGATGACGCCCTTGGTTTTCCAAAATTTTCCTCGGAAAATAAAATTAAATACCATTTTATTGAAAAATTGAAGACTTGAAATTTGAATATGAAACTTTTGAAACAGTAGTATTTTTGATTGGCCTAGGGTGAAATAGCTTTTTCAGAATTTTAAAAACGGACATAAAAATTCTTTTGTAAATTTTGTAACTAATTTTTTTTGAAAAAATATGATTAATGATAATAGGAATCGTTATGTTTTGGTAGCATAAACATGTGTACAAAATTTGAGCAAAATCGGAGATGTTGATGTGGGGACGTTTGTCCGAACTATTGTGGAATTGCCCTGTAATCATATGTACTTTACTTTTTATGTTTAGTGTTAGTATATTTTTTATTAAAAATAGTCACTGTATGTATTTTCAAGATAACATTTCTAACAATTTCACACACAACGGGTCTGTAACTAATAAGTGTATCTTGGGTTGAATTCCCAGAATAAATTATTTGATAAAATAAGTTTGTTGATCGCATTGAAATAGTTCAACCGGTAATCTTACTATTGAAACATATTTATTATTTGAGTCGTTAAAAATTATCTATAGGAAGCTAAATTAAACAATGCTGTGAGTCCGGCATCAGTCGGAGAAACTACAAAGACCCCTGAGGTAGCGGTGTGTGAAAAAACACTTAAAACAAAATTATCTGTCGCATCTGATAAGTCAGATGTAAAGAGGAGCGTGGATGTACCCACGTATAATATATTTGAGTTGCTCACCCCAATAAGCATCAATGATGATAATATTATATCTAGAATGTCCTGTAAAAAAAACTCACTTTTCTTTTTAAAAGGAGTCAAATTTAACTAAAAAACATAAAGTAAAGATAATTTATTTTTTAGGAGATAGTACGTATAAACAATTTAAACAATTATTGATGACCGGTGGAGAAGCAATTTACATAAATTACATCGTTTATTAAATTTACGACTTTTTTGAATCTCCAGAATCACCCCGGTGGATAAAGAGCAAGTTATTATTTCAGTCATATTTCGCTCTATAACTGAGCTATATCACCGTAAATTTGATTCGGCCATTCCAATAAAACGAGTACAGTTCAACGTTTCTCGTAATACAGGGGCATAGCGTTACCACTTCTCATCATTATTTATGTAAATAAAATTTATCATTTACAGGCTACATGCTACAGCCAAACAGTAAAGCCGTAATAAGGTTTCTCAGTATGCATGCAACTTGATGCTTTTCTAATGATCTTCTTTACTTATATACCTTGGTAAACTCTTGCTACGCCCTAAGCCCTTCAACAACTGAAAGGACTACCCTGACTACGCTCAGAGGAGAAGGGGGTGGTTCACTACACACGTGGAACGTCGGTGTTGCAAAATCACATATAAACAATATTTAGGCATGTACTACACGAGAGAGAGAGAGATAACCGAGATATAAAAATATAATCACTCACCAGTAGCCGATGTTCTACTAACTGGGTATTCCGATGGGCTCCAATTGCTTTGGACTTATTCCTGGTTGATTTCTTTCTCTTAGCATCCGTGGAAGCAATAAACACGCTGAAAGAGGGTGGGAAATTTGGGGAAGGATACACTAAATAAACTTAGTACCAGAGCACACATATAATGATGCAATAAAATCAAAGTATCCCCAAATCAATCCCACATAAAATAAAATCAATATAAATTATCAGTTCCTCACTCACACTCACATACACCCTAAACTCAAGGTAGCTCACAGGCCGGTTCATAAAATGAATTATAACAAAATATCTTTAAACATTAATTAAAGTCTTCAAATCTATAACAATAATTATACAAAAAATAATAACGTAGTAATTAATAATTATCGGAAGGAGGCTTCTTCTATCTCGGAACACGTGGGTCAACTCTCCAATTAGTTCTAACTTCAGCGTTCAAATTAGGTTTAGCAATATTGAGAATATTGAATCACGTTCATGCGTTGGCACATAAATTTTAGTGCAATTGCAATTAGCAATAAACACATATAAAGGCGTTGGCTTTAATCAACATATAAGAAGGGCCTATGTTAAGACCTGGAATAAATTTAAAAGGAATAATTTATGAAAGAAATTAAGGGGAAGAATTAATTGACTTACCTGGCAGAGCACAAACGCACAAGGAAACAATTGTATTTTACCGATGAAATGCTACTTATAAAATCCGTGATATACACGTGGTAACGTAAGTTAGCAATTACAAATTCCGCAACTTGCGTTATGAAACAGCTTCTATGCTGGTCAAAGGTAAAAAGGACCGGGTCCAGGCTCTGCAGGATCTCCTGAGACAATTATTTCCAGTGCGCATGTACTCCTTTACCAACCAAGAAAATTAAAAAAGAGAGAAAAGGAGTTAAGGGAAATACAAACGGCACAAGTAAAGCAATTAAAAGGAAACACAAAACACGCAAACAAATAATTAATTTCATATTTACTACAACGTGGAAATGATTCAAATTTGAATTTAAACACTTAAAGTAACTGAACATCGCCAGTAGTTCCAACACAATTGTCAACTAGAACTACCTCGAGCGAAGTTCATGTGAGAGTTCGATTGCGTTTATTGGAACTACTAGAAGTGTCAAGTTGTAGTGTAATTAAACATCGGTAGCAACGATAATTAGTAGAAGCAACGCGGTAAGTACTAAAATATGTTTTCATAAAAGAAACCAGAATTTCATATTCATATAATGCTTCAGTAATCAATTAGTTAATTAAATGTTTGATATTTCAGGTTAGGAGATAATAACGTTTGGGACAGACAAATTACCTGGATTTCAAGTTGGAACACTTAAAAATGGACAAGGAAAATAATAAAGAGTGAAGGAACAGGGAAAATAAACCA
The DNA here is from genome assembly GCA_963932245.1 of Tachinus rufipes. Taxonomy (NCBI): domain Eukaryota; kingdom Metazoa; phylum Arthropoda; class Insecta; order Coleoptera; family Staphylinidae; genus Tachinus; species Tachinus rufipes. Next base: position 58,736,636 of record OZ010747.1, read on the forward strand.
GCTAATTTGAAGAAATCAACCAATGCAAACGTAAGTTAATTTTACAAGTTTTAATAAGAAATTATATTCAATAACAATTATCTCTCTTCAATAAGGATTTCCCTACAGGGTATCCAACCGATAATTAGATATTATTAGTACATGTGTGTTTGCAACAACCTCCTTGTATTCCAATTTCATATCGACACATCATATATTTACAAACACATATTAAACATAAACAATGTTTCAGGCAACCAGTCGTTCGCCCAAGTTTGACAACCCGACGCACTTACCCCTATAAACAAGGCTGCCTAATGTAAATGCTTAATGAAGATGAGTAACAATTGAATTCAAATAATATTAATTTAACTAATCAATTATTTTTCTTTTCAGAAGAATAATCCCGTACCCCCCCCAGGAGTAACTAAATAAAATATCAAAATAAAATAAAATTGTAAATAAAATAAATTAATTTTTCAATAATTGAGTTTTTAAATGTGAATGCATGCTCCCCATGTTTAGGCCGTAACACTCTGCATGATGCGATGATCATTGTTATGCTATGTGATTAATACAATACAAACATGTACATCTGATATAAATAAATATTACCTTTGATTTTATTACTTCATTATTAATAAAATCGTTTAAATTGATATATGAGTACAAACAGAAATAACAAACTAAACTAGATATTAATTCAAATGGGGCTCTTTTGTATTTAATTAAATTTTAGCTTGTCTAACAATATTTATTGATATTCCAAGTTTGACACTGACATTTATTAAAAAAGCAGCTTGATTATTATAGTTATTAATTGTAAACGCAATGATGTTAAGCCTATTTAATAATTATTATCACAAATCCTTTCTACCACGTACTGGTTAAAGGTTGTATTCTACATTTATGAACAAATTCTTTTCGGATTTGTAATTTAATTTTGATCTAATTAGTTCCAAATCTATTTTTGTTTTCTTTCTAGGCTTTTAACTATTGTATTGTCCCACGTCAATTTCCTTTTTATTCTAGCTTTCCATATTTGTTTTGCAATTACATGTTTTTATTGTTTGTAACTTAGTTGTTTTTGATGTTTTTAACTAAATTGTATTTTAAGCTTTTCTATAATGAGTGTGTTTTTTATTTTTTTCTAAAGTAATTCATTTTGTAGCTTGTAATTTTTTGTTGATTTTATCAATTTTTTGTTAATATCCATATGTTAGTACCGGTCTAAATATTGCTTTGTACACATTCATTTCGTATTATGTGTAGTTTCATAGAAACGAGTTGTTTATTGTGAAGTACAGTTTTATATATATATATATTTATATATATATATATATATATATATATATATATAGTTTCCTTTATTCTGAGATCAAAATTTGAAATAAAATTAGTTAAACATACTGATTTTGGTAGGTTTATAAAAATTTAAAGTTGTTATAATAATCTAAATGTCAAATAACACACCAAGTAATTTAATTAAATCTATTATTTTATAGATTTCAAAATTAGACATTACATAATAATAATAATAATAATAATAATAATAATAATAATAATAATAATAATAATAATAATAATAATAATAATAATAATAATAATAATAGTTTTTATTCCAGTTGATCCATAAGTTGGATATAAGAAAAGTCAATACAAGATAATAATATAAAATATACAAATAAACAATAAAATCAATAAAAGAAGTTTTTTTATAAAATTACAAAAAAAAACATATTAAACACATTAAAACAACAACTAAATTGATTGATGTTAAAACAATAACGTGAATAAAATTTAAAACAATACAAAAAAATATTTTTAAAACCTGTCACTCAGGTACTCATTTATGCTGTAGTATGATTTGCTTACCAGAAACTGTTTTATAGAATATTTAAATGTTGTTAATTGACAGTTTTTATAATTATTAGGTAGCTTATTGTAACATATTATAGCTAAGTAATTTGGATTTGATTTGTACAAGGTAAGGGTATGACAAGGTATTGCCAAATTGTTACCATGCCTAGTTTCGTACTCATGAGTTTCATTTAACGTTGTAAAATCTCTAATTTTTTTTTTGCATGTACTAACAAAGTGTATATAAATATACACGGAAGTGTTAGTATATCTTGGAATAAACTTTTGCAATGTGTTCTCATAGATTTATTTAGCATGTAGCGTATTGCTCTCTTTTGTAGTTTAAATAATCTTTCAATATCTCGAGCTATACCCCAAACCAAAATTCCATATGACAACACAACATAAATCTTTGTAAAATAAAATACTTTCATAATATCTACATCCACAACCATCCTTAATTGTCTAATCATATAGCAAAAGGTTCTCATTTTATTACACACATTTTCAATGTGTACACTCCACTTACAATTTTCATCAATGTGCACACCCAAAAACTTTGTATCATTTTTCTTTTGAATGCTTTTTCCATTACAAAATATTAAATGGCTTCTATCATTTGTCTTAATATTTAAAAATTGAAAACTAACGTACACTGATTTTTTGTCCATTACTATTGTACCATACACAAATGTCCTCAATTGCTCTATTTGCCTGGATTACTGCTAATTCAGGATTTCTGTTTAATATTAAAAGGGAAGTATCATCAGCAAATAGAAAAGTACCATCAATATTCAAATCATTTATAAATATAATAAAAAGAATTGGTCCTAAAACGGACCCTTGAGGTACACCTCTTTGCATTAACATAGTGTTAGATTTTGATTGATTTATCTGAACATAATGATACCTTCCTTCTAAGTAGCTTTAAAACCAATTTAAAATGACTCCTCTTATTCCATATGACTCCAGTTTGCTAAGAAGTAATTTATGGTTAACTAAATCAAATGCTTTTGTCATGTCAAGAAATATACTAAAACATGATTCCTTTTTATCCGCTTAGGTGTACAATTTGTCTAAAAAATTTAAAATGGCAGTAGATGTTGATCTACCCTGGCGATACCCATATTGATTATTATTAAATAGTTTACAAGCTGTGAAAAAACTTATAATACGTTGTCCAACAATGTATTCAATTATTTTAGAAAAAGTGCTACAGATGTACAAAGGTCTAAAATTTTCAATTTCATTTGAGTGTCCTTGTTTATGTATAGGAATAATTTTGCTAATTTTTAATTTAGCAGGAAAAACACCTTCAGTTATTGATGTATTGTAAACATTACATAGTGGTACAATAAAAGCATCTGCCCATTTTTTTTAAAGATCAGCACATATTTCGTCTATGCCCCTCGAAGTGGTTGATTTTAATTTAGTTATTGCTCGTCTTATTTCATTAACACTGATCGGCTCAAAATATAACGTTTTGTTGTTACTGGCAATTGTATTATTATTAATATTTATATTTTGAATTAAATCAGAATTGATATGTAAATTTAAAATACTAACAGTTTTATTTAAATCTGTTTCAATTTTACTTTGTATTTTCAGTTCCGTTATAAAATGTTGTTGTTTTTTTATGTTTTTATTAATAATATTCCAAGCTGCCTTAGTTATATTTGATGTATTTCGCAATAACTCTCTGTTATGTATTTTTTTTGCTGGTAAAATTAGTTGGTTATAAATCTTTTTGTATCTTTTATAATATATTTTGTCTTCTACTGAGCCGTTCAGTGTTAATGAAAATAGCTCCTTTAATTTTATAGAAAAAAAATTTAAACTTGTTGTTATCCACATGTTTCTATTTTTATCAGATTTTGTGATTTCAATTTTAGGGAATGATACCTCAAAATTAAAGTTTACTATATTACTAAAACTATTAAAAATAGATTCTATGTTTTCATTGGTATCTATTTCATTCCATGTTTCATTTCCCATCATATCATTAAATCTATTAATATTATTAATTTTATTTATTTGCCTAATCACAATTTTGTTTGTTATTTTATCAGGAGTTGAAACTAATAATCTTATACATTGCGCATTATGATCAGATAATCCATTTTCAACAGTTCTACTAACATAGTCAGCAACATTTTGTGATATACAAATATTGTCGATGCAGTTTTTGTATCTAGTAGGGGTAAATATTGTTGGCATTACATTAAAAGCAAGCAATATATCTAAAGTGACTTAGCATCATTATCATTATTTATAAAGTTTACATTAAAATCCCCACAAACAATAAGTCTTTTGTTAGATTTACTTAAATTCTCTAACACAGCCTGTAAACCATCTAAGAACACGTTAAAATCGCTGCGTGGGCTGCGATAGACCACGAGCACCCTTAAACTCATTCCCTGAAAACTTATTTCCATTGCAGCACATTCAAATTGTTTTTCAATACAAAAGGTTGATACGTTTATTTCTTTTGTTATATATTTATGTCTAACTAAAATGAGAACCCCGCCACGTTTAAATACTTTTCTACAATATATACTTGAAATATAAAAATCATCTACAATAATTGATGCTAACTGATATTCCTTTATCCAGTGTTCTGATAAACAAACCACATCACAATCGAATTCAGATAAAAAAAATTCTAATTGGCCAGTTTTTTTAGACATATCGTTTATATTTTGATGGCATATTATAAATTGTTTATAATTAGACTTATTTTTATCCTTTAATTGCTATTCCTCTTCATAGTCGATTTTTTTCTTTATATTTTCCACACATAATTGATAACAAGCACAATTTATGTCCCATACCATATGCTGGATATAACTTACTTAACGTATTGTTAATTTTTACATTTCTTTTTGTACAATTAACGCATTTGATATCTGATGAATTGCACTCCGCAGTTTCATGATTATTGCCGCACTTTCCACAGTTTACACTCGCCTTACATTCAGCAGCTTTATGACCATACGCGTTACACTTGAAGCACCGCAAACACCCTGCATTTTAACAAACCAACATATATAAATCCAGTTTTAATAATATTTCGAAATGTTATTGGGTCACATTCAAGAATGATATTGAAATGATTATTGAATTCTTCTTTCGATTTTGCTACAAGATCTATATAAACATTTTTTTGCTTTGTATCAATATCATTTTGGTTTATTATTTGATTTAAAAGTTCGTTATCATTCCAATTTCCTTCATTTTTTAAACCTAGTATTTTAATACGTGGATTTAATTTCTTGAGAATAATTATGTTATAAGAATCACCTAACGTTTTAGCAATGTCTTCTTTTAGTTTATCTCTCTGCTCTTCATTATCACATTCCATTATAAGACTTCCTTTTCCATCACAGTTTTTTACATTTATATTATTAAATTGTTTTGAATCCATTGTTTTTACAATATTTTTTCTTGTTATATTGTTTTGTTGATTCACAGGTTTTACAATTAGCACTTGTTTTTTAAGAACTTTACTATAAGATGGACGCAGCACTTCTTCTTCTTCTTCTTCTTCTTCTTCTTCTTCTTCTTCTTCTTCTTCTTCTTCTTCTTCTTCTTCTTCTTCTTCTCCTTCCCCACGTGTTTTGAAAAACTGTTTCACTATTATTTTCATCATTCACTCTTTTTTTTAATAATTGGATTATTTCTTCTTTTTCACTAATAATTTGATTTTTTGCATTTATTAATTAAAAGAATTAATAAATGCAACACTTATTATTTCAATAGCATCATTGGAATTTTTGCTTACTGGCAACAAATTATTCTATTTTTTCCTATAGTTGTAATTTTTGATCCTTTTTTAACCGTACAGCTTCCGTGAAAAACATCTCCACACACTACACAAACTACTAAATTAGGTGCTTTAGTTTTGCAACATTTGTTGACACGATCTTTTTTAGCGTCCTCACCATCCGCCATCTTGAATCTTATATATGTGACGTGTGAACGGCTTCCGACCATGACATTACTAGCTCAAAACTATATAAAGTTTATCCATTCTATATATAAAAAAAATATGAAATAATATGAATTGATAATAAAATACTTACACCAATATTTATATTTTTCAAAGTTTTGAGAATTCCAGTAGAAATATGTCGTATAAGATGGTTTTTGGATTTTTCACAAATTGTTTCACGTCCGTTTATATAGCTCTAAGTTTTGCTCATTGCAATAGCTAGTTGCTCTTAAAATGGATTTGGCATTATCAACTCTAGAGCATTACACAAGAGCTCCTATTATTCTCATATAGAACTATTTAGTTCTATCAGAATTGCAGTTTTATATAGCAGAACAAGTTGTTACATTTTTAATAAAATGAGCTACATCGTATCTTATAAAACATCCTAAATTGCAATCAACATGTTTGTATAGAACATTATAGCAATGAATTACAGCGTAGCTAAGAGCTAAACTCATATCAATTACTACTTCTTGGGAATTTAATGCCCCGCTTGCTTTCCCCTCTGGCAACTAATTTGTAAATCGTGTAGTTTTTTGGCTTTTGCTTATTTGAATGCACACAGAAAATTGTTGGCTAGTTTTTGGATCCCTTATAGCAAAGTCATAATGAAATAGATGTGCCGATTTTTCTCCTCAGGGTTTTCTGCAACTTGTGTGTTACACGACCAGTTGCATCAATTTGAATGTTTGCCTAATTGTTTTGTCAATAATTTTGATAAACTCTCAATAAAATTTTACAGGACTCCAATAATGTACATAATAAGGTGATAATGATATATCTCTAATAGTACCATTAAATTCACGAGTACCTTGCACAACAACACCTGTGAAAAGAAAAAAATTATGATGGCCTAACAGCCAAAACCGGTCTTAATAAAAATAAAAATCAGCACAATAAAGTATATATAAATTTTATTAAAATACCCTAACCTCAAAAACTTTTAATCTATTTAAACCGGAACTGCCGTTTTTTAGCAAAAGTGTGTTTATGCTCAAATTGACCTTTGTATATACACTAAAATGTTAAAAATTTTTCTTCATCTAGCGGTTAAATTTTTTTTTACTTTTGAATCGCTTTCTTTGCATTTGCCAAATATATTAATAAAACTATTGAACGAATTTTTAAATACTTTGCATCGTTTAAATCAGTGACGTAGCTTCAAATTCTGGGCCCCCCCGCAAGAATTTTCTTAGGGCCCCTATCGTGTTTGTATTATACTTCAAAATAAATTTTAATGCCTTAGATTCGTTTCACACGTAAGGGGTTCTATTCGATTTGGTTCGTTTTCGGTTCGTTTTCGGTTTGTTTTCGTTTTTTTTTTGTTTGTATTCGGTACCTAATAGAAACAGTATAGAATACTCCCACGTAAAGTGATGAGAGGGTGCTCTCAATGAATTCTAGTATTCTCCCTTTGTTTTTTTATTCTTCTATAGAGAAACAATATGGCAACAACTTGACTTCTCTTTATTATGATTACTACTGAGCCTGTGTACGAAAAAAAAACACAAAAGCTATTATGAACCGTGTATGTGTGAAAAAGTTTCAATCGTTTTTGGTTGCAACCGACAAGAAAATATACAATAAAGGAGAATGCGAGAGAGCGACAGTATGAAAAACAACACAAATGCAAAACTAAAGTTATTCTAGGCTATAACATCACTTGCACTGTCACTATTGCCGGTTAAATACCGCTTCATATGTATGGTAACAGCTCATTAAAGAATTAGGAGGATGTACCTGGAACAACCGAGTTCTTCATTGGCTAAAGCATGCAAACAAACCAACACAACTTACGTGTAAGAACAGAAACACTACAGGCAGCCGAATAAACAACGACAACGGCGACGATCAATCCAGCTGAAATACCTGCATCTTTTTCTGCTCGCATATGCGGGCTGAAAAGGCGATTTTCGGCCCGTATAGGCTCGTTGGCCTTTTCGGTTATTTGCAATATTTGATTGGCTGAAAATTAAAATTTTATATGTAGACTTCATACCTTAAAATCCGACAGTCGTAACAAATTATAATAAACATTGAAAATAACGTTTTTAATTGAGGCAGGCAAAAAATATCAAGTGTAACTCATGCCAAAAGACTTCGCTTTGTTTGTTTGTGCTGCTAAAAGCGGCGGGCTGCTAAGCCTATTTTTGGTTCTTGATACATTATATACTATATACTAAATTAAGCAATATTTTTTTGTTTATAAAAATTTTGTATTATTACTTTTATTTAATAACAATAGTGATCACGGATCAATGTCTTTAATTAATTTGGTTATTTAATTCTTGAGGCTTAGGGGCCCCAAAACAGGTCGGGCCCCCCCGCACTGCGGGGTCTGCGGGGCCTTAGCTACGGCGCTGGTTTAAATGCAATCAAACAATTTAGTTTTGTTCTCATTGTCTAGTTTTTCTATATCAGAATCAAAATCTGTAGACGTGTCACTACTATTAGGTTCATAAAATGTGTTCATTTGGTTTGATATGTCTTGAACTATAAACAATAATAATAATAATTATTTATATGTTATATAAGTTATATAGACTTTCTCTAAGCATTTTAAAAGTTACGCACATTATATTACGGCGGCTAGTTATTTATGCCGACAGTTATGTTATAATTATTAAAAACACATTTTATTATATTATGTTTGAAAACTTTTAAAACATAACTTCCATATTATTTACGGTACAGACAAACAATTAATACTATCTGCACGACGAGTATTGATCAATTGGTTCTCAACTCCCAAAGAGATCAAACGTGTGTTTTTACACTGATTTGCCATTTTTTTAATTTTTTTGTTGTTGTAAAATGTTCGACAATGCCAATATTTTCACGGTCTCTTGTATCGTTGCAATTTTTTCAATCTGCAGAATTTATTTTTTTGTGTAACATTTTTAATTACACGCATAGCATTCACGTGTTGTTTTTGAATTTTTAATCAAAGACTATATGATAAAAATTAAAAAAATAATTTTCAATTACCCAAACTCAACCCAACTCCAAAGCGGCCAACCAAATACAGACAATTGTTTCAGTTTTCTCAAATCGCTTGATGGTGAAGAATGAATTCGAAAAATTGATTTATGTGCTCTTAAACACAAGTTAGATAATAATTGGTGGTGCAAAGTAGTTGTAGCTCTATCATGTTGCTTCAACCAAAGAATCGAAATCATAGATAAAACTTCAGTATCACAACTGGCAACCAAATTGCAATGTCTAAAAAAAGAGAGAGAGAGAGAGTTTTATCGGTCTGCAACTTGCGGTTTCTAAATATTCAATAAAATAATAAAACAAAACATAGTATAATTGGGAAAAAGTTTTCCACTAGGGATGGATTATATAGACAATTTATATTTTTTAAAAATGATTTATTTTATCAATTGGTCAACAAAAATCACGTAGCAAACGTTTCGGAAGCTATTCTGCTTCCTTCTTCAGTGCTAAAAATGTTAATAGTGAAGAATATAAAAGAATTGCAAAAAAAGAACAAAAAGAAACAGATTTAAAACTTAATTAAAAAAAAATACAAGTACACATTACGTTCTATTATCTTAGACGAATGGTTATACAAACACATTATATAATTATTCCAATCCATTTTAATATTAACTAAATGAACGGACGCATCATAGATGATGTTAAATATACGAAAAAAAAAATTTTTAACGAAGAACATTTTTAACGTTGGTAAGTTGCAATGTATGTGCATGTATGCATTATCTATGCTAAATTTATTTAATTTTTATTTAGATATGTATATATATATAGGTAGTAATTGTAATTGTCAAATTTTTAATTCATGATTTTTGTGGAAACTAAATTTTCCGAGTTTTAAGGGTGAAGAGCGAGGAGTGGTTGTAGTTTCTTGCAACGCAAGAATAGAAATTTTATCGGATTTCAAGAGGTTTTCTACGAGCCGACGCTTGCGCGACCACCCGCATGTATTCAGAGAGGAAATTACTAAAGGATGTGCAGCCATTATGACTTCACTTCACATGTGATGTGCACAGAGTTACCTGTGTAGTGAATGCTGGCGTGAAAACCGAAACACTGAGGGCCAATATTACAATAGTGGTTTAAACTGCAAGTTTACTAACTGCTAGTTAAAAATTAAATCGCTAGTTATAGGGAACGCGTATTACAATCGTCCTTATATTTTATGTCAACAAAATATTTAAAATCTTAACCTATAAATTGACGCGTCAAAAAGTTGACATTATAATTTTATTTAATAAATATATTGAATATCTAACAACAAAAAAATTGCAAATTATATATATGGATAACTCCTTATAAACAATATAATTAGTTTCCAGTAATCACTATTAATATAATACACCTATTTCTTATTAGTAATAACTGTCATAACTCACATAATTTAAGGTTATTTAAACTGCTAGTTAACTCGTTAATCGCTCATTTCCGTCAGTTAGCTAACCAGATATTTTAATCCACAGTTAGCATTAATCCACGTATGTGTGAGTTAAACCACTATTGTAATTTCGGCCCTGAGACGCATAGCGACTCACGGCACTGGCAACGCGGGAACGCTCGTTTGGGAACATTTCCAGCATCGTCAATGTCATAAATCGCGTGACGTTGATTTCAGTCAAGGATGTTATACTATATACTGGATTGGCAACCAAGCCCCTTAAAGTGAGGAAAAATATCGAAATATGGAACCCGCCGTTGTGCCGCTTTAGCATCTCTTTTTATCTCACAGTCGTATACGAGGCAAGAGAGACAGAATTTTAGAAAAATTGATTTAAAACAGTAATTACAAACTGTATTTTACTATTTTATATATTAAATTATACTACCAAGTATTACTAATCTTTCTCATAAAAAAAAGTAACATAATTTCAATTATTAATTACTTTAATAAGATTTATAAAACAATAAAACAAACTTTCTTATTACAGACACTCAATATATTCAATAATAATAATAAAAAAGTAAAACTAACTTGTACATTTGTTTAAAATATAAAATATATTGACAAATATACATAATATAGTACTCACATAATAATTCGTTAACCAAACCGTGAATAATGCGCGCTTTAAAGTTACGCATTCGTATGTCAGTTTTTACTTGTATCTGATACATCTTACAAAAGAAATTTATTTATTAACTTTTAAGTTACTTAATAGAAACAGTAATAAATTTTTTACACGGTTAAAAAATTAGAGTTAATAATTTTTAAAAAAGTACTAATTTTATTATATTTTATTACAAATAATTTAAAAAAAGTGCATAAACTCGAAAGTAAAGTATTAATAATAAGCTACATTGAGTCTAAATGTATTAAACATAAAGATCTACTTAATAAAATTATTACAACTACAATGATATAAATATTAATATAATGATCAAAAACAACAATTAATCACAATACAAAATGTTTGATGTGAACTTTTGCATATATTTTATATATAAGATATTTAAAGGGAAGGTAATAATTATTCTGAATAAAATTAAAACACAAAACTAGCATATAAAAGTATAATTATTCCCTAACAATATTGTTTACTTGCTTTTAATATAATTTTTATATTAAACAGCATAACATATTTTAATTGCAAATGCTTACTAATAAAATTAATTTCCATTTTCTATTTGTTTCAAAGATTTACATTCAAATGCAACCCAGTATTTAACCATTATTTCGCTTGTTAATATTGCTCATTTAAACCGTATATGGCGTAGTGACTAGTGCGACAGAGTAAAACATACAAATTTATACGGCACAACGGCAAGTTGCCTACCCACGGATTTGGACACACTATTTCCCTATGTTAATATACGGTGGTTGCCAATCCAGTATACAGTATAAGATCCTTGATTTCAGTTGATTCGGTCGGCTTGTCAACTGTCTTTAATGGTGCAATTACATTATCGGAGAGAGGGACTTTGGGGCGGTTAGGACATTTATGGGAGAATACGGAATGGTCGTTGGAGTTACAGAGGGGGCATTTTATAGTGGTTGATTTGCATGCGTGAGTAGGATGAGGACCGGCACAAGTGCCGCACACAATTGGATTGTGGCAAGGTTCGCGAGTGTCGCAACGACTGCACTGAAGCGGTTGAGGAAGAGACGGAAGTGAAGCTTCGGCACGGTGAAGTGATTTAAATATAATGAGACCAGACGAAAGCAGATAGTCAATGGCCTTAGGATCTGTCGATATAACGCGTACAAGTAACGTGAGGCGTTCTGTCGCGCGTGATTTAATACGGATTGCCTTCGTGAAGTTTAACCCCGCATCCGCTAGGGCATCACATACGTCGGCGTCGGTTATGTTCATTGATACGTGTTTTATTACACAGGAGAGGGTTGAGGGACGGGTTTGTTGAATTTGTCTAGGTTGTAAATTTGACGGAGCAAGATTGATAGGTTTCCCTATGCAACTTTGGATTTGCGTCTTGAACGCGTCAAAGTTTGAAATAGATGAGACAATGTAACATGTGTTGCAAAAAAAGCGGGTTGTAATTATAACTGTGTTCAAGTTAGTAGGTTTAAGAGCGTTGTAAAGGGATTTTGGATCTTGGAGACGTGCAGGGAGGTTGGATAAGGTGAAGTGATACTTAGCGGCGGCAGCAGGTCCTTCCGGTCGCTTCGATTGGTTGTAGGCTGGAGACATGGATGCTTGGCGATTTCTTTCGTGGTGTTGAATTGAGAACCCGTCGGCGTCTGATGCGTTTGTGTCCATGATGTCAGGTATGTTGTCGCGGGATTCATCAGATGCGGAAACGGAACCGGAAGCGGAGTTGGCGTGGGGCAAGAACACAGATGAATTTGAGTTAGTGTCGATAGAGGCGCGTTAAGTAAAAATGTAGACGTGTGCGTAAGTGTATTTGTCAGTTTCGAGGCAATGTTCGTAGCGGTGATCGGCGGGACATGCCCGGCAGCGGAATCGTTAGTACTCATATTATGTGCGTTCTCCAAGAGAGTCGGCACAAGAGTGTTTTTGTATTCAGTGTTAACTCATTTTCAAATTATTGTTAGTGGATATTAGACCCGCCCAACAAACGGAAGGTCGGTCCCTTGTTCGATCCTAGAGCAAAACCAACTTTTTTAAAAATTTATATTTTTAATTTTTTTAAATTATGAGTACATTACTTTATTTTATATAAATTAATTGAATTAAAAAAAGATTGTTTGTTAGATATTTGTTTAAAATATAAAAATATTGAATATAATAAATGATGTAACCTAACAAACACAAAACAAATTAATACAAGGAATAACGGTACATCTTAATTTAATTCAATTAATTTGCAATCAAGACATCCCCAACAGTTGAATATAGGTATATGATGAATATTACATATATGTATATTGAAATTATCTGAAAATATATAGTGATAATCACTTAAAATAAAAATAAATTATAATAAAAAAAAAGTTTTTTTTTGCCTGGTATCCCCCGGTTCGATACCAGGTACGAAACAAGCAACTTTATAAAAAAAAAATTAACGGGCGGTTCGAACCGACCGATGTTGGTGCAACCCAGCATAAGAGTAATTTTGATAATAATAAGATAATAATATTATGGATAGTTCATAAAAATATTATAGATTTCTGTACAGTTTTGTAAACAAATATATAAATAACTCTCAGTTTTATTTCAGCGCTTTTCTAAAGGTGCGTATAAATATGCGAGCCGAGCGGTTCGCAAGCCGCTTGTGAACCGCTCGGCTCGCATATTGGGACGGCTTTTGTAGAGTGACACGAGCTGCTTGCGAGCCATTTTTGTCGAGCCAACTATTTTTGGTTTTTCTTTTTATTTTAAAATAATAATTTTACAATGATAATTTAAGTTATGATTTACCAAAATAAATTCATTTTTTACAACATAATTCTTATTAAAAATTAAACTATTATTTTTTCCCACGCATCTTCTTTTATAAATTTTTTTAAATGATTTTTACGTTTTGGATCCCATAAAAATGATTTAGTTAATAGTCAATAAGTTTAATATGTGTTTCACTCTATAATAAAAATAATAAAAATTTGAAAAAACTCGCAAGTACATAAAACCCCGTCCGAATATAAACTGAAAATGCTTTTGTGTTTGCAGAAAAACCGACAATATTTGGCTCGACAAAAGCGGCTCGCAAGCAGCTCGTGTCGCGCTTCAAAAGCCATCCCAATATGCGAGCCGAGCGGTTCTCAAGCCGCTCGGCTCGCATATTGGGACGCTATTTGTTAAGAGAAACTGACGAGCAGCTTGCAAGCCGCTCGGCTCGCATATTTATACGCACCTTAATAAAGCGCATTGATCTTGTGTGAGAGAAGTATGACATCGCTCAAGGAATTTTATTGGAATAGGAATATCTATTACCTGCGGTCGGTGCGTTTTAACCTATTTTTGCGTACGGATAAAAACAATTACCAAAAATATTAAATTATATTTTTATAGTTTTAACAAATGCGTATAAACTCGAAGAATTATAGTTTACAATCAATATTATTGATAAATGTTAAAAAAATGTAGTAAAAGTTTTATAATAAGCAAGATAATGAATTATAAAGTTTCTGGAAAATTAAAATTATTTAATTGAATCTCGGTGGTTGCCGAATTGTGTCAGCGGCAGCTAGTATGTGATGTCACAACTTTTCAACACTGTGAATTTCGGTGGGAGTGGTTAGGCTTTTCAATTCTTGGCCAAAATTTAAAAGAGTACGTCTAGCTCGGTTAGTATGTAACTTTAAAAAGTTTCTTCCGTTGTATTAGTCTAATTGCAAAAATAGTTGGTAGTTATAATTCTGCATATCTAAATTTCTTTTTTTACACATTTATAGTTCTTTTACAGACTCCTTTTCTTCTAAACCAGGAATCGGCAAACTTATTTTGAAACGGGCCATATCGTAAATTTGTTTTAATTTTAAATATAGAAATGGTCTTTTGCACTTGAAAATCCAAAAAACGTTGTTGTAACTGTAGTTTGACTTTGAATAATATATCCACAGCGTTTTTTTTTTAAATGAGCAATTTGCGGTTCGAATTAATAACATATGGCGAGCCAGATTTAGTCTGCAGGTCGTAGTTTACCGACCCCTGTTCTAAACAATTGATTGGCAGTCTTGGTCAATTCGGATATTGAAAAATAAATCAAAAACGTCCGTCAATAAAATAGCAGCAAATAAGAGTATTTTTTTGGCTTCTTGACGTTTGGCATTAGTTTGACTGCCGCAACCTTTATCTTCTCTAAAACTTCTTAATAGAGTAAGCTGAAGCTTTCAGTTTCCGCATGATTAACTTTTTTAGATACTTGAACATTGTCATAGACCGCTATTTACACGATCAATCCATGGTGGCTTTTTAATCGCCTCTGGTGTTGTGGGCTTTAGTTAGTTCAGCTTTTGACACCAAACAATTAGTTCCTAAGACAAATTCGTAGTTTAGCATTCCATCATTCATCATATTCCACAAAACTGAGTTAATGCCCGAGTAATCGGAGTATCATGTATTTGCATTAGGTATTTTAAAGTTTTTTTATTAACAAGAACATCTTCTACAACCTCCCGGAAATAAAACTGATATCATTTATTATATGAAGATCTTCTCAACGGTGATCTCTATTTATCTTTGGTTAGCAGTTAGCAAAAAAATGCTACTTGGTTATGTTCTTCTGCCTTTATCCTAGTCGAGGATCCATGGTCTAGTTGATTGTTTTAATTCTGAGATCCAATCTTCAAGCATTTTAGTTTCTTTGTTTGTTTTTGGATTAGTTGTTTTCTAAACAGCAGTAATATGAGCTTACTAGTCAACAGAGCCCTAAAAATGCTTGGCCTTGCGGCATTTGGCCCTAAAACTGTGTTGTCTGGCAAAAAAAAGATTTAATGCAATTTAGTAGCCATAAGATCTGCAGTAAAATACATGAACAAATAGACAGACAAAACGTGGCTCGTAATATCTGACTCCAAGACGGCATTTTATGTGCTTAGATCAATGCAAAATCAACAAAAGTAATAGTAGAGATAAGGCAAATAATTAGGCAGGTACGAGAGAAAACAATTAGAAATAAGTTCAAAAACCAAGATAAGTCAAATTTGGTCATAAAATATTAAAATGTTCTCAAAAAAAGCCATAATCCAACCAAAAACTGATGTAAAATGCAAAATTTTTTTCACAAAATGTCTAAAATAATAAATCGTAAATTGTTAAAAAGCACTAAAATCCGGCCATAAACTGTTAAAAAGTGTTCAAATGTTGCCAAAACGTTAAAAATAGCAAAATCTGGCCTCAAAATACATAAAAATATTGTTAGCATCCTTTTCTCGAGCTCACATTTCACACCTTCCATGAGCCAATGCTATACTGGGATTACTGTAATTATCTTAATAGAATTCTATGATTCTTTTAAATATTTTGGCAATTAAGCTGTCACAAACCGAAAAACAGGTTTTTAGAGCTAAATTCTTGAAACATTTAAAAATTTATGAAATTTAGAACGAAACTTGAAACATAATACCTAAGCAGAATTTATTTATATTATTATTATTATTATTTCAAATAAGTTTTTTTGTATTTTGACAATTAATCTGTCAAAACGCAAATATCATGGTTTTTAAGAAAACTTCTTAAAATATCTCAAAAGTTACAAAAGTTAGAACAAAATTTGATTTCAAAAGTAGTTTGGCAGTTGAGCACAAATTCTTATAAATTTGTAAATCTTAATACTCTTCATTAGAGCTTAATTAATTATTATGCCTCTGTGCAACACCCAGCTGTAAAAAAGTAAAAACAAATATACTAGCTTACAACCAAATTATTCTTCACAGTAAATCTAATTAAAACAAATTCTAAAATCTACCCTCTCCACCACAAATCTGTAAAGTACAATCCACTAATTAAATCAACAATTTTTAAAGAATTACTTTAAACGTCTCATCAATTACAATAATTTATCATGTTGGCAGACATTCTAAAGCATAAAGAGAGAAACTGAGGTGCGATTCCGATAGAAACGGTGCTAAAATTGTTGCAAGTTTGTTCAAATAAGCTTAAATTCAGAGAAAAAAGCGACAAAAAATGTAGAATCAAAGTGCGAGAGAGATGCTTTAAATGCCGTAAAAATTGATGGTGGGGGAAGTGGAAACTTGCAAATATTTGGTCGTCAAATCATCTAAATCGTCATTTACTTTTCGATGACATTTATTATTTTTAGGTTATCTACTTGTCAAAGTAACTTTTGGTCATATGTATATAAATAAAGTGTTGTTTCTATTGTGCTAAATGTAATGAGTGTTAAATGTGAATTGTGCTTTTAATATATATTTTGATAGTAGTATATTTTACTTTTATGAATATATTTACCATAATGTTTAAACAGTTTTTTTTTTCATTATTTGGTATTTAATTTTACAATTTATTTATAGAGAAAAATTAAGGTAAGTATAAAATATATAGTTTATACTGCTTTGAATATTATTAAAGGTTTTATTAAAGTTAAATGCTGCTATTGTAATAGATAATAATTCATATCTAAATTATTTTTAATTCTATTAATTAAATATTTAATGCATATTTGCTTGAGAAGGAATCGAATTTTATATTCTGCATTAATTAATTATTGCGTAAATAAATTTACGCTTTTATTAAATTTCATCTATATCTTGGTAGCCTTGAATGCAAATGCAATCAAACAAATAAATATCTAATAAATGAATACATTTATTAGATATTTATTTGTTTCAAATTATTTCAAAATACACACATATATAGTAAGCAATATTGTAACAGATTTTTCCATTATTTTTATATATATATATATTCTAGGACACTAGAAGAATACGGCTTTTTATACATACATCATACATAATCCGTTCCTTATGAGGCTACGACAAATATTATATAATTGTTTGTAACTGACATGTATTGGACATGCATGTGCAAATAATATGTTTCTGTACCTCTTACACATCTTACAAAAATGAAAAGCTTATCTTGACAATGTATTTCAGGTTTGTGGAATTATTTAGATTTTCTAAGGATGTAATGATACTATTACTTGATAGTATTATACCACATTTAGAAAATCGTCGAAGCATTTCACTTCCTAAACACCTAAGAGTATTGATAGCAGTAAGGTTTTTTGCAACTGGATCATACCAAAGGTCAGTTGGACAGGATAGCATATTGAATGTATCGCAGACAGCAACGTCACGTGCAATACAAGAAGTTAGTGATGCAATCACCAATCACTTGGCTGATGATTGGATCAAATTCCCTAAACCGGATAGTTATGATGCTATAAAATCTAAGTAATTAATATTGTATTAATTATTTTATGAAACTTAAACTTATATATTTATATTTTATCTAGATTTACAGAAAAGTTTGGTGTCCATGGTATCATAGGTGTAGTTGATGGAACACATGTGGCCATGTGCAACCCTGGAAGCATATTGAACATGCATTTTTTAATAGGAAAGGATATCATTCAAAGAATGTGCAAATTGTATGATTTATAAAAAAATATGCATATTTACATACTAACATTCTTTTTTATTATAAGATTTGTGCTTCCGATTTAAAAATATTGGCCATAAATGCAAAGCATGCAGGTGCTACTCATGACGCGTTTATTTGGAGACAATCTCTTATAAGAGCAGTTCTTCAGAAGAGATATTAAAGAGGCGATCATGTTTCATGTTATTAGGTATGTATTATTGTATTCCTAAAAAAAATAGATATTTCAATAATCAGTGATTAAAAAATGCTTTTAACAAATAATTTTATATTTATTTTATTATATTTCAATACATTTTACATTTTATAGGAGATTCTGGATACCCTCAAGAACCCTTTCTTGTAACGCCAATTAGAAATGCTATTGAAGAGCACAACTTTAATGTTTTGCTTATTATATAAATTTGGTCTACTGTATAAATGAAAAATTTGCTACCAATTGCATATTAATCTACAATAAATATTTGGTTAAAAAGAATGAAAAATGGAAACGAAATCTTTGACAAATTAATTTTGATGTATGTCAGTCAAATTATAATTTATATTATTAATATAAATATAATTTAAAATATTGAATTATGCTGGACGAAAATGATATTATTTGACGAGGTGGTGATTGCGCGTGCGCTAAAATGGCAGCCAGCACTTGTGATACAGTTTACAGATTTACAATGTAACTATTTTTATAATTGTGTAAATAAATATATATATATATATATATATATATATATATATATATAGACGTGTAAGGAATTGTGTAGAACGATGCATTGGTGTTCTGAAATCAAGATTTCGTTGCATTCTTAAAGAACGTGTGTTAAAGTACAATCCCCATAGAGTGGGATGTATTATTATGTCATGTGCAACACTACATAATTTTTATCTACACCACCAGTAGATCGATTTAGTTTGTTCCTGAATAAAACAGTCCTTTTTAGGACTAACAAATATTTTAAAACAAAGACAAAGTGTACATTGCTTATTATATAAGTTTTATTTATTGTGAATAATATTCTGTTTAATTTTTCAGTTGGAGTAGGTGCAACATTATGACTAAAATAAATGTATAGGTGTAAAGACTTGAAGAGCGTGGCTTCAAGATAAAAAAAAATAAAAATTTTATACAATAAAATGATTTGATGAGTTGACATATATACCATTTTATTTGAACAGGATGGCGCTTTAAATGCTATGCAGGCTGAAGGTTATTGGAAATACTGTTGTGAAGATTAGGTGAGATGATACATAAATTGTTTTTTTTGCTGAAGACATAATAGTTATAAACTTATCTACAACTAGTTCATAACAGAGTGGGAATACCAGGATTGAAGTTTAAATAAAATATTTGGCCATTTAATATAATTTAATAATAACTAAAATAAATATAATATTACAGGTATGTAATTTTGTTTTTTTGCCGGAGGTGGAGTCACGTTGACATGGAGTGTGGGAGTCCTCATTGATCTCAAAATGATTTAATTATTTTTGGGAGTTTTTGTATATCTGCAAGAATTCTTTTCCCAATTTTATAAATTTTATATTTTGATCCAATTCAATCTCTTTTAATTTTAATTCTTTTTCCTTCAATTGCAGTTCTTTCTCCTTTAAACGAAGTTGTTTTTCTAAATTATTTTCTTCGAAAACTTGTTTTAAAATCAGAAACAGATTTTTTTATGAATTGTTATGTAAAACTTCAATTTATATCTATTTTATATTTACATTTATCAATAATTATAATTAAATTAATCTTTTTATATAAAATTAATATAAAACAAGTATAAATGAATGATTTCAATTATAGTCAAATTATCTCTCCATATGGTGAAGACACATACACACCAACATATATTGTTTATCTTTTTGTGATTGTGATGTTTTCAACGGATTCAATTATATTTATTTAATTAACTGTTTCAATTTTGATGTTAGTATCTTATTAACTAAAACCAAAATTTATAATTGATACATTTTTATGTTTAAATTTATTTAAATTTAAAAATTACTACTAGTTGCACTGTATGGTCTCAAACATTGTTAAACAAAAATAGAATTTATAATTTTTTTGAAATATATTACCCATAATATATTAATGTGTACTTATTGATATTTTAATATAGTCATATAAAGCTACAATATCAAAATTATCAACATATCACTAAATATTATATTAGTTAATTAATTGCAATATGTTCTATGTTACACAAAACATGATGATAAAAAAAGTATTTAATTAAATTAAGTAAATCAGTTTAATAATAATATATATATTTATTATTTAACAGTTCTAAAAAACTATTAACAGGATAATGTTAAAATAAACTATAAGTAATTAAATTGTAAAGAAAAAACAACAAATTAAATTGTAACAAATCAAAATACAAAAAAATGAAAACATCTACTATAAGTCAAATACCCAATGAAAATTAACTCACATAAACCAAACACAAAATAAAAACAAAACTTACATGTTATAACATATACAATTACAGTATTTAATATTTCTATGTGTTCTATATGAAATCATAAATATAGTTATCGGAATAGCAATTTTAGTTTAAAGTTAATAATATTTACATAACAATTTTATTCAACTTTTTACATAATTCAGAGCAGGATATACAAAAAATGTCAATTTCGGAACAATATCTATTGACGTACTCACACATAGAAAACAATGGTGAAGATTGACGATGCGTTGTGTTGGTCTTATTAATATAAAAAGTGTGCCTGAGTCTACTATTAATTCTTGGAACAACAAAGTTTAGTTTATGCAACAAGTTTGTATCTTTTATTTTAAAATGTATTAGTTTGTATATAAACAATACATGGTTAATAATGCGTCGAGTGTTTAGTGATTGTATGTTGAATTCATTTAACAATTGGGATTGAGGATAACCACGTTCGGGATATACATTGTGTGCACGATAATATAATGCTTTCAAAAATTTTCTTTGCACTTTTTCTACTTCATCCATAAACGTTTTTTGTTTTGGATGCCATATAATTGATGCATATTCTAATTTGCTTCTAATAAAAGCGTAATAAAAACTAATTAAAGCTTTAGTGCCAACAAATGGTTTAGTATTGCGAAGAATATAGCCTAGTATTTTATAGCATTCTTTTGATATTGTATTTATATGATCAGAAAAAGTTAGTGTGTTGTTAAAAATAACTCCTAGGTCTCTGAACAATGCAACCCTTGTTAATTCAGATTGGTTAAGAGAATAATTAAATCTTTGAGTAAGACGTTTACGACTAATTGACATAACTTTACATTTAGTGATGTTTAGCATTAAACCATTTTTACAACTACAATTTGTTAACAAATTTAAGTCATTTTGTAGTGCTAAAAAATCATGGTTATTTACTACCGTTCTAAATATTTTTAAATCGTCTGCATATATAAGCGTTGGTGATGAAATATGGTCAACAATATCATTTACAAACAGTAAGAATAATAGTGGCCCAAGGATGGATCCTTGAGGTACACCACTAGTTGAGATAAAAATTGTCGATTTATATCCCTGATATTCAACAATGTTTTTTCTGTTGTAAAGATATGACGCTATTAAGGAAATTACATTGTTATTCAATCCAAAGTTATGCAGTTTTTTGATTAAATTGTTATGCTGTACTTGATCAAAGGCTTTGGAAAAATCAGTATAGATTACATCAACTTGATGACGGTTATCCAAAGCCTCAGACACTGCATCAGTAAAACAACATAAGTTTGTAGTGGTCGATTTTCCGCTAACAAAACCATGCTGTTGGGGACACAAATAGTTTTGTGCATGATTGTATATAAGATTGTACAACATAGTTTCAAATATTTTAGCAAAGTTGTTAATTAAGGAGATTGGCCGATAATTAGTTATATCAGCAGCATTTCCATTTTTAAAAATTTACGGAACTTAATCTGTGTATGTAGGTATAAATTATCTATCAAGTCTCATTTGTTGTTCCTTCAATATTTAGGAATTTTCGTTTTGAAATGAAGTTACTCTATTGCAAGTAAATATAAATTATGTTCTATATGACTTACCTCGGATATGATTTCTAGATGTTGAAAGTGAAAATTTTTGTGAAAATATCGGTGGTGGTGTATCTGAAAATATAATTTATTTTAATATGTATATAACATTATATTTAAAACTTACACAAATTAGTGGATTAATTAAGGAATGTATGGAAGAAGCTGTGGAAGAAACTATTGAAGGTGCAATTGAAGATGTTTCGGAAGGTGTTGATAATAATTCCTAAAATTATAAAAACAAAATAAAATTATCGAATAACATCAAGCAATGAAATAATATACAAATTAATTATTTGAACTTGTCTTTCACCATCCAGCAATGCCGTACCACCAAGATAAATTAGCAAAGATTTCAGAAAATTGATAATAGTTGGATTTGAGTAATTGATCTTAAACCTATTATTCATCATAAATTTAAAGACTTACCGAATCGCTACAACCATATTCTCGTAGTGCCTCATCCCTATACACTGATTCCATACTTAATATGTGGAGGATTTTTTCACCATCCTCATCCAAAACATTATATAATGGATCATAAGTTGGTCCAGCAGCTCCCGTTCTTTTCTGCTCGTTTAGAATTTTTCTAACTTGGCCCTTCCAATTACTCCATCTCTGTATTTTTATTATATTATATGTGTATAATAAATAATTGTATAAATAAATACCTTTTGCCATGCAGCAACACTTAATGGTGTTTCATTAGACAATTTGTTTAAGTCGTTAGACAATTGCCTCCACATTTGCTGTTTTCTATAAGAAGCATCAGCTCCTTCCAATCTATTACGAGCAAAACCTAAATTTTGCTCCATATAGTTGAGGAGATGCGGTATGTGTCATCAATATGCGAGCCAACTAATTTATGTATATTATTCACACAATTTTAAATTAATGATTATTAAAAGAGTAAAGCATATCACAATATTTAAATTAAATATTATTAATGACAGATAACTCACGCGAACTGTCAGAAAAATCACCGTGTTAATTGTGCCTGTTTAAAGTCACCGCTTTTTAAGTGCTTTTAATCACCTGTGACAAAACTCACACACATTCAAATAGCATTTTGTGGAAATGATGTGATTTCGATGAGAAAAGTCATCGATAAGAAAAGTCACCGGTGGGCAAAATCGACCCAATAATAATAAAAATAACATCATAAAAGGTAATTAAATTATTGTAGAAGCTTTTTACTGCAAATATTATTTACTATTCTTAATAAAAGTGATGTAATAATCTATAAAATGTATATAAATGAACTAAAATCATTATTTAAAAAAAAACTCACGCAAACTGTCACTTTCTCATAGTGGCAAAACTCACCAGTGTTTGGTTTGAATACGTCATTTTTGTGACAAAAGTCACCGATGATAGAATCGACCCCCTGGCGTACGAGCATTCACAAAAAATGTGTACTAACAAGTTCGTGTGCGTCAGATGCGCACAAAACCACGCACTCTAAGCTAACACCAGCTGACAGAGACCAAGTATGTATGTGCTAATTGTAAAAGAAACCATCCAGCCAGTTACAAAGGATGTCCTAAATACCAGAGCCAAAAGCCAAAATGGACAAATCACCACAAAAAACGACAAGTCCACAAAGATCAGAATTACCAAAGCCACGTGCACAATCGACAAGCCGTGTAAACAACAGAAGAAAAAGAACCGGATAAAACTAACATTACCAAAAGACAAAAAACGACCAAACGCAATAGAAAAACTACCTGCATCAAAACTATGCATCTTGACCTGCCAACCCAATAAAAGTAGGCCACACAGATGCAAACAGCCCAATGGGCAACCAAAAGCCAGCAAAGCAAAATGGGAAAATCCCGAGAACTTGCGACACGTCAAGACAAGCGGGAACCGTCAAGCACGTCGCTTTCTCGGATTATTAATAATACTAGTATAAATAATTATATATAATAATTATACATAAATAATTTTACTTAAAAATTAATAGGTATTTTTTATTGAAAGTAGATAGCATAATTATATTGTCTGCGAGTTGTAACATAACCTCAGTATACATAACATAACACTCAATTATCGATCAGGAGGCTTAGTTTTGAAATGTGTTATTTATACCGCTTTACCGACTGGCGTTATTTTATCACTTCCTACGATAGCACGTTTGTCTGTCGTTATGTTAAAAATGCAAGTTTTGAAATGTGATATTTCCATGCGTTATGTTTACCGCCAGTGGTATCCGTGTCGGCATCTAAAAGTGCCACTCGGCGTTCATACATCATTCCATTATAATAGGAACCAATCACATTGCGTCGCAAATGTACATAAACGCGGGAATTTTAAATTTACTATTACATTAAAAATTAATGTATAATACAAATTTATAATTTATAATAATTATATATATATATATTAGAAATTAAAAACCAATGTGTAAAATAAATGTTATATTTATACAATATTGGACATAAAATATATGATAGCATATATTACAGTTTCTGTGCCATGTGAGATTGGCAAGATTGAAATAGCTGTCAACTGTCAATAGTTGAAGTTAGTTGTGACATAGTATTTTATTTCTAATGTAAGTATTCTTTATAATATTTACTTATATAATTGTAAAATACAATTTTATTGTATTATAGCGTTTAAAATGTCAAAACGCTCCAAAAAAGTAAGTAAGGAGCAGAAGAATGTAATTGTTAATTTTATGGAGAACAACCCTCAACTGCTCCAAAAATTTACTTCATCGTGTACGTTTGAAGACAGCAAGAAGCTTTGGGGGCAGTTGAGGGAAGAGTTGAAAGCATGTGGAGATGGAGCCCACGGTAAAACTGTAGAGTAGTGGAAAAAGGTAAGTCATATACGATGATCATTTACGGTTTGTATTTTCACCATTTTAAAATTTTAGACATGGCAAGATATGAAAAGAAAAGCTAAAGAAAAGGCCAGTTTAGTGAGGCGGGAGGCTTCAAAAACTGGTGGCGGTGAAGCTGATGTTTCCATTAATGAGCTAAGTCCTCTAAAGCAGAGGATTTGCTCCATTATTGGAAACACAGCTATTACCGGACATACCAGTTGCCAGGAGTTTGGATATAAAGTTATCATGGATGTACCTGTATGTTTTTATAATAATTATTTTATATTAGGTTTAATAAAAAAAATATTTTTTAGGCTAATGAAAATGAAATAGAAATAATGGTAATGGAACCAGTAGTTATAGATATGGTAGAACCATATATTGAAGGTATTTATTTAGTTTTAAATAAGATTATACTAATTTAGCCATATTTTAATTTAATTTTGTTATTTAATTTTAGTTCCGGTTATAAATGTACCTGAATCGGCAGAGCCTGAACCTGAAATGAGGGCAAGGAAAGGTATGTATGCATGTGATTTTTTTAATATTGATTTAATATATTTAATTTTTAGTAAACAGGAAAAGAATTGCGAAAAAAAAATCACTTATAGAGATACAAGAAGAGGCGAATGGCTACATAAAGCGTCAGGCCATTGCTCTAGAGAATGCAAATAAAATTAAAAAAAGAAAAAACAGCATTCTTAGTGAAAAATTAAAATTAAAAAAACTTAAATTATTTTGGCAAAAAAAATTTGTCAAATCTGTAGAAAAACTTGTTGAAGTAATGCAAAATAAATAGTTAATAGTTATTAATAATTCTATTGCGTATTATTGCCCCAGCCACTTGTAAATTTTGTTGAATAGGGATGTTGCCTTCAATTACTTCTCCAAAATTGTCTTCGTCTTCAAGTTCTTCATCAAAAGGTATGTTATTTTTTACGCACATATTATGTAAAACTACACAAGCATTAATGATTTTTGTAGCTTTTGGAGGAGCATAATGTAAAGTTCTGTGTCTTAATAGGCAACGCCACCTTGATTTTAATGAACCAATGGTGCGCTCTACACATGCTCGTGTACGTTTTTGATTAATGTTGTAACGCATTTGTGGTGTTCCATCTGCAGCGTTTGGATAAGGTGTCATTAGCCAAGGCTCTAATCATAGCAATAATTTGAAATGTATAATTTTAACCTAATAACCATATGCTATTCCATTGACCATTATTGTACAAGATTTCAATATTGTTTCTAACTTGTGAATTTCTCCATATAAATGAATCGTGTGTTGAGCCGGGATAAAGTGCATTGATATTTATAATTTTACCATCCGAGTCTGTTATCTAGAAAAATAGTAATAAAAATTTGGCGATAATTAAACTTTTCACTCACTATTTGTGCATTTATTGAATGAAAAGATTTTCGGTTTAAATATATTTGCTCCGGATAGATTGGGTCATGTTGAGGAGGAGCAACAATTGCAATATGTGTGCCGTCAACCACACCTACAACTCCAGTCATTCGGTATTTTTCATAAAATCTAAAATATATTCAGTATATAACAAATTTATTCAGAAATTTAACGTAATACGTACTTTCTTCTGGCCATATTTAGTTCGTAGGGCTGAGTTGGAAATTTTATCCATCGTCTGGCAAGATTATCATTTATAGCATTTGTAACCAAATCCACAGATTTACTGACAGCATGCTGAGACATTGGAGTTGCAGCATCTTCGCCAACTGATAATTGGTAACCACCTTGGGCATAAAATCGAAGAGTGGCAAATATCTAAAATTCTATTTGTTAGTAATAAAATATAACCTAAAACTTAGTTTCTTACTCTATGTTCGCAAGTCAAACTTGATCTCCTAGAAACTGGAGGTATATAATCTCTTAATTCATTAATTAAATTATGAACACATTGTTTATTTAACCTAAAGAGTTTAATAAAAAATGTATCATTATAATCAAAAGGATTATTTTGATCTCTAAAAATTCTGTTTCGATTTAATTGTCGTGCTTCACGTTGTTGTACTAACAATATTAAATTGAAATTGTGTAAATGGGCCATTTTATTTAATTAAATTGAAACAATCTGTCAAAAATATGACGATACACTAGCGATATGATAGTTAACACTAGCAATTTGATAGTGTTATTTTATGGCGGTATAATACCGATGCGTTAATATTAGCACGTCTATTTTGACGTAACACATTTCAAAACTAAGAATTTTTACGAATGCGGTATTTTAACACGTGACGTCACAAACGTGATAAGTTACCGCATGCGTTATAATATAACATATTTCAAAACTACCAATTTTTAAAAACGTGTTAAAATGACACATGACGTCACGAAAGTGATAAAATACCGCATGCGTTATGATTTAACACATTTCAAAACTAAGCCTCCAGCTGTTGTTAGTGGTAGTCACGTGGTAGTCGGGCAGCAAAATAGCTAAAATCAAAATGGCGGAAAAACTCAGGATGCAGACGCGAGTCGTTAAATACTATTCTGTCTGAAATCCGCCGGAATAACGAACGGCTTTTCAATCTGGAAAATGCAGCCCTCGTTAGACCCAATCTTTTGAACAATATTGTTATTGAAATCCCCCAGTAGATAACAATCAACTCGTATCTATTACTGATTTAGCAAAATGGAAACTGAATCAGGTACAATTTTTGAATCTAATTCATCATCAACGTCGTCAGCTTCATCCACAAACATTGGATTAAATACAATTGAATATCCACCGCTTAACAGGAAGAGGAAGCTTGTTAGCAGCACCATCATATATCCCGACATCGCAACACAAGGTAAACCTTTAACAATCGATAAAACTCTCTGCGTCCCCTACAATTGTCGCCCATACAGAGCTAACTTTAATTAATCAATCCGGCGCGATGAATGCTCCTCAAGCTACAATGTCAGATAATATAATTGCACACAACGTGCAATCAAATAAGGCCCAAATAGCAAAGTTGCAAAGGCACCCCACCCCGATCACTCTTAGGCAAAAAGAAAAATATACAATTATCAATTAACACATAAAAGCTAAGAGAATTAATTGTCTCTTGGCAACCAACACTAGGAATGGCATATGCCTACATCCCTCCACAGCTGCCAACCATCGGTTAATTTCTAGCTTCCTTAATGATTCTCAATTTCGTTACCACACTTTTCAATTATCTGATGAATACACCCTTAAGGTGGTCGTTCGTGGCATCCCCGAGTCCATAGACTCCGCGAGAGCGGTTTTGAAATTAAATCATTCACACGACTGGGTAAAAAAAACCTCTCATTTATGTGCAACTATCACGCACAGAAAAGAGCAAGGAAATTTTTAATATCGCGCGCTTAATGAGTCTCTGTGTCACTGTAAAAGCTAAACGTAAATCTAATGACATAATTCAACAAATGCACAGCACCCTACAAGTGTGTAAAATGCGCTGGCAATCATGATACAGCACAGTGCAAACGCGCAAGAAACCCCACTACACCAGCTAAATGCTTTAATTGCGGCGAAACCCTTCCGGCTAGTTATCATGGTCGTTCAGTCCACAAAACCTTTGTTTTCGCAAGAAACAAGGCTAACCAAAATTCGCAAGCTGCGAACACAACACAAACCACACACCCACGCTCGCGTAACAACACACACGCTTCAGGAACCACAGGTGTGTCCTACTCCAGCAGGTAATACAACAAATAACGACTCAAATACCCCCCATGAAATCGTGAAAGATTTATTAAACGCGAACTCAAACGAAGAGTTTTATATTATGTTATTAAAATCTGTTGACAGAATCCGCGCTCATGGACCTTAATCCAATTGGGTCGCGTTTTTTCACGATTGCATTCTGGAATTCGGATGGCATTTATCATAAAAGACATGAACTTTCGGTATTCTTAAATGAATATAAAGTTGATGTCATGCTCTTAAGCGAAACAAATTTAAAGTTTCACCGTCGCATAAATTTTAGCAACAATTTCTGCTACAGAACAGACAGGTTGAACCGATCAGAAAGTAGAACAGCGATCCTTGTAAGAAGATCTCTTGCTCATTCCGAAATCGACACACCTGCTTCAACTTACTTCGAAGCAAATTCAGTTGTTGTGAATATTCCCGGTGCTAGAATATTTAATTTAGTTTCTACATACTTACCACTACAAAAATTCATACTACACAGTAATCTGGATGCACTATTGTCGGACCAATTGCCAACTATCATAGCTGGTGATCTCAATGCCAAGCACTTAACCTGGCACAGCCGCACTAGAAACACCAAAGGCAAAACACTAGATGGTTATATAACCCGTCATGGCCTAACTGTTCTAGGACCTGACTCTCCGACATGCTACTGCTCAAATGGTGCTTGAGGTGAGATTGATATAGCTATCCTGAAAAACGTAACGACTCAGGCAGATGTCACGGTGATCAATGACTTGTGCTCCGATCATTTATCTGTTTTAATGGAAGTTTCAACAGGTACTGCACTTTTTGACAGAAACAAAGTTGTTCGTAAAACAATCTGGCCTCTCTATCAAAAATACCTGTCAAAAACCATGGGCTCAATACCCATCATTGAAACAAAGGAAAATTTAGAACAGGCGATTGGAAATCAGACATTAAAAACGCGAGATGCGCTAATGGAAGCATCATATCAAATCACTCTGAGTCACAGAAATTTCCTGGGATTGCCCCGAGCAATCAAAGATCTCATCAGGGAAAAGAAATTAGCCAAATCTAGATGGCAATTCAATCGAGATCCGGCTGATAGGTGTTTTTTGAAAGCTATAACAGCCCCTGTACGTAGAGCTATTAGCGAACACACAAATTTGTGTTAGCAAACTAAGTTGGAATCCACAGAAAAGAATCGATCTCTTATGTGGAAACTCATCAAGCTTTGTATACACTGCTTTAGAGAAAGTGGAGGTGTTGGCAGACAGTCTGGAACTTCAATATTCCATAGACTATAAAGATGCAGATCTTGATCACGTGGAAAGTGTACATTCATTTGTACAGAAGTACCTGAGGAAAGCCCCCGAAGATCAGATAGATAGTGTGTCACCCTCACGCATCAAAGAAGTAGTGAAAAACTTGAATGCCAAAAAAGCCCCTGGTCCCGACAGCATTTTAAACATGGCACTAAAAGCTTATCCACAGAAGGCAATTATGTCATTAACCAGCATCATCAATGCGATTCTCCGTATGAGTCACTTCCCCGAATCATAAAAACACTCCCAGGATGTCAGATTTACCAAAAGAGGAAAAGATCCAAGGTTTCCTCAGAATTATCGACCCATAAGTCTTTTGAGTACTATTGGCAAGGTAACTGAGAAAATTATTTTGAACAAGCTACAGATACACACGGACAAACAAAATGTTCTGCCGATACAAAAGTTCGGATTTTGATCAGAACATTCAACGTGCCACCAACTTCTAAAGGTGGTAGACCAAATCATTGCTGGATTCAACACAACAAAGGCGACAGGCGCGCTTTTCTTTGATGTTGAAAAGGCATTTGATAAAGTCTGGCATAAAGGGCTCATATACAAATTAATCAGGTACAACTACGCCGCTAAGTTGGTTAAATTAATTGACTCCTATCTACATAACAGAACACTGTCTACCAAAATAGGCAACAACACATCTACACTACGCAACATCACAGCAGTAGTGCCCCAAGGGTCACTGCTCTCATCACTACTCTTTGACATATACGTTTCAGACATCCGAACACCTACAAACGGAGTCAAGATAGCACAGTACGCGGATGACACAGCGTTTTTGTACTCGTCAATCTGCCCCCGCGTTATCACTACGCGGTTGCAAGATGCCACTGATGCTCTCGAAAGATGGTTCAGCACATGGCTCATCAGGATCAAACCTGAAAAAAGTACAGCTATCTTGTTTTCCAAACAACGCTTACAATCACGTACACAACCATACGAACTCATACACATAAATAATAAACCAATCCCATGGAAGGAATCGGTTAAACACCTAGATGTACACCTAGACCGTAATTTAACGTGGTCTCATGCCTCTTATAGGATGGAGAAATAAAATGAGTTTTAGAAATAAGTTACTGATGTACAAATCAACTATCAGACCGGTTGTGCTATACGCCAGTGCTATTTGGGGATCCCTAAATCCACAATCGACGCGGAAGAGGATAAAAACCTTTCAAAACAAAACTTTGAGAACAATCCTCCACACCGCGACGTACGTCCGTAATATCCAGATCAGTCGCGATTTAGATATTTCTTCACTAATCGATTACAATTAAAAGTGCTCTATTGAATTTTATAAGCAACTTGCTTGTAATTAAAACCCCGACATTTGCGGCTTAGCAGAGTTTGACTCGCACTTTTTAAATACAAACACCCAATCAACGTCACTGTTAATTGAGTACATTACGCACAATTAAATTCGACATTACACCTCCCACACGCCTAATTGGCAGCGGCCTAGCCGCACTCAATACTCACCCATCAACTTTCTCCAATTAAGAAGACAAGAAGTCAATGAGCGCATAGCGCTGAGCATTTCTCATACATATATCACCGATAAGGCTGAAGAAAAACAGTAACATCGTCCTGGCGATCGTTACTGCAAACGAAGCGACCGAAAAGAAATAAAAAGAAACAGCAACAGCCAATCAACAATGCGCTATTCGCACAACTCTTAAGCGAAATTAAAATAATCAATGAACGACTAACCGCCACTAAAAATGCCAACTCCCTGAAGAAAACTAAAAAGTCAAAAAGATCACCTACCGCTACCGATGTCGAAATGACAACCAGCGAGGATTCCGACTCGGACTCCATGTCGGTCACAAGATCTACCACTTCCACGATACAACCTGAAGAACCGAATAAATTATGCAACGATGATACAACACCCGCAATGGATGTAGACTAGCAGGAATTTCAGCAGGCCAAAAAAAGGCGACACGAAAGGGCTCACCGCGCTAGCAACAAAGATGATAATCTTTCAGATTTAAATTCAACTTCTATTCCCTCTGGGAGTAACAATGTAAATTATGCCAGTCTTAAACCAACCGTATAAAAAAACTAAAGTTATAATAAATCCTCCAAATGTCAAATCGAAAGTTCCCGTCCCCATTGTGCTGCATAACAAGAGCAAATACTTAGGAGAACAGTATTAACATTGCATCCGCCACCAACATTAGGGGCGGAATCCGCCTTCAACCTGCAACTGTTATTGATTACAGAAGAGCAATTGCTCTCATGGATGACAAGAAGGACATCCACACCTACCAAGGCAAAGCTAACTTAATACTCAAAGTTGTTATTAAACATATTCCTGACAAAATCCGGGTGGACATAATCACCGCGGAACTAAAAGAGTTAGATTTTAAAATATTAAAAGCCACAATCATTTATATACAACTTCCTCGCTGCCCTAAAAGCAACGAAATTTACAACCTGACACGACTATTCAATTTAACCGTAGCAGTCGAAGCAAAAGGTTCCGGTACGCCGCAAATTGCTGCACATTGCCATTTATATGCATAAAATGCGCAAAAATCACGCTAAAAAAAAGTGCGCAAACTGCGGCAGACCCCACCCTGCCAGCTACAGGCAATATCCGGTTTACCTCAAACAGACACAGCCTAAAGTTTCCAAGAAAACCAAGTCTCCTCAAGACATTTCAAGAACTCCTGCAGTTCTAACCCCTGCTCGGACGTCCCCGGAGACCTCCTACGCGCAGGCTACAACACCCCCCAATGGGACTAATAACTAAGATAACAGCTTCGCAAGTACCCGCCAACAAATACTAAAAGATCTATTCAACACCAATACTAGAACTGACTTCCTAAGTCATACGATATTATCCGCGCCCAGTATGGATCATAATCCACGCAGATGGCGTCACCGAGAAAAAAGAGGAACTCGTACTCTTTTTACAAGAACATAAAGTCAACATTTTATTACTATCCGAAACGTTCTTAAAGCCTTACAAAACATGCAACATCAGCAACTACTACTGCTATAGAACCGACAGG
Source organism: Tachinus rufipes (assembly GCA_963932245.1). Classification (NCBI taxonomy): domain Eukaryota; kingdom Metazoa; phylum Arthropoda; class Insecta; order Coleoptera; family Staphylinidae; genus Tachinus; species Tachinus rufipes. The sequence goes on from OZ010747.1 coordinate 58,769,851, forward strand.
TTGAACAACGTGAAAGGTGGCACCGTAAAAAAATTGTAGGACGCGCTTGAACTAATGGCTAATCTACCTGGCAGCATAAGCAATATCAAATTCGTCTCAGCTTACGCAAATATCCTCTCGAGTTACCCCAAGCTGTCAAAGATTTTATCAGGGACAAAAAGTCCGCAAAAACCCGTTGGCATATCACCCGCGACCCGGCTGACAGTCAAGAGCTCAAACGCCTACAATCTTAAGTCCGCGAACAGATTCGCAACCACAAAGAGCTGTGCTGGCAGAGAAAACTGGAAATCATGGACGACGACAAACCCTTGATGTGGAAGATAGGGAAAGCTCTGCGCAAAAAGAGAACTCCCCTCCTCGCAATACACGGTGAAATCGGCATAGTATACACCATCGCCGAAAAAGCCGAGGCCCTTGCAGACAGATTAAAACTGCAATGCACTCTATTATATCGCGGCATCCACCTAGATCATATAGATAACATACACAGGTCAGTGCGTAGGCAGCTTAGTGCAGCCTCCGACACACCACTAGACAGCGTGACTCCCTCTCGCATCAAAGAAGTGATAAAACGCCTCCACATCAAAAAGGCCTCTGGACCAGACGGCATCCCAAACAGGGCATTAAAATCTTACACTCAAAAGGCAATGGTCTACCTGACAAACATCATTAACGCGGTCCTTCGATTGAGTCATTACACCTGGGAAAGATCTCAAATTCCCGCAAAACTACCGACCCATCAGTTTGCTAAACACTATGGCAAAAGTAACGGAGAGGATAATCATGGAAAAACAGTCACACACGGATGAACACCACGTGCTGCCGGCGCACCAATTCGGGTTCCGATCCGAACACTCGACAACCCACCAATTGGTGAAAGTGACAGATCAAATCATAGTTGGATTCAACTCAAGAAGCTCGACTAGCGCGATCTTCTTCGACGTTGAAAAGGCTTTTGATAAGAACTGGCACAAAGGCTTTGTTTACAATCTACTGAAAGCAAACTAGATTGGTCAAACTAATCGTTTCCTTTTCACAAAACCGATAATTTTGCGTTAAAGTCAACGATAATATTTCAATTTCTCGTCCAATCAGTTCCGGGGTTTCGCAAGGATCCGTTTTATCACTTCTGCTTTATAACATCTATGTGGCCAGCATACCTATCCCGACCAACGGAGCCAGAATAGCGCAGACTGGCGCATTCAGATAAACTCAAAAAAAAAAAAAAAAAAAAAAAAAAAGACGGCGGTCTTATTTACCAAACGCACACATACCCCATTTCATCACGTAAGTTTAAACTAGAAAGCAATCCCGTAAAAAAAAAAACATTAAATATATCGGCGTATCTTTTGTTAAAAGATTGACTGACGTGGTGCTTGCACGCGAATTTATTGTAAAAATATAGGGTTAAGTGGAAGAACAGCTTTATAACTGAACTTTGCTTTTTTGTACATTTTAATGACAAATAAAGAACGCAATAATAATAATAATAATAATACGATACAACAGGCCCGTATGGCACCTCACAAGCTCTAGCCATTCATAGGTCGGCAAAGCAACATTAGTATTAGAAACAAACAAGTTAATCTACACTAGCGTTATTAGACCTGTTGTTATGTACGCCTGCCCCATTTGAGGTATTTTTAACAAAACAAAGGGGATGCGGATAGAAGCCTTTCAAAGCAAGACTTTGAGAGCAATCTTTAATGCCCTTCCTTACGTCAAAAATACAGTTATCCGCCGGGATCTCGGCATTCCTTCAATATTTGACTATATTAAATTAAGCTCTCACAAGTTTTTTGAGCAAATAGCTCATAATTTTCATAATGACATTAATAGTTTGGAGCGTACGATCACACTATCATGTATAAATTTAAACATCCAGCTAGCATCACTGCACCACCCGTGACAACGATTTAGTCACGCTCAAACTGAAACACCACCAGGTAACTCTGAAATAATAATAAAAACAACTTGCCTAATCATGCAGGCAAACAACGCATAATATGATGGAAAAGATCCTTTTAAGAAGATCGATAAATGTGGAGAACAGTAATAGTGTCAACTGCCAGAAGCCGACTAGTAAGCAGATCAAAGACAAATCGCTCCAGTAGTAATTGCAATTTTCATTGTAAGCACAGCCAGCTGAAATCTAACTTTTCTTACAGAGGGTGATGGCTGCTGCAATAGCACTCGTGACTGGAGCAGCAGCTCAAGACCATCACCAAGAATAAAGAAGGAAGCCGGGCCGGCTTCTCACCGAACGAGAAGAAAAAAAAAATAAGAAGAAGTCCCAAGCAAGATACAAACCCGGCACCAACGCCAGAGTGACCTCCTTGACCCACCAAGTCCAGGAGACGAAGGGCCAGATGGCCTCCTTGGCGGCCACTATTGAATCCCTCAATCAGAGGATTATTGACATTTCTGCTTCATTTCAGGTTTTAGCCGACTACGTGACGGCGATTAAAACCAACTCATCCACCCCCATCACCAAGGTAGAAGTACCGGAGATGGAGCTAATAAACCTGGGAGCCTTTACCTGCGGGAACAAACGCCGTCACGACTCCACCCCCTCCGATGATGAATCAGATCTAGAAGATCCAGGCCACGCCCCTGGTGAGCCGACTCGGGTCCGAGCAGTAGGATACGCTCCGGACGTTCAGAGAGCGGTCCGTGCACCCGACGCCCAGCCCTTAAACACCGACGGACGATCCAAAGATGCGAAAAGATTCATCCTGATCGGACAAAAGTAGACGACCGCCAAAAGGATTAAGACTTGGGGGCCCCAACCAGCGGTAACAAGCGCCGCCATGACTCCTCCCCCTCCGAGGATGGATCCGAGCCGGACTCGAGAGGCCACGCCCCCAAAAAATTGGACCGAGCCGCAGCCGACGTTTCGACAGCGGTCCGGCGTTTGTTTTGACAGACAAAAACAAATACCCGGCTACATCCAAATATTTCAAGGATAACAAAGTTGTTATTCTTTCATCGCGCACTACCCAAGAGGGTATACGCATGTCGCCGGCCACGGCTGACGACTACAGAAAGACTACGGCCTACCTCAAATCGGCGGGTGTGGGCTTCCACACTTGGTCGACCGCCGAGGAGAGGTGTCTCGAAATTGTTATTAAACATGTTGCAGAATGTTTCACCGAGCAGGACGTGGGTCAGGCTCTCGTTGAACTAGGTTTCTCTCCTTCCAACGTGCATCGTATGAGAAACGAGCACGTTAGACTTAGCTTGGTTTTGGTGCAGCTTCCGAAAGGCGCCAAATCAAGTGAAATTATGGGGTTGAAAGAACTCCTTGGCCTCAAAGTATCTGTTGAGCCAAAAAAACGTAGTGGTGGCATTCCTCAATGCCACAAATGCCAACGTTTGGGCCTTACGGCCAAACGTTGTTTCTCTAAAGCACCAGTTTGCCGTATCTGTTCTGGGCCCCATCAATCGATGGTCTGCCCCAAAGACACACCTCCAAAGTGTGCTCTTTGCGCGGCTCCGCATCCCGCCAATTTCAAAGGATGCTCATATTACCAAAAAATGTTGGCCTCGCACGGCAAGGCGAATAAAACAGCCTCATCGACTCCCTCGGCCGCTCCGGCCTCGGCTAAGTCATCTTCTAAGCCCGCAGGTCCCCGCAAACCTGAAGTTGCCTCGGGCAAATCTTTCGCTAACGCGGTCGCTCCACCGACAACCCCTCCGCTAGCGACTCAGGATGATAGGATAGTCGCTCTGTCGAACGACTTCAACGATTTTCAAAAGAAAATCATGCTGCTCTTCTTCCGATTCAGTAATGGCTAACGAGGAACCATTACTTCGAGTTTGTTTCTGGAATGCCAGAGGCATTTCAGATAAGTTGGGTGAGGTGGAACAGTTCTTCATCCAAGAGAACCTCGACATCTTGCTGGTGTCCGAGACTAACCACCGTCCCACTCAATCGTTGAGGCTACCGAATACTTTTACGTATTTGGGGTCGTCGGGGATTAGACTAAGGCATGGGACTTTGATTTTTGCAAAAAGATCATTGGACCACTCCGAGGTTGACACCCCCGAGCTAGTCTCTCTAGAATCCAATGCAATAGTGGTCAATGTGCCCGGCTTAGGGACATTAAAAATCGCATCAGGCTATCTCAGCCCGACTAACCGAATCGAAACGGCGGATTTCGAATCGGTTCTCTCTAACCCTCTCCCCACAATCCTTGCTGGGGATTTCAATTGTAAACACCCGGCGTGGAATAGTTTACATACAAACGTCAAAGGCCGGACGTTGCTCGACTTTGCAGAGCAAAGAGGGTTACAAGTAGTGGGTCCAGAAGAACCCACATTCTATGATAGCGCAGGCTACCAAGCGGACGTTCTTGATGTGGCTATTTTCAAAAACGTCAACTTGGTTTATACCATCCGAGTAATCAACGAATTGAGTTCCGACCATCTCCCGGTCATGCTAGAGCTCTTCGGAAGGGGGTTACCTGGGGAGGGTGGAAGGTCCGTCATCCGTACGGATTGGCCCCTCTTCTCACGATCCCTGGAAGAGAGTATCGGACGCATGACTCCGGTGAGAACGGCCGCGGACATCGATAGGGCCGTCAAACTTTTTACGCGCCAAATCCAGCAGGCTTCGGAAAAAGCCTCTAAAACCCATCAGGTTCGCGTGGATAATCCTCTAGGACTATCTCGGGACGTGAAAGATTTGATCCGTAGACGAAATGCCGCCAAGCACCTTTGGCAGCGGCATCGCGACCCCTTAGATCGAATGACACTAAACTCTCTTCATGGTGAGGTGAGAAAAGCCATAAGGTCCCACAAAGATTTGTGTTGGAAAAACACCTTGGAATCTTTCACGGAGGACGATCATCCAATGTGGAGGGTCTCCAAGTCCTTAAGGAACAGGCCGGTCCCCATTCCAGCCATTCATGGCGAAAATGGGGTACAATACTCGCTTGAGGGAAAGGCCGAAGCATTTGCTGACAGCCTGGAACTTCAATGCTCCCCGAACATTTGTTTGGACTCGGTGACTGATCACATTGTGGAAGGTTTTAGGTGGAAAAGGGCCACAGGGATGGTCCTTTTCGACGTGGAAAAAGCCTTCGACAAAGTCTGGCACAAGGGTCTTCTCTACAAACTTCTCAGTCAAAAATTTCCTCTACGTCTTATAAGGCTGATAGCCTCATATTTAAACCGTACATCCTTGGCTGTTAGAATTCATAAACACGTTTCAAGCTCTCGAAATACCACGGCAAGGGTCCCTCAAGGCTCCATTCTCTCTCCGGTCCTTTTTAATCTATTCGTTGCTGACATGCCTTCGGGATCAAAGCACGGGGTTAAAATGGCACAATACGCAGATGATACTGCACTTTTGTACTCGTCACGGTCACCTCTGGTGATCACCTCTAGGCTACAAAAAGCCACCGACGATCTGGAATGCTGGTTAAATGACTGGCTGGTAAAGGTCAACCCGGAGAAAAGCAAAGCCGTTTTCTTCACTCGGCGACGGAACGCACCTCATGATAACGTCTGTCTCGACGACGTTCCCATACCGTGGTCCGATTCTGCCAAGTATCTTGGGGTTATCTTTGACAAGGGGCTCACGTACAAGTTGCACGTGCAGTCAATACTCGATAAGGCTAAATTTGCTAAAAATCGTCTGGTTCCGATGCTGCGGCGGAACAGTGGTCTCTCTCTCCGGAACAAAGTCCGGTTATACACGTCTACCATCAGACCCATGATGACGTATGCGTGCCCCACCTGGGGAACCGCCGCAAATATGCATCTAGATAGATTAGAGTCGATCCAAGGTAATACCTTGCGGTGGCTCACTGGAGCTCCATGGTTCGTCCGGAATCGCGAAATTCAAAGCGATCTCGGGATTCCTCCTCTGCGCAGACATATCGAAGCTTTGACCGCAAAGTACTTCGACAATCTCGCGGTTCACTCCAATCCTGATCTGGCCCGACTCGCCGAGCCAGATAAGGAAGTTTCGCGACACAAGCGCCCGGTTAGTCAATTGATTAACATTTCCTAGAACTCCTTTCCTCTTCCCTCAGCCTATAAGGCGTTATGTCCCCCCTCTTCGACACAGTCTTGTCTACAAAACTAATAACGGAAGGTTTATGAGCTTTAGGTCTCGAACTTCCAGGCCTATCACCGGGGGGGAGTTTAGTCGGTAGGCGCCTGCCTCTTGCGGGTGAATCCGACACTTTCAGCCTTTAGAAGATTCTCCTCCCAAGCCACAAAAAAAAAAAAAAAAAAAAAAAAAAAAAAAAAAGGATTAAGACTACGGGTGAGTCTTTTCTAACTCTTGCTAAAGGGCGGCTTCTCTTGCCGGCCGCTTAGGCCAAAAGACAAAAAACTCTTCTGCCTCAAAAGGGGACCCCCTTCACAAAGGTGAAGTTCCGGCCAGTTCAAAATCATGAGGTTAACCACCCTTCTTGGGTTAAAAGTGGCAGTGGAACCCAAGAAACGTAGAGGCGAAAGTCCGCAGTGCCACAAATGCCAATGTATGGGCCAAACGTTGCTTTGCAAAAGTCTAGGTTTATAGAATCTGTTCGGGGTCCCATCAATCGATGGCCTGCCCTAAAGACACGTCTCCAAGGTGTGCTCTTTGTTCTGGTCAGCACCCCGCCAGTTTCAGAGGCTGCTCTTCGTATCAAAAAATGTTGGCCTCGCACGGCTAGATGCTCCCATAAGTAATCCATCGGTTAGTTTGTCATTATATGTAAATATTGTTTCAGATGTTATGAATTTTGTTAGTTGAATTATATCACTAATTTCTTGTTTGTCCATGTTTTTTGATGTTAGAGTGATATGGAGAGCAGTAATAGTATCAGTTATAGGGATATTAGTGTATAAGTTTGTTATGTCGAAGGAGATAATAGTATCGGTAGGTTCTATTATGATGTTTTTTAGGTTGTTGGCTAACTCTATGGAATTTATGGTGGTGTGTTTGTGTCTAATTTGTATGTGTTTAGTCAATATGTTTGTAAGTAATTTATCAATTTTGCTGGTTGGGGATTCTATTATAGATACTATGATGGGTATGTTAGATTTATGTTTTTCTGATCATTTTTCATTGCAATTTTTATTGATAACGCTCACGTCTTTTTTTTAGGCACGTTTTGCACGTGTGGATTTCCTACCCGTTTTGTCTGTTTATATTAAGTATATATCTTTTTACCAAGGCGTGAAATTAATATTCCATATCGCTGACTGTGCTACCGTTCGAGGAGGTATTTCTGGACGTAGAAATTAACTTGAATCTTGACTTGGACAAACGCATGTGTTGGGATAGAAATCCACGTGGATCTTGATGATAACGGCAGTAACACCTAAGCTTTTTGTTTTTATTAATTACTATTTTCTTTTCATTTATCTATCTCTCTCTAAACCGTGACGTCAAGTGGGTGATAAGCAGTGTGCGGGTAATTACCCGAAAAGCGGAAATCGAAAATATTTAATGTCAGTTCCTTTTGTTTTTTGTGTATGATTTGTGCACATATACACATAACAAGTTTACCCAATTTATGTAAAAAATAGCCTTCCAAAAAACCGTAATAATTATTTTCTTGTTAACTCTAATAGTAATTAGTAATTAAGATTTAACTAGTGATATTGCAGCATGTCTTTGATATTAAGGATTAACTTAAAATGTCTTTTACTTCCACATTAATGTATTTTTTGTTAATTCTAATTTTGTTAATAATAATATTTAGAAAACTTTTTATTTAGCAAAATTTAAGTAAAATAAACATTTGTAACAATGGTAACAACAAAAGTTCTTAATAGCTAACATGAGCGTTGATGCAAACTTGACAACGCACTAAAAAAAATCATAAACTGCTTCAAAATGTTGTGTTTTGAATGTGCTGCATTTGCAATTATCTCTTGTAGCTGCTCCGCGTTGTTTATTGGCTCCGCATAAATAAATTGTTTCATGTGACCCCACACATAAAAGTCCAATAGATTTAGATCAGAAAATTTTCCATTTGATTTTTGAGAAATTATGCTTATAAACCAGCATTTAAACAAGGTGGTAAGATGTGTTAACTGAAAATCTTTGTTAGTAAACTCGTACCCTAACTGCTTACGGATTTTCTAATGACCAGATATGCTCATTATGTATATTGTTAAAGCCATTCGTAAACATAGATTCATTGCTCCACAATATTGAACTAAAAAATTACGATTTTGTTGATGTCGTTTAAGAAGCCATTGAGAAAATGCAAGTCGTTGTGCTACGTCGTATAATGATATGGGTGCAGAATTTAACTATTTATGGTTTTCTAGACAAACTTTTTAGATAGTTATAAACAAGCCAAAATTTGCTTCGTCAACTATTTATTTCTTTTCTGCCACGGTGTGCTGTTGATATGGACCTCTACTACGGCGATTTCCAATTACAAATTTAAGGAACCTTCAAAATGCGTCCGAAAATACGAGACGAGAATGCCTTCTGTCGGAAAATCTTAATTGATACTCGTGACATGCAGCTAGGGCATTACCATTACAGAATCCGTAAACAAAAATGATATCTTCGTATATTGTTGAACAGCATTTTTATCAAATTTTACTAACCAAACCAAAGAAAACGATTTTGACAAGTAACGAAAGCTTGCACCAATGCACACTTGTTAAAGTAATGTTGTTTTATGTTTTTTGTATGCTAAATAAAAAGTTTTTTAAATATTGTTTATTTTTTATCTCGAAAACAAAACGAGATAGACAAAAATTATTTTTATTTATTTTTTTTAACTATTTTTCTAAATTTATACACATATACATGCCAAATATGACTTATGGATATGACAAGTTAAATATTCCCACATATGCAGACATTTTTATTACTGTTCATAGTCCTACACAACACTACACATAACTGTATATATGCGTACTTAAGAGTCCAGGGTGTATCAAAAGTTTGCGAATATGATGATCTTGTTGTAGTACTGGCACTGCAGATTGGATAAACATTGAAAAGACTGTATCAAAAATCTCCTATTTTTGCATGGTTTTGGTTGTATGCAGTTTTTTTTCTAGTAAGTAGAACTTTGATGGCGTGGAATTCTTCTTTTCCCTCAGGAGGATGGTTCTTGCAGCAACCATTTTATTGTCGAAGTCGGTATTTTTTATCTTCTTTCCCATTGAAACTGGCCAATTATCGTGTTTACCACTTTGCCATTTGGTGTTTCCTCTCGTACAGCAGGCATTATTCTACATGTTGATCGTTACGCTTGGTTGGAATGTCCTTGACCCTTCTTTACTTGGGTGCAGTGAGTGTGGTCACATTATTTAATCATAAAACACAAAACGCAACACAAAAACAAAATAATTACAGAAAAAATCAAATATCAAAACAAAACAACTAATAGTAATTTAGATTTATTTTTTCGAAACTGAATTTAAAAATGAAAATGTCCTTGAATAAAATTGCTATTCAACTGTTTAATTAATTAATTATTAATTTAATTAATTAATTAAACATTTTATTCCAGCATGGATCCCGCAAGATGTCGGACCGGGAGATTCTGGAGCTAATGTATGCCGTAGTGGAGAAGAACGAGATGATCATCGAAAACTAGGCGAAGAAGATCCACTCGCTAGAATCCCAACTCATAGCAATGATAGAATGCCAGACGAAGAGGATTACCGAGCAGGACGCCCAGGTTAAAGCGATCCGAAGAGATGCTAAGGAGGCGAAGGCCGCCATTAGCAAAATGGAAACCTCCATCAAATCCACTTTCGCCGAGCTGCCCATCCAGCTCACACCTCCAACGGCACCAGCCTCGACCACCACCAAAGAGGCCCCAATGGAAACCTGCAACCAGGTTCCAAGCGCGACAGCGGCCCCCCAGGTCTCCCTCAAGAGACCTGCCGCCGGACCGCCCGACTCCATCTCCTCCGAGGAAGAAGAAATGGAAACCGCCCAAAGCGAGGTCGACCTCCACCAAGAAGACCCGTCCAAAAAGGACAAATTCATCTTGGTCGAAGGGAAGAATGCGAAGTCAAAAAAGATGAGGAAGGAACTAGGTGAGCCCTCTCAACCTTCTTGCTCTAATAGGCCTTCAGCCGGCCCCACACGTCAGGTGCCTTCACCAAGCCCAAAGGGTCTTCAACCCGGCCCGCCCCTAAGGCGAAGCCGACCAACTCTGGTCCGGCTACTTGCACCTTAGGCCAGTCAACACAGCCGGCGCCCACAGTGGGAGCCGGTGCACGCCGCCCTCCTCCTATTACCTTCCATGATAAGGATGTGTACCTAGGGCCAAAGGCGACCTTCGAGTCGTTAAACATCACCATTGATCGCGCAGTAAACGTGGTCGATGGCATTTGCCTGCACCCCCTAACGCAGGATGACTTCAGGGCGGTGATCGATTATTGCACAGAGCATGACATCTTTCACCACACCTACCAACTAGGGTCCGAAAAGACCTTAAAATACGTTATTCGGGGTGTGCCCACCTGCATTAAAGTTGAAATAGTGCAGGCTGAGCTCATCGCTCAGAGGTACACTCCAAAATTGACTACACGAATAGGAAGGAACGGGAAAGACTTTCCAATGGTGTACGTCCAGCTTCCCCAGGAAGCCAAAAACAGAGAGAAACTGTCTCTAACTAAGTTGCTCGGGCTTCGCGTGACCACAGAGGTCAAACGCAAAAGCCCTGAGATTGCACAATGTCACCGTTGCCAACGTTACGGGCATCCCGGTGCAACGCACCATATCGGTGCGTTAAGTGCGCCGGAGCTCATCCGAGCGCCGGTTGCACTCTTACCAAAGAGAGCGGCCATTTAGCAAAATGCGTCGCGTGTGGTGGAGACCACACGGCAAGTTATAAGGGCTGCCTGGTTTACCAGAAACTAAAGGCTAGCCGCAACAGCCAGGCCACCGGTAAGACACCTGCTCCCTGTAAGCAGTCTCGTGCTCCACCACGGAACGGTCCCAACGCAAGCGGGGAGAAATCCTTTGCACAAGCTGCGGGATCGGCGCTAAGCGCCTCTCTTCTATCAGCTAAAGATCAGCTGTTACTTCGCTTATCGCAACCAAGTAATGATGACTTTGTCAAGCTACTAAAAGCTTCTAAAGTTCTATTAGACGACTAGATGTCTAATAATTTCAGACCCGGCCCGTCAGTCTGAAACTCAGTCCTAGAAGTGGAACTAGATCCCACTCATTCTAGGCACACCTATATGGTTGGCACACATGTGCATTATGTAAATATTTCCCGTGTTGAACACACAACCATTCAGGAAGGCAATGTCCTAAAAGGACGAACTTCCAGCAGTCAAAGTCGGGGGAGTTTAGTCGGTAGGCGCCCGTGAGGGTGAATCCGACAGTGGCGAAGTTCCACAATAAAAATGTTTTAGGTGGAGGTCATTCCAAATATTTTTATAATTGGGAAAAGTTTGGACCAAATGTGAGGAAATGAGATTCATCTTCGAAATGCATTTATACTGCAGCATGCCAAAATGAACCTTGTAAGTTCTTATCATTTGCTGGATCAAGTCCTGACATCGATATTTCAAGCAATTATACTTTCAAGAACCTTGCCAAATATCGAATCACCTCAAACTTATTAGTGCTTGATTGTCAAAATGTTTAAATTAATAGTAATATTTTATATTTTTCTCATTTATTTTTTATATCAGAAATTAACTAATTTATTATTTATGATTTTTTATTAAAATTTTATTTTGGTTATTTATAATAAATTTCTGTAAAATTATTTATTTATTTATTATTATGCTTTATTTCTTTTTTAAAATTTCTGTTGCATGCAATTTGTGTTTATTTGTTATGACTATGAAAAACGGCTAATGATTGAATAGCTTGGGTACTTGGGCTCAAATCCCGGTTAAGGTAAGTATGTTTGTTCATGTACAGGTTTCTTTAAAAACATAATTGCAGGCTAAGACGCATGGCCATAAAATAAAAATAAGTAAGTATGTTTATTTGTTTAGGTAAGTATCACTTACAGGAGAGATTAAAAACAAAATAATGCGAGTGCACTTGTGTAAGTAATAAGCATTTCCAGAATGTCAATTTATTAGATTTAACAAAACTACGGTTGAATCAAATTCAATTTTTATATAAAACGTCTTCAGATGGCAGTTTTGTATATGAATCTATCTATTGATATTGTTTGATTGGGTAATATAACCTCCAAATTGTCAATTTTTTAGATTTAACAAAATTACAGAGTACGGATGATTTAAAGTTAATTTGCTCAAAATTTCTTCAAATAAACCATTTTTTTCTTTATATGAAACGTCTTCAGAAGAGAATTCTTTGTATGATATCACCTATTGGTATTGTCTAAATAATCAATATAACCTCCAGAATATCAATTTATTAGATTTAACAAAAATACAGAGTACGGATGATTCAAATCAAATATGCTCAAAATTTAAAAATATAATTAATCTCAATACAGTTTGTAGAAAACTTAATATACACGAAAATGTTCTGTTGCACTTATGCCTACGTCCGTTTTATCATCCTTTTCTCATCATATCAATATATTTTTATGTCTAGTCTGTTATTTATATATTTTTACAATTTGATATATTATATACATGCCTGCCGGTAAGACGTTGTGTGCACGGTCGTGACTATAATTAAGTGATTTTTTTTAATTACAACACCTACAATGCATTCTACGAATAAGATATATAGCCATTTGTTAATTTGAACCAAACCCGTATAATTATGTTTCAGGTTCTGTTGCCATTTCAAAACGTAACAATATATTTATTGAATAGTATTACCCATTTAAAACGCCATTCAAAAAGTCAGTATCATGTGACCCGTTTAAATGCTATTAGGTCTACTACTAAAATAACAAACACTTTAGTACCAGATAAAATAAAAAAATTAAACACTGCTTTTTAGCTGAGCATAATTTGCCATTTTTAATTCTTGATCATTTACTAAAGTTGATGGTTTCTGTGTGTTCGGATTCAGAAATTGTAAAACATTTAAAGTGCGGCAGAGTCAAAGAAACAAATGTATGTAAAAATGCGATTGCTCCAGTGCAGCTTCACCAAATAAAAAGTGATCTAATTATTTTTCATTAATGGTTGATGAAACTACTGACATTTCAACAGCTAAATGTTGCTATAGTTTGTCGTTATTTTAATGAAAAATAAAACTAGAGACTGCTTCTTAGGATTAATTCAGGTTGCTGATGGCACGTCGCAGGGTTTATTTAACTCGATAAATTTATTTTTAAACACAAATAAGATCCCAATTGCAAATATGATCGGTTTTGCAGCAGACAATGCATCTGTTATGATGGGTGACAAAAATGGTTTAAAAGCAAAATTCCGAAAAGTTAATCCAAATATTTTTGTGTTGGGTTGCGTTTGCCATTCGTTTCATTTGGCATCGTCTGCTGCTTGCCTAAAATTGCCCCGATCAGTAGAAGCTCTTGCTCGGGATATTTGCAATTATTTTTCACAAAGTGCAAAACGAATTGAACAGTTTAAAGAATTTCAAGCCTTTACTGAAATAGAACCTCACAAAATTTTAAAACTTAGTCAAACTAGATGGTTGTCTCTAGAATCTGTTGTAAACAGAATTTTGGAACAATGGCCTGCATTGACTTTAATGTTCACATCTGCAGTCCATGAAGATAATTTAATCAACAGTAACATGATATTATCAGCATTAAATAATATTATTTATAAAATATATTTCAACTTTTTAAGCTATATTCTAAATTATATCAACAAATTAAACTGAGAATTTCAATCCAAAACACCTAAATTACACTTACTACTGAAACATGTGACTGACTTATATAAGACTATTGTTAGAAATTTCATAAAACCTGAAGTCATTAGAAATTTTATAAATAATTTAGATAAACTGTATATAAATCATCCTCACAATTTTTTAGATCATAGAGAAATATACTGTGGAGCAAAATGTGACCTGTTATTAAAAAAATCTAATTTAATTGATAAAAAAGAAATTGAACATTTTAAACTTAGGTGTCTGGAATTTTATATTGAATTGTGTAATCAAATCAAAAATAGATTTTCTTTCAACGATAAAGTTTTAAAATTTATAGAGGTTCTAGATCCTAACATTACAGTATCTGGAAAAGTTGGATCTATTGTTGATATTGTAGAAATATTTCCAAATCTCCAAATAGATATAGAACTTTTAAATACAGAATGGAGAGAGCTTTCCGATGTTGAGGAATTAAAATCTGTTGCATCAAAGTTAAATGTAAATGAATTTTGGAACAAAGCATTTAATATGAAGAACGGAGTAAACAAGTTAATGTTTCCAAATTTACAAAAAACATTTAAGGCGTTACTTTGTTTACCCCATTCTTCAGCTACTGCAGAAAGAATATTTTCACAGTTGAATTTAATTAAAACAAAAACAAGAAACAGATTAACTGTTGAAACTTGTAGTGCATTATTGCACACAAAAGAAATGCTAAGAAGTACTGAATGCTATAATTTTAATCCATCAACTGAATTGTTGAACAAAGATATTCATCATACAAATGATGAAGCTAATAAATCGGAAGAAGTAACATTTTAAAACTACAAACTATTATATTTTATAAAAAGAATTTTTTATTTGTATTTATTATTTTGATTTTTATTATATAATTTTTTTTATAAATAAATTTTTATTTTTTATTCTAAAATATACTACCTATATTCCTTGATGAATAATTGTATTTAGAAATGTTATAAAAATTAACACACAGTTCAAATTTACCGCCAAAAGTTTTGTAATTCTATTCTAAAGTAAAATATTTAGGTTAATAATTTTTTTGCACCATTTATAGCATTTTTACATAATTGTTACATTTTGTTTAGTGGCTATTACAAACTATTACAAAAAATTTAAAATGGCTAGTACATTATTTTTCAGGCGCGTGGCAACACTGACAAAACTGCTGATGCATAGCCCTTGAGTGATGGTCTGTTGTTCTGTTGCTAAACTTGGCTTAATTGGCCCAGATTGCTACATTCAAATAATCATGAAGTTTCCGGTGCTAGAACTACAGAAACAAAAAATAGACATTATGAGTGTATAGTTTTAGCAGGATAGAGCCAGGGCCCACATACATCAAGAACCTCAATCAGAGTTCTTTGGGAGATTTTTCAGGAACGAATCATTTCACGTTGAGGCGATGATGTGCCCTAGCATCTTCGTTTTCCTAACCTAACGGCTTGTGATTTTTCTTGTGAGGTTTTCTGAAATCCCGTGTGTATGAAAATAAGCCTTAAATATTGGAAGAATTGATAGATACTATTTGCTAAAAATTCCAGCAAATTAAACGAGTACTGTTAGAAGATGTTATAAGCAACTTTGAACATTCAAACAAATTTGCATTCGAGAAGGAAGTTGTCATTTAAAAGATGTTATTTTCCGCAATTAGTTAAATAAAATGGCATTCTGTAACTAACATTTCAATGTCAATAAATAAACAATTCATGTAAAATTAACCAAGTACTCATTATTTTAAAACCATTCGGTTCCTCTGAATCACCTTGTATTTGTTCTTTCTATAATTAAAATTCACTTGTGTAACGATCTCTTTTCTCAGGGCGCCAGGAAACAGGGTTCTCAAATAAATTAAATTAATTAGTTTCCAATAATTAATTTTATTGCTTAAACAATTATCCCATGACAAATCGTTAACATCTATAAATTTAAGAGCAGCCTTAATGGTTATAAGGTGGATAATTGTTAATCATGCCTGGACCTGGTGCTTTAGGTAAGTTTGTAATTGTGTTTAATATTACTTTATTATATTATAGGCGTAATGAATATGTATTTATTTCTTATTTTTATTGTTTTCATTTTCATTAAATTCCATGTTAATTTTTTTTACCGTCACATGTTACAATCTTTTTTATTTTATTTTAGATTTATAATGTTAACAATTTGTCAATGGGATAATTGTTTAAGCAATAAAATTAATTATTGGAAACTAATTAATTTAATTTATTTGAGAACCCCGTTTCCTGGCGCCCTGAGAAAAGAGATCGTTACACTTGTTGACGTTGTTTACATTTTTATACATTTTTAAATGATTTTAAAATATCACTTAAATAATTTTCATCCCGTGATAGGAAGCCATGGGGAAGAAGGAAGTAAAATTCTCATTTTAGCTAACTTGCTAATTGACAAATGGAACGGTCTATTAAGTAAGATAAAGGTGAAGTAAAAACAGTGGCAAAAAGAAAGCACTTATTATCACCACGTTTACATCTTTTCGAACTTAACTATTAAAGAAAACAATGTGGTTTACATTTACCCACATAATCCTACATATTATATAAACAAATTTATTTGCTTCGTGAATTATACGTATACAGGTTAGTTAGTTAGTTTAGATTTTTGGCGTATCAGCCTAATAAGACTATTAACGCCGATTCTTTTCTCTAACTATAAAAAGTGTAAAATAATATGCTGTAAAATGGCATATTAAAGAATAAAATTAAATAAATAAATAAACAACAAAGATAAAATAAACGTTCACAAACTTTAATGACTATAGCAATAATGACTAGATAATTCCAACAGTGTCTAGGGTGTAAAAAGTCCTAAACACTGCTGGATTTTACGATACACAAACATTAATCATAATAAATTAACAATTATATCCATACACCCAATTTGCTCTGTCGAATAAATTCGAACAGACGATCGACTTCAACGATCTGATCGCCCAAGACAATCGACAAACTGGGTGATAATTCAGACGTAACTCTTTGTTCCGAAAACTGCCGACAATCCAATAAGATATGACGAACAGTCAATGGAACATTACAAGTATCACAAACTGGCGGCACCTCAGATGCCAACAAATGCCTGTGAGTCCATCGACAGTGACCGATGCGAAGTCGCGTGAGGATAACCTCTTCCCTACGCTTCGGCCTGCATGACGAACTCCACGGTGTAATAACGCTTTTAGTGCATCGCAGCTTGTTGTCTTGAATAGCAAACCACTCAGTTTGCCAGCTAGACAGCAGCTTTTGATGTAGAAAATTACAAATATCCCTAACGCAAACTTTAAGTGAAACATATTCAGCGCTAGTTATTGCCAATTTGGAGACACCTGAAGCAAAATTGAATGAATTTGCCTCAGCAAGTAATGATCAGGATATTGATCATCTATGGCGTTTAATGCACTCAACGAGTCTGTACATATAACATAATTTGTACCTGCGCTTAGTTGGATGTAGAGAAGAGCCTGATAGATAGCATACAGTTCTGTAGTATACACGCTGCTTACACTTGGCAAGCCAAATGTAAACTGCAGCTCATCTACCAGAAAAGCACAACCCACACCGTCGTTACTTTTTGAGCCATCGGCAGAAATCCAAGTGGCATTTACATTCATTGCTTGAATTTTTGCAAATTCAGTTCGATATTCAACTGGTAAAGTTGAAGCTTTGCTCATTCTCGATAATGCAGTATTTTACCTTGGCCGTTGAAAAGTCCAAGGAGGATCGCGACAGTAAGACAGTTGATATACATCAGGGAGTTGGAAATCCAGTTCCCGAAGTATACTGCAATTTCTTACAGCAACCGGCTTTTGGGACCGTATCCTGATGTTGTATAGATCGTCGAGACCATTATTGTACACGACATAATACGTCGGATGCAAGCGTTTAGCTTTTAGTTTCGCGGCGTACCTAACAGTCAAAATGTTACGCCGAAGACAGAGTGATGGTTCAGCTGCCTCACACAAAACACTGGCAATAGGGCTAGTGCGAAATGCGCCAGTTGCTAAACGAATTCCAGTATAGTGAGCAGGATCAACAATACGTAATGTGGATGGAGCTGCGGAAGCATAGATTATAGAACCATAATCTAGTTTTGAGCGCACCAAAGCGCGATGCAGAAGTAGCATTGTTTTCCGATCCGCTCCCCATGACTTTCCACTCAACGACCTGAGCAAGTTTAGTGCCGGGACACATCTTGATCTCAGATTTATTAAATGAGGACGCCAAGTCAGCGCACGGTCAAATGTGACACCGAGGAATCGAACACTATCCTGTACAGGAATAGGTTCTCCCCCAAGGTATAATAAGGGTCACCGTGTGGGGTTCGTCTTCTACAAAAATGGATAAGCAACGTTTTACTAGTAGAAAAATTGAATCCATTCTTATTAGCCCAGTTCAAAATGTGATTGATTGTTAACTGAAGTTGACGTCCCAATGTTGCCATGTTTCTCGAAGCACAATAGATAGCTACGTCGTCAACATACATACATCCGCTTACCGGATGCTTGATGAACTGACTTATGCCGTTAATCGCTATCATAAATAGTGTCACGCTTAGAATAGACCCCTGAAGAATACCATTCTGTTGCTGACGTATGCCCGAGATGCTGTCACCTACACGTACCTTAAATGAACGGGAAGTTAAAAAGCTTTGCATAAACAATGCCATGCTTCCGCGAATACCCTATGAATGAAGCGTTCGTAGAACATTGTACTTCCACGTCATGTCATATGCTTTCGCAATGTCAAAGAATACAGCGACAAGATGTTGATTCTGTACAAAAGCATTTTTAATTGCTGCATCCAACCGAACAAGGTGATCAGTCGTAGAACGGTGACGCCTTGAACCACATTGTATGTCAGCAATTAAACCTCTTGAATCTAATAACCAAGTAAGACGCTTATTGATCATTCTTTAGGTTTAACCTCCCGTTTTACCAGAAGCTAAGGCCAAAGCAGTGTGTTGGAACTAACACTCTTTTAAACCTGAGTATTAGCCCCTCAACTACCAGGATCCTCTTTTCCTAGCTTTTGGGTCACCGCGCACGGCAAACACGCAGGTGAGTTTTACAAGATGTTCGGAAAATTTTGTCAAAAATTAACTCACAAATAAGTTTGACTTGTCCCAGACAAACTGTGGGTTTTTTAATGAGGTTATCTCCTCGCCTATTGGTCGCCTTTTACGACCAGCAAAGGGGCTAGCGGAAGTATTCTTTTGCACTACCCCCTCCCGCAGGGGGTACGTATACAGGTATGTATGTATGTATTTAGTACAGCATGCATAATGAAACGCATGAAATAGCAACTATTGCAATAACTCTCGGCGTTATAAAGTCAGAAAATGCTTGAATTTTTAACTAATACATTCACGCAAATGAAAATACGCAAATATATCTGCCTTAGAAATAAATATTTGTAAAAAAGACCTTTTCAAAGATATAACTATGTATCACAACAAAAAGTACAGATTTTCTCTATGATATAGAGAGCAACATACATATATGTATGTATAGGACTTAATTTTATTGTCGAATATGTTTTTATTTAAGTTTTGTTGGAACAAAAACCTTATAAAAAGATAACACGAGAGGGTACTTTGTTTAATACTAGGTAATACATATTTTAAATAAATTCTTCCAGCATCATACATAATAATAGAATATATACTTATGGCGTTTTGCTTATTCAAGCAATATACACTTTTTGTATGTGCTCCATACTATATTATTTACAAGGATTGATTCATATTCACGTGAATCAAACTGAAATGCCGCTTGTAATTAACATGAATTCAAAATTGTTGATATAATTAATATATTAGCTTTCACATGTACAATAACAATTTATGACAGACACTAACAAGTTTTTTGTTTGTTATTGCGTTGCGCTTATTAACCGGGTAACTAGATACAAGTAATGATTTTATTAACAAAATTTAATTGTTATTTGCATTTACTGACAGATAGATTTGTTTTACTTATAATTAAAACGTGTCGAATGCGTATAAAGTACAAATATATTAACGTATAACAAACTTAATTAAAGATGTAAAATAATATTTACGTGATATATACATAAATGCAATAGTTCAAAATTAAATATTACCTGAATATTATTTATTGATATTTAATATATTCATCAAATGTGCAGTTTATTCAGTCGGCCAAAAACATTGTGTTTTGTAAATAATATTTAACACCATTGACGATAAGCAATAAATAATTAATGTTATGCACATATTATTTTAATCACATATTATTGCTGATGTACAACTAGATATTTTTAATATAATAAAATGATTATTGGACGAGTTCATGATGTTACTATAATAATTTTTGTTTCTGCTATTAATCGTGTGCGATACTTATTATATTTTTTATATTTTGTCTTGGTTATTAACCAGTGATACACTTTACGTTAAATGTTAAAATAGACAAGAAATCGTTCTTCATAGTCCTCCATATTTCTATTAAATTGTTTGACGTACATAATAATACAACATACGATATATGTTGTATTATTATGTACATCCTCTATATATTTTTTACCTTAGTAGTAAAATGCTGTTTGTGATTTCTACAGGAAATGTAAAAAATCTGTGTTTTAATCATTATTATCATAAATAAAATTGTTGAAACATAAGCAACAACGCATAATACATACAGCGTTTTGGCTATCCAAGCAAGTAATAAACTTTTTTATGTGTTCTATATATTATTTACATGGTTTGATTAATATTGATGTGAATCAAATTAAAAATGCCACTTGTAATTGGTAGTGTAAAATACTCAATGTTTTAACATAAATTCATAATTAAAATTGTTGATACTTTAGCTTTCACATGCACAATAATAACCATGACCATAATAAAATAATTATTGGATAAGTTCATGATGTTATCACAATCATTTTAGTTTCTGCTATTAATCGTTTGTTATACTTATTATTCTATATATTCTTTGTGTCGGTGCATCAAGCAAAGTAACAAAACGTATTAAATATTGACTGGCAATTTAATAAAGTTATATTTAAAGAATACTTGGAACAGAGCACGAGGGATTCATTCTTCATAATTTTTCATATTTCTTTTAAATTGTTCCGACATAATATACATAATAATGTAACATATTATATAACATGCTATTTATTTAATTTTATAATTTATCCTCCAGATATTATTTACAATTGATAGTAAAAAATGCTGATTGTGATTTACACAGGATATGTAAAATATTCCGTGTTAAATAATAATAATAAAATATAAGCGACAACGCCTTCACAATTACTGCTTTCCTTTCAAGAGCAACACGCTCCCGGGACTTGACGCACAGAACCGTTCTGAACTATTCTGAAAGGAACATTATTTACTGGCATATATTATGATGCGTTGACTAACGACATAACCAACAAATAATTATTTACTCAACTTGACATTTTGTTAATTAATTGTATAATTAAAAGACGTTTTATTACATTATTTTTATGATCCACAATATAGATTGTAAATTACAAAATATTTCTATATTTTAAGTTTTAAAATTAAATTTATTACTGGCGACAAATGAAAATACTAGTAACTTTGTTAATAAGTTGGTAGTAAATATTAGATATATTTAGTTATTTGGTGTTGGCACTTGAAAAGGGCTTGATGCACCGTTGTCGATGGTGGTGCATGAGGGGAGAGGGGAAGGACACTCAGAACAAGTTGGGGCGTCGCGCTCTCTGAGAAAGGTACATGGGACGTCACGCACAGAATTGTTCGGAACCGTCCAGAACAGTGAAAGGAAAGCATCTAATAATGGCAGACAACTGACGAGAACTTGTTATTGTTTGTTTCTACGTAATGCTTAGCAACCGGGTAACTAGATACAGATAATGCATTAATTAATTTTACGCTTTATACACATGCCAATTTGATCAATTTATTTTGAAATAATACAATTTTTAAACAATCCGCCCGGGATGGTCCACAATCAATTCTTTATTAATGATTTTAAAGACAAAATTTAAGTGTTATTTGCATTGATTGATATAGATTTGTTTGATTTATAATTAAACAGTGTTGAGTACGTACTTTACACATTGTAACAGTCCATTTTCAGTACTAAATACCGGTTGTATTTTGTTTAGAAGGTTGTGGAACCATAAGTCATTATAGGCAATCCACCTTACGTATATTGATAAGGTTTAGGGTATATATTATTTTGTTTTATACTTATGTGTTAAGAAGAGCTAGTGGGATAATATATTAGGAATATATTTGTCTGATTAGATTCCTCTGATGACCTGAACTAGTGATTGAATGATTCTATGTATGTGTAAATGTTGTGAATATGGTCGGACTAAGGAAGAGCATGGGATGCTGTGTTAGGGATAGGGGGTGCTAGTGTGGTTTTAAGGCTTTTACTTACTTTGTTGTTGTGTTGTAGTGGAAGTACTTGAATTAATTTGTTTAGTTAGTATAATTAATTATATAAATTACCTACCTGTTCAATTAAGTAGTATTTATTTACCTATTTTCTCGGCTTATATGGGGTCAGCTGTGGGTCAGCTGTTCGGCAACCAACTATGTGTGCGCTAAGAATGTCAATTCCGTGCCTTAGCGCCGAATATTTCGAGCGTGGTTGTCGCGAATTTCATTGAACATGTGATTTCTTCCGGGGAGGTTGACAAGGCCGTTTCAGGGTGGCCATTGTTCTTGTGCAAGCAAAGAGGTGAGAAGTACATTCAAACCGCGGGTATTTAATCCCTCAACATCTAAGTCTTCTCAAGGTTTGAATGTTATTCAAGTGTCCCAAATTATAGTGCATGGGGGCTGTGCAATATTGGCAGCATAATATTTTTTAGTACAATTTGAAAACGCCACGGCGGTTTTAACCTCGTGCATAGACGATGCGACATCCACGTGTCATACTTCGAAATCTAACTTTGACCTAAGGCTTTTTATTTGTTGTTTATGGGGTTGTATACAAATGACTATCTATTCATTGGAGTATCTCCGTCCGAAGTTCCCTACCCAGATAACCGGGGGCCGTATGTTTCCCTGAGATCTCTTCCAAACTTATTTCCAAGAAGCGACGAAGAGAATCGCGCCCAGGATTGCTATCTATTAATTTGATTATTTTGTATGTGTGCATACTCTGTCAGCATCTGTATATACTGGGTGGCCCATGAGACCGAGGTTTATTGCAACCGTTCCAGACATTTGGTTTATGTGCATATAAAAAATTTAAAACATTTTGAAATTAAAAATATTTAAATTAAAATATCACTTACATTTAATCACGAAAGTTGATTATGATTTAGAAATTAATTAATAGGAAAATTATAGTAGTATAAAATATAAAAATATTTTGAAATTAAATAAATTAAAAAAAAAAAATATCACTTACATTTAATCACGGAAGCTGATTATGGTTTGGAATTAATTACTTTAAGAAAAAAATAATTAATAAGAAAATAATATTTTTATTTTAAATTTTAGTCAAGTTGATATTTGTTAGAGTTACTTTGTAATGAATGATCTGTTGCGAATTTTTTCGTATTATTATTATTATACGTGGGTAAATACTGTTCGTGCAAATAAGGTCGCCGGTACGGTAGCGTTACACGTGTCTCACGATTGAATTTCTTTTCTTTGAAAATTAGTTTTCTTTTTTTGTGTTGGAATGTTTTACATCCAAATGGAGTGGCAGCAGAGAATTTAAACATAATAAAAAAAAATAATTAATTTGTATTTTTTTTTTTAAGTAAACTTTATCTTAATAGGATTTTTTTTTGTGGTTGAACAATTTATTAGAAAAAATATATTTGTATGTATTTAAACGGATTTCAATTAAATCTGAATTTTTTTCTATTAAGGGCCGCTTTTACCAACCTCGTACAAATCAGGAATAGGATTATTTAACGTATAAACCAAGTACGGATTGGAATTAATGTGAAAATAAATATTGTATAAACTATACGCCGACAATCAGGTCGGATAAACAAAGGTATAATATATACCGACTTCTTATTGGTCCGCGCAAAATGTGAAACGTCAAAGTCGGCTAAAATAAAACTTGTGATAATGACTGAAAGTATTTCAAAACAACGAACAAGATCGTGCAATTTCACTTCGAAAAAAGTGGAAAAGCTCGTTTCTTTAGTGATAGAGCATAAAGAGCAAATAGGTAAGTAATAAATTGAAGTAGTTTATTTATTATTTTAGGTTATGTATGTAATGTTTGCTTTATTTTACATATTGTTTTACTTTTTGTGAATCTATAATAATATTAATTTTAATTTTAGAATGCAAGAAACAGATTTCGTCTTGCTTTCAGAAAAAGAAGATTGTTGGGAACGAATCACTATATTGTTTAATAATAAAATGGCAACAAGACGATCGAAGAAAAATTTAAAAAGCAAGTGGGATTCTCTTAAGAAAAGTACTAGAAAGATTTAATTTGATGAAAAAAGAGAATAAAACAAACTGGCGGTGGGCCGCCTAAACCATACTTGGGCCCAATAGGTGAAAAGATATTAGGGATTGTTGGAGTCAGTGGCACTGGCACTGCGAGTTAAGCTTTACTATACATGACACGTATTAGGATACATTACATTTTATAAACAAATTATATTTTAGATGCAGAAATTATTAAAATAAATAATATTCCCGTGATAACAAGTTTTGAATTGATGCAAGAGAAAACATCCCAGGTAATAATATTATATATATACATATACATATATTAAAGTAAATAATTAAACAAAATAACAATAAAACATGTAATCTTGTTTATGGGTTATATGGTTCCAGAGGTTGATACGAAGCTGGGAATTGTTGTGTTTGATATGGAGGTTGGGGTGATGAAAAAGAATGAGTTGGGTTTTCTGTGGGTTGGCGGTGAGCTTCCATTTCTGAAGCCAGCGTTGGAGGGAAGAGAGGAAGGTTTGGAGGAGTTTCCGAGCGACCTCGGGGGAGTGATGGGATACCCACGCCGCGGTGTCATCCGCGTACTGCTCGAGTCTAATCCGTGAGTCTGAGGGTTGGGGGATGTCCATCACGTAAATGTTGAACAAGGTGGGGGCTAAAACGGAACCTTGCGGTACCCCAGCGGTGGGAGAAAAGGGATCTGATCATGGTTTCCGCATTGGGTTTGAGCTGCTCTATTAGCCAGAAAAACATTGATTGAAGCTATTTTGTAAGGGGAGTGTTGATATTGATTAATTTAAAAATGAGACCATCGTGCCACAGTCGGTCGTAGACTCTGGTTATGTCCATTGCCAGGGAGCACATTTTGGTGTTAGAAGCTGGAGACGCGTTTGGAGAAGTCTTTCAAGGAGTTTTCCCGTGGTGTTTATAAGTGAAATCGGGCGGTACGAATCGGGGTCGTCGGTTTTTTTTTTTAGGTTTCGGAATTAATACGGTATGAGCGTGTTTAAATCGAGGGGGGAAATAACCGGAGTACATGGAGCAATTGAATATGGGGACCAAGAAAGCTAATGCAAGGGGGGAGGGGCAGTTTTTTCAATACCATTTTCCTAATTCCGTCTGGGCATAGGGCGGTGCTTCTTCCTGGGGTGTTGAGCAGCTCCTGAATTTCTTCCTCTGTTGTTGGTGGAAAGTTTTCGTCCGGTTCTTGGGGTTGCTGCCTGAAGCTCGGTTGCAGCGACGGATGGTTGGAGGCCAGATTTGGGTTTAGGATTTCTGGAACAGCGGGTCCTGGGGGTGGTAAATGTTGCCTTCAGGTCACAGATCACCTTAAAGATGCAGCGTTCTCATATAAATTATAGGCAACACATTAAGCAGATAACTCCGTCTATGCTTCACAGATGTATCGCTTATCAGAACAACCTGGCGAGCGGGAGATTTAAATTTAACAAGTAATTAAAATTAAATTTTAACTTTATAAAATACACACAAAAATGAATACATAATTAATATATTATATTTTTACTTAAATATAAATATATTATGTATTCATATTTATGTGTAAGGGTAGTTTACATGTATATAAATAAAAAGAACAAATATTTAAGTAATAATAAAAATTTAATTTATTTATAACAAATACAGTAATAAAATAAATACTTAATACATAAAAAATTATGAATTTCTTACTTTTTGAAGTTCAGGTACCCATAATTTGACTTCCATTTTCCTTCGAAACTAAAAATAAATACATATGAATTAATACAATAAATATTATTTTTAAACATGATATATACATATGTATGTACGTAATATAAAATTAATTTTATGTCAATTAACATCTATTCTTTTATAAATATCAACTAGATATAATGATGTCGTGACAATACAACTTTTCTAAAAAAATTAAACTGTCAAAGTTAACAAACAAATTAAATTTGAAATTTGATTTAATTTGGCATTTCATAGTTATTTATGAAGTGCTTTTAAAGTTGTTCGTACTAACATAGCATTGCTCGTAGTACGAATAAATATTTTAACAAACAAAATTTACTTACAATATTGTACGAGTAATAGAAGTAATCTCCTTTTTGTCGTTTATCTGATCAGCAGCAGCTCCCATTTCCAATCTTTGGCAACTTCTTGAAGACTCGATGATGAATATTATTAAAGCGAATATGAAATAATAAAACAATAATATTAATAACAGATAACAATTTGAAACAAAAATTAAATTATAATTAATATTTTTACTAATTATTTATATAGAAAAATATAAAAATATAGTTTCTAGTAAAAGACATATGATATATTTTGTTTCACAATTATTTATTAATTTTTTCCGATTTAAAAAAGGATGACTAAACAAAGATAATGATTTGGCAGTAGAATCTACATTTATCAAATCCGGAACAACGTTAGAATTCACCGAACAATCTAAACTACTTATAACCTGAACCTGAATAATTGGATTAACAGAGTCATGACCCGACAAATCATTGCTATCTACACTTTTGAATATAATTGGTACAGCATTACGATTTAAAGATTTTTTGTCAGAATTACGGAAACAATCAATCGAAAAATGATTTGTACAAAATGAAATATGTTTTTAGATGGAACTCTAAAAAAGTTTATATTTTTCCAATTGTTTAGCAACTTGCGATAATAAACGCTATCGCACATAGGTGCTTTACACTTATACCCAAATAGCCCTTTCTCTGACATCTTATATTATTATAATTAAAGAAAACTTACCTGAATAAATGCACCTGTACACAAAACACACGATACACACACTTTAACCGGCTAGCTGCATCATAACTTAAAATGGCGTACTAAAACATCAACAAGTCCCGTCCTTGGCTGCTTGGCTCTTATTGGTCTAATTTAAAATACAAATGTGGCGGCAATTTATAATTTAATAAGCGTCGTTTTATGCGCCATCTGTGAAGCTTCAACGGTCCTAAATTGGCGGTGCCAGTCGCTGCATATATTTCACCCACCCCTGCTTCAGGTGTCCTGCAAACGTGTCCGCTTTCTCTTGGGTGGTAGAGTAGAACACCCCGTTCTTCATGAGGGGGTGTTGCTTGGCTGCTCTGCGGCCGGTCAGGGTGTTGAACTTAATCCAAATTTTTTTCCCGTCTCGGAATCGAAGGCTGCTGAGGCTTCCATCCATTTTTTCTCCCTAAAACATAAAAGATCGCGACGGATTTTAGAGTTTAATCTGTTCCACTGAGTTTTAATAATAGGGTCGCGAGTGCGGAGGAATAATTTATAGGTTCTGTGCTTTTCCTTGATCAGAGAAATAATAGGGGGCGGAAATATGTTATTATTTATAGCTTTGGTTTTGATAGGTGTATGGGCGGCGGCGGCGTTAACACCGTCGAAGTACGTGTCGATCGCCGAATCGATGTGGCGGATGGAGTTGATCGCGGGGGGTTCGATGAGTTTGTGAGTTTTCGCTCTGTCGCGCTGGAACGCGGGCCAGTTTGCTTTGTTGTAGTCTGTGTATGTTATGTGAGTGGGTGGGGGCGGCGGGGGATTGATGAGCGAGGTGAAGCCGACGAGTGGCATGTAGTCGCTGGTAGCGCAGGTAGGCGAGACTTGGGAAGCAAGTTTGAAGTACGAAATGAGGTCGAGGGTTATTATGATGTGGTCGATTATTGAGGTGCCTATGTGGTTTGCAAACGTGGGTTCCGTGCAGCTGAGTCGGTATAAGAAATGGTTAATAAGGAAATCAGCCAGAGTGACGCCTCTGGGATTCAATGCGCGGTCGCCGAATAACGTGTGACGGGCGTTCATGTCACCTAGTATGATTGATTTGCTCTTTTTCGCGACGTGTTTGAAGAATAATAATAATAATAATAATAATAATATATTGATGCTTATATACAGAGGTATTTACACAAGTCATATACAGTAATTAAAAAATACAATACATATTTACATAAAATCGTTAACAAGAAAATCATTCCAATCATAGAATGCTTTTTTTATGAGAAACTGTTTTAATTTATCTTTAAATTGAGTAAAGTCGAGCATTTTTAGGTAATTTGGTAGTTTGTTATAAAATATTACACCATAGTATCGTGTACTGGTTTTGTTTTTCTCCAATCTATTAAAACAGCTTCTGACATCACCATTGTATCTTGTATTATAAGAGTGGATATCTTTATTTAATACATGCAAGTCTTTTCTTTTATGCATAAATAGTAAACACTCTAATATAAATATACAGGGTAAAGTTAAAATGTTAAGTTCTTGAAATAGTGGTTTACAATCTGCTCTATAGTCTGCCCCTGCAACAATTCTAACTGCTCGTCTTTGTAAAGAAAATAATCTGTGTCTTATACTAGCGTGACCCCACACTAAGATACCGTACATTAGTAATGAGTTGCACGTTCCATAGTAAACGGTTTTTAAAATTTTTCTAGAAGCACAGTTGGCAAAACTTCTCAACAAAAAAATGTTTTTTGCTAGTTTATTTGCTACATACTGTCCATGGTCTTGCCATAAAAGTCCCCTATCAACATAAATTCCAAGAAACTTGTTTGATAGTGTATCAGTTGAATTTGCAGGTCGACGAGAAAATTCTATTTTTTGCAGTTTTTTCCACGTTTATGTGAAGCATATTATTATTGAACCAGCTCATTGCAGTTTGTAATGCCTCTTCACTGAGACTATTTACCTCATGGAATGACTTTGCTTGAGTGTAAATGGTAGTGTCATCTGCAAACTGTACAGTTTTACCCATCTTAATAAAACTAGCAAAATCATTAACATATATAAGGAATAGTAGTGGCCCAAGAGCAGACCCTTGTGGTACCCCCCACATACTTGACACAAGAGTTTCAGAATATAATTTGTTATTTTTAACATATTGTTTCCTTCCAGACAGGTAGGACGACATTAATTTAACACTATTAGGACACACATTATACGCATACAGTTTACGAATAAGAGTAGTATGTGAGACACAATCGAAAGCTTTGCTGAGGTCAAGAAATGTACCAAATGCAAATTCTCCTTTTTCAAAACAGTCAATTATGTTGTCAGTTAAACTTAATATTGCAGAAGTAGTTGATTTGCTTACTCTAAAACCATGCTGACAACGATCAAAAATATTATTTGCTTCCATGTGATCAGCAAGTTGAGTTTTTAAAAGTTTTTCAAATATTTTTGAAAATATTGGCAACAATGATATGGGCCTATAGTTGCAAACATCATTTTTATTTCCTTTTTTAAAAATAGGTACAATTTGGGCAATTTTTAATAATTCAGGAAATACACCCGCATTTATACAATTGTTAAAAATGCTTGCCAAGGGTTCAATGATTAGCCATTTGATGTTTTTAATTACATCAACCGTTAATCCATAGTGATCACTTGATTTGCTATTTTTTAAACTATCGATTGCGTCTCTTACTTTTACACTTGTTACATTTTTAAAATTAAAATACGGTATAAAAACTGATGGAGTTGACTCAAGAATTATAGAAATGGGATCTACATTATTCGATACATCTAACGTTTGTATAATATTTTCCGCCACATTTACAAAATACTCATTAAAATCATTTACATTTATATCACAGTCATTATCACAATTATTATCACATTTTTTACTTTGGGATTTTATCAATTTCCACATAGCCCGGAATTCTGACGGAAATGGGTTTTTAGGGATAATGTATATGGAAAAGATGGATATGCTGCCGATCGCGCTTTGCAGCGCAACCGTCACCACATCAAGGTTCTCCCAGGTACGGTCGGGGGTGGTGATGGGAGAGATAGAAAGGAGGGCATTGTAAGCTATTGCCACGCCCCCCGATCTGGCTACCGCATTCTTGTGGTGGATTATGAATTTTGGAAGTGTCAGCTGCTTTGTTTTCGCGGACGACTTGGTTTTCTGAAGGGCTATTATTGAGATGTTTTCTCTTTGAATTAAATTTTGTATGAATAGACGTTTGCGCATCCATCCTTAGGTGTTTAGGGTCGCAATCAATCCCGGGTGTGCTGCCATTATTGGTTGGAATCCCGGGTGTGCTGCCATTATTGGTTGGGTTCGCACGTGATATGAACGGTGGTACCCGTATACAGAGTCCGGGTCTGTATTCCAAATGTGAGCGAGGCGTAGCGATTTACAGTTTGCGCGATCCGTTCGCGGTCGTTGGGGAAGAACGCAAGTAGGGCCATCGTCACGAATAGCGTGCAAATGGTTTCGATAGTGTCCGTTGGTTTATCTATAGTTTTTAGCGGGACGACGGTTGCTTCTGAAAGAGAAGCTTTGGGGCGCGAGGGTCATTTATGAGACCATGCCGCATGGTCTGAGGAGCCGCATAAAGTGCACTTAAGTGTGGTAGACGTGCAGATGTGGGTGGGATGATTTCCGGCACATGTGCCGCATGTGGTAGGGTTATTGCAGTGTTCCAGTGTCGGATGAAATTTGTGGCATCGAGGACATTGAAGCGGTTGGGGCGCGGAGGGAAGTGAATTAAGCCGTTAGATAATAGATCTTTGATAGTGTCGGCGTCGGTTGATATTACCCTAACTAGGGTTGTTAGTCGGTCCGTGGCTCTAGATCTAATTCTAAGTGCCTTTGTAACGTTCAGCCCGGCTTCCACTAGGGCTTCGGTAACATCGGCATCAGTAATGTTAAAGGATACTTTCCGGAGAAGAGAATGTGGGTGGTGGGTGTAGCGGTGGTAGTGGTTATATAGGCAGTATTTTTGTGAATGTAGAATGAAACAATTTTGTTATTAACCGGTTGGAGGGCAGTAAATAGAGCTTTAGTTTCCTGAAGGGGTTTTGGGAGGGGAGTAATGGTAAATCGATATTTAGCTGTTTCCTGACTCTTCTTTTCCAGTGGCGCTTGAATGTGGGACATGGATGCCTGGCGTGTTTGGTTGGCCTTGCGTTGATGCCTCTGGAGCTGGAAGTCGTCATTGTCCTGGGCGTTGTCTCCTTCGTGGTCCGGGTTCTGCGATGTTTCTGATCCTGAAAAGGCTGCTCCGCAGGACGATTCCGAAGGACCATCCTCTGCGGCGGCGGATAGGATAAAGCTTGATGTGGTCGAAAGTCGGTGTCGGTTAGTAGCGAGGGACGGAGACTTTATGGATTGCTCCATTTCGTCTTGGTATTGTTTGTCAATATTAAAGTTGTTTTGGGAGCTTAGATTTCTCTTAGCGACTTTAGAATTAGAATTTTTTGCCATTGTTGCTTTTACGATTGGCAACAATGATTCTGAATTCTTACAGACCGTGTTCAATCTGAAGGCTTTTTATGGAACCCGCATTTCGCTGATATTATACTCTACAAATTATTTATATGAGTGATAACTTTGTGAGCATTTGTATCTCGTCGCCAATACTGTCAAAATTTGGAATAACAAGTTCGAGTGTGACGGAAACCGGAAGGATTCGAAGCCAATATACTCAGTCCCTGCTAGTCTCAGGGATATTGCATTCTTATTCAGATTACAACCATCATAACTATTGCCTCCACGCCCTGTCAAGGATTACTAGATAATTTATTATTGTGACAATAACATTGGTATTGTCCAGTTTAATTTAGTTTAGTTTAGTTTAATTTATTTATTAATTGTTTGATCCATTTAAATTTAATGATATTTCTTCATTCCTAATTATTTAATCGGATTGAAGCAAATTGCAATTATTACAACTATTTTGTATCAAATTATTTCTCGGCGAGCTCGTTGATCTGTCTTAGCATAGAATATTATTTTTTATTAGGATTTGTACTGTTAACACGAATTATATATTACATTATATACTATATTATAATTCACAAAAAGTTATTTATTTCAAATTTATTATTGTTCTCGATCAGTATACGAATATCATACTTTCGTAATTTTGGTAAGAATTCGGAATTTTTGACTAAGAAATGACGTGGCGCCCTCTTTTCGATCTTTTACCCACTAAGGTAGACGGACACTCCAGACTTCATTTGTGTCGCGTAACAGGTTATCATTAACTTTTGTAAACTTGTAAATATAACCATATATACACGGTGAGTCGGGAGGAACAGACTAAACTCCAGGAATGTATTATACACGTAAAAATATTGTAAATAAACTCAAATATTGTTATCCAATTTTCATTTGTTTTCAAGTTACAGCGTAATTTGGCGTTGGATATTACGTCCAGTGCCGTAACTACCGGACGCAACTTGGTGGGGGGGGGCAGATAAAAACCTCAAAAACATGAGTTTAGAAATTTAAAACATCAAAGAAAAAAAAAATAGAATTTGTTAGCAATAAAATTAAAGGAAAGAGCAACGATACTCTTGACGCTTCCTCTGAACAAAGACTGTGGAAAAAAGTTGTTCTCACAAGAAAATTAACTAACGGGCAATGTTTGGACATGGTTAATTTATAGTCGAAAATGGAAAGCAACACTTTACTTTCCCTCTTTTCTTTTAAATAAGGATAAATCATTTACAACAAGCTTCCATTGTATTTAAAAAACTTGCATTTATTAAAATTTAAACAGGAACTTAAACTTTATTTAATAAAAAAATCTTCTTATAGCTTTAACGAATTTATAAATACTAATCTGTGATCTAAAGTTTTGTTTATTTTAATGTTTATTGTATTTTATTAAATTAACCACTGTTTATAATTATGTATGTACTTTGTAATTTATATTTCTTATATATTTTGTAATTAAGACTTGTCCTATGTTCAGTTTTTGAATCTTTGTGGATTAAATAAAATTATTATTATTATTATTATTATTATTATTGTATAACCCAGCTGTATTATCTTAAGCCAAATAAAAAAGGGGTTCAATGTGTAAAGAACCTAGAGTTCGTTTTCCTTATTATGATTAATAATTTTAATTGCACCGCCCTGTATATGCTATTGTTTTGACGGGCCCTATCTATCAATAATTTTTATAATTAATTAATTAATTAATTACCGTAAAAGGAATGTTTTGGGCTGAGTTATGTTTAAAATAGTTATTATAAAATATCCGGTTAATAAATATTGTTCATTTAAGCATTAAATGCCGAATGTTTTAAACATAACCTAGCCGCCACGTGTTTTAGTGAATAGGTTTTCTACCTACTCCATATGCTTTATATGATTTAATCCAGGCTCCTCACTAATTCCAACACTCATTTAGCACTTCACACATATTTTTTAACAATATTTAAGTGAAAGTTGGCCGTGAAAATCAACCGCTGAAAACAGCTGATTTTGCGGCTATGTTCACGAATTACTTATAGGGCCAGATTGATGCAATTAAAAGAGGCCACATATTATGTAATTAGTTTTATTAATATAATTTCTATTAATTTTAGGTTTTTTTTAGTTAGTTAATATTAATTTACGCAATTTCTCGGAAAGTACCAATTATTTCATAGTACAATTTATACAGTAGTTTCCGAGAATCGCGTACTATGTTTTATGGAAATTTGTTTTAAGATATCTTTTAATTATTATATAATTAGTTAGTTAGAGATATTTGTACTAATTGTAAATCAGTTGGTAGGCCTGGTTGGCTATCCAATCAGGTACCACAATTTATCCCCTCTCCACAAAAATAGGGTATAAATACGCGAGAGTTGTGTTATCGGAGCACATTGACCTAGTTAAGTAATTAATTAGTAAAACATAATTAATTACTAATTAGACAGAACAACATCCGTACGCTAAGGTTAATTATTGAAGGAACAAATGAAATGAGGATAGTAATAATAATTCATAATTAAGATTAATAATTCATAAATGTAATTATATAAGACACCTACGTCAAGTACTCGAACGACTACAGGAATATGGACTCAAATGCCATATAAAGAAGTGCGAATTTGGGCAAACCTCCGTAGAGTACTTAGGTCACATGGTCGGCGCCGAGGGAAACAAGCCGCTGATGCACCACTTGGACAGCATCAGAGAACAACTTGCACCCAAGAACAAGAAGCAACTGCGACATTTCTTGGGCGTATGCTTGTGGGTGCGAGAATACATTTCCGACTACACAAAAATGGCAGCACTCCTCATGGAACTGCAGGGAAGTAAGAAGCCGTTCATCTGGACGCAAAGGAAAGAGACAGCGTTCGAACGGATCAAAGACGTCATCGACCAGCCATTGAAGCTATCACGCCCACGACCTGGAGTACCGTTTGTATTACAAACAGACGCCAGCAACAAAGGCGTGGGTGTTGTGCTATACCAGAAGATAGACGGTCAACGGCACATTATCTCTTTCGCCAGCGCCAAGTTGACACCCTGCCAGTCTCGGTACCATTCCAACGAGCTGGAATGTTATGCATCATATGGGCCATCGAGAAATACAGGGCATACATAGAGGACGAACCGTTCATACTCAGAACGGACAACAAGGCCCTTGTCTGGCTGGGAAACTTGACGGACGCCTAGTCCAAATTCACCCGCTGGTCCCTACAACTACAGGAATACGACTTCACGGTGGAACACAAACCGGGGGAAATCAACCTCCTACAGGACATGCTCAGCCGCTACCCGTGCTCCGACCTAATCGCACCCGAGATAGACAACCCAGAGAGACTCATGCCCCCGGAGAATCCGGGCGAACAAGAGGCGCCAACTATGGGCAGCTTATACACCCACCTAGCCAGAGCCTACCGAACCGACTTTGCGAAGGTTAACCTACTCGAGGGAGAAAACCTAGCAACCATGGTCAGACGGGCGCAAACCGAAAGTCAAAATATCCAGGGCATCATAAGCAAATACCAAGAAATGGTGAACGATCCAGAACGTCCAGAAGGCGAGGATCTAGGATACAAACTGGGAGAAAACGGAGAACTCATAAGAACAAGCTCAGGAACCGACCAGCTGGTCGTGTCAGTCCAAGCCCAGCACGAAGTGTTGAAACAACACCACGCCAGCGAAACGGCAGGACACCCAGGCCGAGATGAGACAACAGCAGCAATACTGCAAGCCTACCACTGGCCAGGGATTAGGCGGGACGTCAGAACATTTATTAAAAGATGTCTGACGTGCTCAAAAGTGAAAACGGATCATCCGCACCCCAAAGCACCCCTAGGCACAACCGTCGGGCAAACCATGGGAAAAAATAGCAATAGATTTTGTGGCCCCCCCAGACGTCACAAAATCAGGCAACAAATTCATCTTGACAATGATGGATACGTGCACACGATGGCTGGAAGCCGTACCAGTAGCCGCTGCCACTAGCGAAACCACCACTAAAGTGCTGGAAAGACATCTGTTCCAACGCTGGCGGTACCACAGTGCTGTCCGATAACGGCAGTCACTTCACCAGCCAACATTTCCAACGAGCGATGAAACAATGGAAGGCCGTGCACAACAACACGGCGACGTATCACCCACAGGCGAATCCCGTGGAACGTCGTCATGCCGAACTAAAGAAGAGCCTACGCACGTTCGTAGAAGAACGACCCAAACTGGAATGGGATGAATATCTACCCATGGCAGAGTTTCACTGCAATTGCAGAACGAATGCAGCTACCGGATACACGCCTAGCAAACTGCTGTTGGGACACAACCTAATGGAACCAGGGATCTGGGATGAACCAGAAAGAGCACACAACAAGCCAAACAACGACAAGCGGCGTACAAAGAACGCCGGTACCCAAGACACGCCAACGTGAGAGAGTACGAAGCCGGAACGCTTGTCATGGACAGCCGAGTCCCACTGTTATTAGGTGGAGGGGACAACCCCCACAGACCCCCGGTGAAACTACACCTCGACGACCTACGACCAGCGCCGCCAGCAGAAACGCCAACCCCAAACCCAAGCGACGCTGCCGCAGTCCAGGAGGATGGGGGGGATTGATGCCGCCAAGGGGCGGAGCATCAGGGACCAATGGCAACGCAGCGCAGCGGAGCGAAAGGGTATAAAAGAAAAACTCGCGCGCTGCAGAGCCAGAGTCGACTGCAAGCAGCCGACACAGCAGCATCTAGAGATCCGAGACGCCAGCTACCAGCCAGCCACGAAGATCTACACCACTACCAACTGCAATTATTATTGCACACCACCGTGTTAATAATTATTAATGCTGATCGGTATTAGATCCCAAAGGGAGCTAAGAGCGCGGAGATCCTAAATTTAACCGATCTACTCGGCTTGAAAGTCGCTGTAAAACATAAAAAGAAATCGAATGGCATCCCACAATGTCAGCTTTGCCAGAGGCACGGACATACTGCCAACAGGTGCAGCGCAGATCAGGTCTGCAGAATATGTTCGGGGCCCCACCGATCGGTGGCCTGCCCTAACAAATCAGCGCCAAAATGCGCTCTATGTTCAGGCCCACACCCGGCCAACTACAAGAGATACAAAGCATACCTTAGAGCGATGGCCGCTCACGGAAAGACAGCCAAGCCTAGACCGACAGCCGAGCCCGCGCCGGTCCGGGTCTTCTTCTTCTTCGTCTCAACCTACAGGTCCCCGCAATCCTGTAAAAAACGGCAGATCTTTTGCAACGGCCGTTGCTCCTCCAACGCAACAAAAGCCATCTGCTGCTAAAATAGCCAAAATCCTAAAAGAGATGGGCGAATATCAAATGAGGTTCATGGCCAACCTCTTGTATACGCTCATTGACTAAAATGGATAATACACCAGACGCAGTATTACTCCGAGTCTGCTTCTGGAATGCCAATGGCATTACAGAAAAAATGGGAGAAGTGGAAAAGTTCTTCTTTGATCAGAACTTAGACATCTTGCTGGTGTCAGAGTCGGTCCACAAACCCAATCAGGCATTGAAAATTCCGAACACGTTTACCTATAGGGGGCCGCCGGTGGTGCCCACAAAGCGTGGAACTTTGATCTTTGTAAAGAGATCATTGGACCATTCTGAAGTGGATACTCCCGACCTAGTCTCCCTCGAATCGAACGCGATAGTAGTGACCGTGCCAGGGCTTGGCACGGTCAGGATCGCTTCCGGTTACATCCGTCCGCAAAACCTCATCAAAACAGCGGATTTCGATAGAGTCTTTGATAATCCACATCCCACAATAATTGCGGGAGACTTCAATTCGAAGCACGGGTCGTGGAATAGTCGATTAACTAACGCCAAGGGGCGAGCTCTGTTCGACTACGTTGAGCAAAAAGATTTGCAGGTCCTGGGTCCGGACGAACCCACTTTTCACAACGCCGCGGGCCACAGAGGGGACGTTCTTGACGTAGCAATACTAAAGAACGTCAACTCGCACGCAGTGGTAACTACGCTCAACGGCCTAAGCTCTGACCACAGCCCAGTACTACTGGAGCAACTCGGAAGGGGGTCCGGAGAGGGGGAAAATTCGTCACACAGACGGATTAGACTCTCTTCTCTCGATGCCTGGAAAGTAGCATTGGTAGCCTGACCCCAGTACGAACGGCTGAGGATATCGAAAGAGCCGTCGCACTTTTGACTACTCAAATCCAACAAGCCTCGGAAAAGGCTTCTAAAACATTTCAGGTTCGCGTCGATAATCCTCTAGGATTATCACGAGAAACAAAGGCGTTGATCCGAACAAGAAATGCCGCCAAACATCAAAGGCATCGCGACCCCAGAGATCGAGCGATCTTGAATCGACTTCATAATGAAGTTCGAACGGCCATAAGGGAGCATAAAAACCAATGCTGGAAAGATACGCTAGAATCTTTCACGGAGGATGAAAATCCGATGTGGAGGATCTCTAAAGCCCTTAGGAACAGACGGGTTCCCATTCCCGCCATTCACGGTGAGAGAGGGATGCAATACACTACTGAGAAAAAGGCCGAAGCATTTGCAGACAGCCTGGAACTCCAATGCTCCGATCTGTATACCGATTATACGGATCTGGAGCACATCGAAAGGGTTCGCAGGGAAGTCAGAGACTTCCTGAGAACCGCTGACGATGACACTACACTTGATAGCGTTAGACCTTCTCGAATCAGAGAAATCATTAAAAGATTCAAATCCCGTTCTGCTCCAGGCCCGGATAAAATATCTAACAATGCTCTTAAATCGTTCTCTCATAAAGCAATTATGGCTCTAACCAATATTGCAAATGCTATTCTTCGCACTGGGCATTTCCCGTCAGCCTGGAAAGGCTCGCACGTGGTAAACATTGCTAAAGTTGGGAAAAACAGGTTGTTTCCCCAAAATTATCGGCCTATAAGCCTACTATGCACCTTAAGCAAGGTCATAGAGAGGGTGATCTTGGATATTATTCAAGAGCACACGGACTTGAACAATCTTCTCCCCTCCCATCAACATGGGTTCAGATGGGGACACTCGAGCGTACATCAACTCAACCGAGTGGCGGACCACATTGTCGAAGGTTTCAGACAGAAAAAGGCCACGGGAGAGTCTTTTTCGACGTCGAAAAAGCCTTCGACAAAGTCTGGCACAAGGGAGTGCTTCTAAAGCTAATCAGACAACGATTTCCACTGCGTATTATAAGGCTGCTAGCCTCATATCTAAATCGCAGAAGTCTGGCAGTCAAACTCGATAACAACATCTCTACTTCTTGGCAGATAGAGGCCGGGGTTCCTCAAGGCTCTATTCTCTCGCCGCACCTTTTTAACTTGTATGTAGCCGACATGCCTTCAGGGCGCATGCACGGGGTTAAAATGGCTCAATACGCTGACGATACAGCACTTATCTACTCCTCAAGGTCGACTCAAGTGATCACTTTACGTCTTCAAAGAGCCACCTCCAATCTGGAAGATTGGATGGATAAATGGCACTTTGGAGTAAACCCAGAGAAAAGCAAGGCCGTACTCTTCACTCGGCGTTAGTCACTTAAGCCGCATGAGAACGTCACTTTCAACGACGTTCCCATACAATGGTCCGACAGTGCCAAGTATCTTGGGGTAATCTTGGACAAGGGTCTCTATTACAAGCCTCAGGTTCAATCCATCTTGGACAAATCTAAAATGGCTAAATCTCTTCTCTACCCGATGCTGCGACGGATTAGTTAGTTTAGATTTTTTGGCGTATCAGCCTAATAAGACTATTAACGCCGGTTCTTTTCTCTAACTATAAAAAAATGTAAAATAATATGCTGTAAAATGGCATATTAAAGAATAAAATAAAATAAATAAATAAATAAACAACAAAGATAAAATAAACGTTCACAAACTTTAATGACTATAGCAATAATGACTAGATAGTTCCAACAGTGTCTAGGGTGTAAAAAGTCCTAAACACTGCTGAATTTTACGATACACAAACATTAATCATAATAAATTAACAATTATATCCATACACCCAATTTGCTCTGTCGAATAAATTCAAACAGACGATCGACTTCAACGATCTGATCGCCCAAGACAATCGACAAACTGGGTGATAATTCAGACGTAACTCTTTGTTCCGAAAACTGCCGACAATCCAATAAGATATGACGAACAGTCAAAGGGACATTACAAGTATCACAAACTGGCGGCACCTCAGATGCCAACAAATGCCTGTGAGTCCATCGACAGTGACCGATGCGAAGTCGCGTGAGGATAACCTCTTCCCTACGCTTCGGCCTGCATGACGAACTCCACGGTGTAATAACGCTTTTAGTGCATCGCAGCTTGTTGTCTTGAATAGCAAACCACTCAGTTTGCCAGCTAGACAGCAGCTTTTGATGAAGAAAATTACAAATATCCCTAACGCATACTTTAAATGACACATATTCAGCGCTAGTTATTGCCAATTTGGCAAGCGCATCAGCTATTTCATTGCCACTGATACCAACGTGACTGGGGATCCAGACAAAGTTAACAGTGACATTTATCTGAGACACCTGAAGCAAAATTGAATAAATTTGCCTCAGCAAGTAATGATCAGGATATTGGTCATCTACGGCGTTTAATGCACTCAACGAGTCTGTACATATAACATAATTTGTACCTGCGCTTAGTTGGATGTAGAGAAGAGCCTGATAGATAGCATACAGTTCTGCAGTATACACGCTGCTAACACTTGGCAAGCCAAATGTAAATTGCAGCTCATCTACCAGAAAAGCACAACCCACACCGTCGTTATTTTTTGAGCCATCGGTATAAATCCAAGTGGCATTTACATTCATTGCTTGAATTTTTGCAAATTCAGTTCGATATTCAACTGGTAAAGTTGAAGCTTTGCTCATTCTCGATAATGCAGTATTTAACCTTGGACGTTGAAAAGTCCAAGGAGGATCGCGACAGTAAGACAGTTGATATACATCAGGGAGTTGGAAATCCAGTTCCCGAAGTATACTGCAATTTCTTATAGCAACCGGTTTTTGGGACCG
Organism: Tachinus rufipes; assembly: GCA_963932245.1. Taxonomy (NCBI): domain Eukaryota; kingdom Metazoa; phylum Arthropoda; class Insecta; order Coleoptera; family Staphylinidae; genus Tachinus; species Tachinus rufipes. Next base: position 58,810,263 of record OZ010747.1, read on the forward strand.
TATCCTGATGTTGTATAGATCGTCGAGACCATTATTGTACACGACAGGAAACGTCGGATGCAAGCGTTTAGCTTTTAGTTTCGCGGCGTACTTAACAGTCAAAATTTTACGCCGAAGACAGAGTGATGGTTCAGCTGCCTCACACAAAACACTAGCAATAGGGCTAGTGCGAAATGCGCCAGTTGCTAAACGAATTCCAGTATGGTGAGCAGGATCAACAATACGTAATGTGGATGGAGCTGCGGAAGCATAGATTATGGAACCATAATCTAGTTTTGAGCGCACCAAAGCGCGATGCAGAAGTAGCATTGTTTTCCGATCCGCTCCCCATGAATTTCCACTCAACGACCTGAGCAAGTTTAGTGCCGGGACACATCTTGATCTCAGATTTATTAAATGAGGACGCCAAGTCAGCGCACGGTCAAATGTGACACCGAGGAATCGAACACTATCCTGTACAGGAATAGGTTCTCCCCCAAGATATAATAAAGGGTCACCGTGTGGGGTTCGCCTTCTACAAAAATAGATAAGCAACGTTTTACTAGTAGAAAAAGTGAATTCATTCTTATTAGCCCAGTTCAAAACGTGATTGATTGTTAACTGAAGTTGACGTTCCAATGTTGCCATGTTTCTCGAGGCACAATAGATAGCTACGTCGTCAACATACATACATCCGCTTACCGGATGCTTGATGAACTGACTTATGCCGTTAATCGCTATCATAAATAGTGTCACGCTTAGAATAGACCCCTGAGGAATACCATTCTGTTGCTGACGTATGCCCGAGATGTTGTCACCTACACGTGCCTTAAATGAACGGGAAGTTAAAAAGCTTTGTATAAACAATGCCATGCTTCCGCGAATACCCCATGAATGAAGCGTTTGTAGAACATTGTACTTCCACGTCATGTCATATGCTTTCACAATGTCAAAGGTTACAGCTGTATCCAACCGAACAGGGTGATCAGTCGTAGAACGGTGACGCCTTGAACCACATTGTATGTCAGCAATTAAACCTCTTAAATCTAATAACCAAGTAAGACGCTTATTGATCATTCTTTCTAGTAACTTGCATAAGCAGCTAGTTAGAGAGATAGGCCTATAACTTGTCGGGAGCTTTTTATCTTTACCAGGTTTAAGTACTGGTACTATGATAGCAAGTTTCTACGACTCAGGACAATACCCTGCTGACCATATCCGGTTATAGAGTGCCAACAATTGAAGTTTGGCAGAGCGACTTAATTGCTTAAGCATAGCATTGTGTATCAAATCGACACCTGGAGCAGTATTGTGTGCTTCAGATAATGCCGAGTCAAATTCCCAAACACTAAACGGTGCATTATATAATTCATTTTCAGCAGAGACAAATGACAGAACGTTTTTCTCCATGTTAATTTTAATATCTCGGAAATTTGCAGCGTAATTATTATCGCTGGAAGCGTCAAAATAAACATCGGCCAGGATATTCGAAATGTCAATGGGATTGGTAATAATTTGATCACCCGACAATAACCCACTAATCGGAAATGATGCGGTTCGGCCAGAAATTTTTCTGGCTTTTTCCCACACCTTCCCGACGGGGGTTCTCGAATTAATTGAAGTGACATATTCTGACCATGATTCTCTTTTAGCTTTTCTGCATGTTCTTCGAGCAACAGCTTTGTACTTCAAATAAAGTAATAGGTTTTCTTCTGTTGGAGAGTGGTTGAATCTACGAAAAGAACGGCGTTTGTTGAGTTTAGCTTGCTCACAATCAAAATTCCACCAAGGAACGGGCTCTCTGCGAGGTTTTCCGGAAGATAACGGTATACTCGCATGTGCTGCCTGTATGATAGAATCGGTATAAGTTTCAATATCTTTGTCGATAGTGGCTTGGACACTGTCATCGTAATCAAACACTTGAACAAACATATTCCAATCGGCATCTTTTATTCTCCAATTTCGATGACGGTTTTCATTAATTACATGACCAAGCACGCGAATGAATATGGGAAAGTGGTCACTATCATAAAGATATTCCGAGACTTACCAATCCAGCAATGATGCGATACTTGGAGAACAAATGGTTAGGTCAATAGCCGAGAACGATCTATTGGCCACGGAAAAGTAGGTATTGTTACCTTTATTTAAGATAACTAAATCCGTTTCTGAAAAAAGATTGGCCAAGTTACGACCTCGCACATCAGTTCGATTTAAGCCCCACATAGTGTTATGAGCATTAAAATCGCCCATTAGCAGGAATGGGGACGGAAGTTGTTCAAGTAATTGATCAATCAAACGAATGTCCAAACTGACATTTGGCGGAATATAAATTGAGCAAATGGTCAGTGCAAAAGGGATATGAAGTTGAACGGCTACTGCTTCTAATGCAGTGTTGACACGGAATTCTTTACTGAAAACCGTATCACAAACCAATAAAGCCGTTCCACCCTGAGCACGATCAACATTTGCACGATCTTTTCTATAAATAGTATAACCACGAAGATTAACAGAACAGTCAACCTTAAAATTTGTTTCCTGTAAGGAAACGCAGATAGGTGAATTTTCGGCTAATAATATTTTAAAGGATTCGTAGTGTGAATTATATCCGTTGCAGTTCCATTGTATAATGGTTGAAATCATTTTTAGTGTTATGTTGCGAACGTAATTTTAACTCTTTGTTTATTAGCGTTTTTATTTTTAACTTCTGAATTATCTTCTGGGGGAGTAGAACTCCCACTAATTGGCATAATTTCATCTGTCAGAGTAGATGGCGCGGAAAGAACTTCCACATCCATTGACTCTAACGACACGTCAATATTGGGGTATGTGGGCGCAGGATCGCTAGAAACCTGCACCTCAGGTGGCGGTAGCCTAGATTGGGCTGCCGTCTTTGCAGGCTTTGACTCGGACTGAGCCTTGACTTGGAAGTCGCAACCTTAGTTGGTTTTGGCCCGATACGAGCCAATACCTTAGATGGTTTAGGCTTTAAATAAGCCCCCATCTTGAGTGGTTTTGCTTGAAGTCCCACTCGTTGTGACCTTGGACCGGATTGGGCCGTAGTCAGTTTTGGTTTTGAACCTGATGGGCCCGCAACCGGTTTTTTACCCTTCACATTAGAGTCCTTGTCTTTATTTAAAGTTTCTGCAATAGCAGTAAATTTCATAATTGGTGGTTGTTGAACGATAGGCGTTTCAACAACTGCAGCAAACGATCTAGAAAAGGTAGGAGCCGTAATTGCTCTATACCTCTTTTGAGCATCAAAGTAAGAGAGTTTGTCTGTTACTCTGATCTCGGCTATCTTCCTTTCCTCTTTCATTTTTGGACAATCTCGGGAATAGACAGGATGCTTACCACCACAATTCACACATAAAGGTGAACTTTTGCATGGATCGGGGTCATGTTTCTCCTTACTGCATTTTGCACATGTTGCAACACCTGGACACCTAACTGCGGTGTGTCCAAAACGTTGGCATTAAAAACACCTCATTGGATTAGGAATAAACGGGCGGACCGGGCGAGTAACATACGCTACCTTGACTTCATCTGGGAGCCGTTCGGAATCGAATGTTAAGATCATAGATGTTGTATCTCTGACCTCACCATCTTTTCTACGGGCTAGTTTTTTAATATCGATAACGCCTTGCGACGCTAGTTCTTGTTTGCATTCGTCTATAGTTGTGTATAACAACTCATACCATGAAATAACTCCCTTAGAAATATTTAAGGATTTATGCGGCTCAACTGTCACCGCAATATTACCTAACGACGTGCATTCCTGCATTTTACTACTCTGCATTTTGTCTTTTACTTCAATAAGCAAAGTACCGTCTCTTAACTTCTTACACAATTTTAAGGTTCCGTTAATAATATTGGAAATGGTCCTATGAATTAAGAAGGGAGATACCTCCTTTAGACTCTGGCCATTTTCAGAACAATTAACAATTAAAAACCTAACAAACTTTCTACTTGTACTCATACTATCTTCTTTAGCTCTCTCGTCCGTAAACGGGCGAGATCGTTTGGTTGGAGGTTTAGAATCTACCATAATAAACTCCGTCAAATTCATCGCTCAATCTCCCCACCCACCACGGAGCCACATATGGGACGCTACATCACAAACTGATGCAGTCGCCAGGGCTAATCAAGCGATATAGGTTTCATAGATGTAAATGAAAGACTTCTGCGAACACAAAGAATACTATCGGGAACCAACCGTAGCACATTGTGAACCTTCCATCTATCACCACATAAATAATTCCTCACCCTAACGTTAAACAAAACAAGCCGATTGATTAAAACTGGGTTAGGTTTAACCTCCCGTTTTACCAGAAGCTAAGGCCAAAGCAGTGTGTTGGAACTAACACTCTTTTAAACCTGAGTATTAGCCCCTCAACTACCAGGATCCTCTTTCCTAGCTTTCGGGTCACCGCGCACGGCAAACACGCAGGTGAGTTTAACAAGATGTTCTGTAAATTTTGTCAAAAATTAACTCACAAATAAGTTTGACTTGTCCCAGACGAACTGTGGTTTTTTTAACAAGGTTATCTCCTCGCCTATTGGTCGCCTTTTACGACCAGCAAAGGGGCTAGCGGAAGTATTCTTTTGCACCACCCCCTCCCGCAGGGGGGGAGATAACTTTTATTGATATGCTATCCACACCAACAAAATGTTTATTGGCCATCGAATGCACAGTAGTGCAGATTTCTTCTGGGGTTATAAAAAAAAGAATATAGATTTACAGATTAAGACGTTTGAGTTATTACACCATTCTTTAATAGATTAGCACCCATGTTAGTAAAATATTCGTTAAAATTGTTTGCTATGTCACTATTAACTGGAGTCGAAAGAATACGTTTACTGTTCTTACCGGTCAATTCATTTACAGTCCGCTTTAGTTTTATTCTGCGATAAAGTTATTTTATTAGTGACGTATTGTTTCTTAACTTTATATAACAGGTTATTATATTCTTTGAGTAGATTATTATATATTAGTTTACGTTCATGAAATTGAGTTTATACAAGGGCGTTTTCAGACGACTAGTCTAAGAGGGGTAATAAAAAAAGATAAATATATATTTTATTTATTAAGTACAACAAAGAAACAACATAGAAAAGGACCTTTTCTAACGTTTTAAAGCGTTGCACAAATTTACTGGATATTATTTGTTTGAAATATAGAATTATTACCCCATTACCCCCGCCCCCTTGAAACCGCCACTGAGTTGATAGGTTCTGAAACAAAAATAATTGATTTTTAAAATATTAAACTGTTGGGTTGTTTAAGTAAAATTTACCATGAGCTTTGTTTTGATTTATTTTAACATTTTGAAGTGGAATATTAGCGTTAAAACATCTGATTACTGTGTTTAAGAAATGTTTGAGCTTAATGTTTACATTTGGCGATCTGTAGATGATATTCCAGTCCTCAGCCGATAAGTCGTTATAAAAAAGTGTTAGATTGCAATCGGTAATACGTCGAATTAATATTGTGTTATTTTAAGTATGAAAATATGTATACATATCGTCTCAATGTAAGCGGTCTTATGGGAAAACAATCGGCAATCTCCGCCGCCGGCAAAAAAATTAACAAGTGTGCATTCTGCGTGCGAGCGTATGAATACTGATTGAAGACATTATTGCGTTTGCATGTCGTAGGAGTAGCTATATTTGCAAAATCAAATTTAAAATGTATAGAGCTAAATCATGTTAATAATCTAACAATTGAAATGGAAATAGAATGCTGTTCCATTTTAATTAAATCCCTTAAACAGGAAATTTGCGTGGTATCTGTATATCGGCCTCCGACAGGTAACATACACACTTTTATCTTTAGACTGGGTTAAATTCTCGATTATGTTAATAATATTTCAGATTATATTATTTTATGCGGCGATCTAAATATTGACAATTTAGTAAATAACATAAACTCAAATATGCTGTGTGATCTGATCAACTCGTATAAGTTAATTAATAAGATAAATGAACCAACTCGTATTTTCACTAATAAATATGGCAAAACATCATCGACAGGCATTGATTATATAGTCACTAACTTAGATAAAAACAAATTCTCATGTGCGGTAATACCTTACAACATATCTGATCATTATGCCCAACAAATTTGTTTTAATCAAGCAAAGCTCAATGAAGTTATACCAAAGCAAAAAGTCCAATATAGAATCATAAATGAGAACAATTTAGAAGCACTAAAAAACATGTTAGACTTACATCAAACTAAAATAACCATTACAGATGACGTAGATCAATCGTTTAAAAATTTCATGTATCATTTTTTGGATTATTTTAATAAGTCATGCCCAACTAAAACATAAGATATAGTACATAATACGCATAAACTAACATGGATTTCAAATGATTTAAGAAAATCTAGTAATGAACTTAAAGTTCAATTCCAGACTTTAAACAAACATTATAATCACGAACAAAATGAGATTTACAAAAAACAAAAAAAGCACATCGGCAATTGGTTAAGCAAACAAAATTGGAATACTATGAGAACAAAATAGAAACATCAGAAAAACAATGTGGAAAATTGTTAAAGTTGATTTAAATCGAAAAAAAGACAAAAAACATATTGAGCTAGAAAATGACGGAATTGCCCTTAAACACCCAGAAAAAGTTGCAAATGCGTTCGGTCGCCATTTTTCAATCAATCCCATTAAAAAATTAGTAGTCATTTTGGACAAAACATATCCAATACGTGTACAGTAGACAGCAATCAGCCAAACACTATGGCTGTACATGCAGTATCGGAATCTGAAATAAAATCAGTAATTTTTAATTTAATAAACAAAGAATCAGCTGATCCAGATGGCATATCAGTAAAGGTGTTAAAACATGTTTCTAGTGCAATATTCTCTACATAAACAGTATTGATAAACCAAACACAAAAAAAAATATCCATCAATATTGAAAACTGCGCGAGTTGTTCCCATTTATAAAAAAGGATGTCAAAAACAAGTTGAAAATTACAGACCGGTCTCTATCTTAAATACGATCTCAAAAATCTACGAAAAAATTATATTTGAACAAATATGGCGTTTTTTTGAAAAATATAATTTACTAAATAAGTGCCAACATGGCTTCGCAAAGAATAAATCGACTGAAAGCGCAACATTTGATTTTGTAGAATATATACATAAGACAGTGGACAGTAACTATATCTCCGTCGGATTATTTTTTGATTTGTCGATTGTTTTTGATGTATTAAACGTCAGATTTATTGAAAGTAAATTATGGAATATGGGAATCAGAGAAACTATTCAAAATTGACATTTGTACTTCAGAATCAAATAGGTTTGATCTAATATTAGGTGTAGCGCAAGGATCTGTACTAGGTCCATTAATATTTTTATTATATGTGAACGATCTGTACAAATTCATTTCAACAGATTTTATAATAAACTACGCAGACGACATCTCTATTGTTGTGCGTGCTAAAACAGCGGAAGAACTTGAAATTAAAATAGCAAGTGCTAGAGAAGAAGTAAAACAATGGTGTGACAAAAACAATTTAATATTAAATAGTGATAAAACTGTAACTTTAATTTTTTTTTAAAGTAGAGCTATCGCAGTAAACGCACATTCTACAGTCTCCGGTAAAATTTTTTTAGGGTGCTACATTGATTTGGAATTAAGATGGAATATCCATATTGGTCATGTTGTTAAAAAACTAAGTAGCGCCTATTACGCAATATTAAAACTAAAACGAACTGTATCATACCGATATATCATGCAAGTTTATTACGCTTTAGCCTATTCGCACATAGCTTACAGTATTATTGCTTGGGGTAAGTCATCGGACACAAATAGGGTACAGGTGGCCCAAAAACGACTAATTCGACTTATACATAACATGCAGTAAAACGAAACATGTAGAACAACATTCAAATCACAGAAAATACTTCTCCGTTTAATTGCATATATATTTACAAATGTGCAATATATGCATATACAAAACTGATAACATTTAAAAAAAATTCCATCAACCACAACTACCCAACAAGGAGCTGTGATAATCTAGAGTCCCACTACATCGATCATCAAAATATAATAGACCGAGAGCTCGGAGCCAAAAAAAAACTATGAAAGTATAAACATTAGTTTTTTTAATATATCATTGTAGCTTGTTGGGACAGGTGTCACTGGTGCGCCCTCAAACATGTCGTGAATACCGGGGTAGTAAAATGAGTTTATAAAATCTGAAACTTTGTACGCTGGTTAAATATTGCATGTAATGAAAAATTTTACTAGTCAGTCAGCTGTATGTGGGGACGGAAGTTGGTCAGGCAGGCGCCAAGATGTATGAAAAATTAAAAAAATTAAACGGATTTGTAAAATCTGAAAAAAAAAATTACAGGTAGTTTATATAATATAAAAAACAAAAAAATAGTCAGTCAGTCATATAATAGAACAGCGCTCGTCAGTCAGCAGAAAAAAGTTAAAAATCGTGCGCTTGGCTCGGATGGTGGATATGTAACATATTACAAACGTTAGTTTAATATTCATATAATAGAGTAATTCAGATTAATATTAATAAAATATTTCTGAATAAAATCTGATTTATAAGATAAATGTAGGTAATCAGGAATAACCTTTAGAAATAATATAAAAAAAATTAAAATTGTAAGAAATTTTATTAATAAAAAAATATCAACATAAAATTCGCATAAAGAAAATATTACTCCCAATAATTAGTTAATTTTATTTATAAAAATATATCAACATATAAAAAAGGTATTGCATAAAGCAAATATTAATCGCAATAATCAGTCATTTTCTGTGTCACTAAATTCGCTATAATCGCTCTCGTCATCTGAAATGTAAGCTTTCGATTTGAGTATCTGAAAAATAAACGTACATCATATTATTATACATAATAAATCATAAAACATTTTTTACTGTAACTGATCTCCTTTGAACCAATTAAATTTATAATGATCATCTATCTTCTTCCATCCATGATTAATCGGGGAAAGTGCAGTTGGAATTTTTAAATATGCATTATTCCAAATATTTGTGATGTAGCACGCCCTCAAAAATTGTTCTATCAATTCGGATTTGCACGGTGGCAAACTTGATGCGTCAACGTTTTTTATTTTTATATAAAATTGTTTATCAACATCCGCAGATTTGTACGTTGTCAAGAAGACTTGAAATCGTGCTTTGTTAATTGACTTACATCTTTTTAAGCCATATAGCTTACAAACAAAATGTTCTATTTTTTCAAACACGTCTCTCTTGTTGTCTTCGTTTATTTTATTGAGATGGATAAAAGCATTTTGAAAATGTATGCTTTGCCTTTTTCCTTTTTTGAAGAACGCTGGATTAAAATCGCATTACAAATTGAGTTACCCAATTTTGCATGTAACTTTGTTACGTTTATTATTCAATCCAAATATTTGATAAACTTATTAGATTTTGCATATTTCCTAACATGATAATAAGAATGTATCTGAACATCGTATCAAAATATTTGAATTGTCAACAATATTACAAGCATGATATATTATTTTAGTGTCCGCATCTTCGTGTGATGTGCATCTTAATTAATTATTGGTTAAAAAAAATAATTAAAAATGCTCCTTTTTGCCAAGCTGAGAACAAAAACATGGTTTTATGGCTTTTGCGGCTTATAGACAGGGTATAGACTTGAAATGGCGCCAGATTTAGATTCTACAAAAAAATTCTGGTTGATTTCATTAGTAAATTTATTTCTTTTGAGTTAAAATTGCGGTTTTTAAACAAAAGATGCGATTAAGTTAAAAAACGACAAAAAACTTTAAAAAATCGTAGATTTTTTTTATGGATTTCATACCCTCATATACCGATCAAAGGACTACTAATAAGTTATAGAAACTAAAAAAAAATACATGAGCAAGTTTCTCAAAGCACCCCCCCCTCCCACCAGCTCTGGTCCGTTGTTTGAAATGGAATTGCCCACATATTATAATTAGTTTTAAAGTAAAAACATTTATACATTAAAATCAATTACTTACAAGTTAAAACACAATTTCATAAAAATCATTTATTTTATAAATTGCATTTGAAATCAATAATTGTATGATTGTTTTTTTGAAAACGATGTAGGTAATTTTCTGGATTGTGTTTGGTAAATGATTGAAAAGTTTTATACCAGTATACATATGACTATTTTCAAACAATTTAGTGTTGTGTTTAATATTTGATAACTGTTGACCGTGCCTTGTGTTATAATCATGATTTTCACCTTAACAGTTGATAATTTCTTATATTTAATGTCAGCTTTGTCATCGTCTGTGCAGGCGGCATGCATACCGTCTAGACTTGTCAACGTCGGTATGGTAAAAGATTTTTTCTTGATTGACTTCACAAAAGGCCAAATTGAATAGTCCTTATGTGATAGTCTGAAATTGGCGTCAAATTGGGTCGACTGCCCGCAGCCGACAGAGACGCATCTAGATCCGTTACGCCAGCTACCAGCCAGCCACAACGATTTCTACAAAACTGCAATTATTATTGCAATAATTATATTTTATTTTTCGTTTGTTAAGAGCAATCTTGCCATTCGAAAACATTTCTGTTTCAGATCGCCAGTACCTTCCAACCCTCTGCAATGGCGGGGGGTGGTAAAGAAATGAACATCCTGGAGGAGTCCGAACATTCCAGGGACCGCTATCGCAAAAACGATCGGTCTCAATCCTATGAGAGAGATAGATCCCACGACCGCGCAATCTCTACATCCAGGGCATACAAGCTCCTGGAATCGCAGCTGTTGGAGAACCAGCAGACGCTAGCCGCGATGTCTGGAAAGCTAGAGTCCCTCCAGAACACTATCAACCAGATGGCCGCCACAATAGCGTCACAGGCCATCACAATTAACAAATATGCAGCTGCCGCCATAGCCAGCAGCAAATCCCCCGCTAAGGAAACCGTTTCCACATCCGAGGATGAGGACATGGTTGTATCCGCTTCCGACGATGATCCAGGAAGCGGCTCCGACGCCTCCAAGAGAAGGAGACGTCGCAGGAGGGGTAAGACAATTAAGTCAATTATTTCTCCTGTTTCAGGTGCTGCGGCTATTACCGCCCCTGCTACCGCCCCCGGGGGACCCGCCACCCCCAAAAATTCTGCCGCCCCCGGAGATGTCGCCGCTGACGGCGCCGCCCCCGGAATTTCTGCCGCCCCCGGTAATTCTGCCGCCCCCGGAAATTCTGCCGCCCCCGGCGCCACCCATAGTCCAAATTCAGGATCCGCCTCCGGCCAACACCTGGAGGATGTAGAGTCTGAGATGTCCGTGGAGGCCGATGTCCCAGAGATCAACCCATCTCAGTCCGCCAGCGGAGTCCAGGTGGACCAGGATGGCTACATCTTGGTCTCGCATAAGAGACGCAAGATCTCAAGGGGTGAGTCATCCAACTCAAAAATAAATAAAGGGCCTTCAGCCAATCCCCAACGGCCATCAGCGGTTGCGAATCGACAGCCGTCAGAGGCTCCCACTGCCGGCCCATCTGGCCAAAAGGCAAAGAGGCCTTCTGCCCCCAAAGGCGCCGCCCCCGCTCTAAAGGGGAATGCCAGAGAAGGCCACATCGAGGTGAGATTCAAGCCTGCTGCTATGAATCTCAACCACGTCGATGATGAGATAGAACATACTATTCCCGCGACTAAACTCGCGAATTCAAAAGCGCGACCGCCGGCGATAGTTCTGGATGATAAAAGTTCATACCCAGAACTATCTAAAGTCTTCCGCGAGAAGAAAATAAATATTTTAACCGCGCGTAATACCCGGGATGGTATTCGTATCTCGCCTGCCACGGGCGCCGATCACAGAGGGGCAACCGACGTCCTAAACGCGAATCTCAAAGGCTTCCACACTTGGAAGACTGCCGGTGAGAAATGCTTAGAATTTGTAATTAAGCATTGCTACGCCCTAAGCCCTTCAACAACTGAAAGGACTACCCTGACTACGCTCAGAGGAGAAGGGGGGTGGTTCACTATACACGTGGAACGTCGGTGTTGCAAAATCACATATAAATAATAATTAGGCATGTACTACACGAGAGAGAGAGAGAGATAACCGAGATATAAAAATATAATTACTCACCAGTAGCCGATGTTCTACTAACTGGGTATTCCGATGGGCTCCAATTGCTTTGGACTTAATCCTGGTTGATTTCTTTCTCTTAGCATCCGTGGAAGCAATAAACACGCTGAAAGAGGGTGGGAAATTTGGGGAAGGATACACTAAATAAACTTAGTACCAGAGCACACATATAATGATGCAATAAAATCAAAGTATCCCCAAATCAATCCCACATAAAATAAAATCAATATAAATTATCAGTTCCTCACTCACACTCACTCACACTCACATACACCCTAAACTCAAGGTAGCTCACAGGCCGGTTCATAAAATGAATTATAACAAAATATCTTTAAACATTAATTAGAGTTTTCAAATCTATAACAATAATTAAACAAAAAAATAATAACGTAGTAATTAATAATTATCGGAAAGAGGCTTCTTCTATCTGGGAACACGTGGGTCAACTCTCCAATTAGTTCTAACTTCAGCGTTCAAATTAGGTTTAGCAATATTGAGAATATTGAATCACGTTCATGCGTTGGCACATAAATTTTAGTGCAATTACAATTAGCAATAAATACATAAAAGGGCGTTGGCTTTAATCAACATATAAGAAGGGCCTATGTTAAGACCTGGAATAAATTTAAAAGGAATAATTTATGAAAGAAATTAAGGGGAAGAATTAATTGACTTACCTGGCAGAGCACAAACGCACAAGGAAACAATTGTATTTTACCGATGAAATGCTACTTATAAAATCCGTGATATACACGTGGTAACGTAAGTTAGCAATTACAAATTCCGCAACTTGCGTTATGAAACAGCTTCTATGCTGGTCAAAGGTAAAAAGGACCGGGTCCAGGCTCTGCAGGATCTCCTGAGACAATTATTTCCAGTGCGCATGTACTCCTTTACCAACCAAGAAAATTAAAAAAGGGAGAAAAGGAGTTAAGGGAAATACAAACGGCACAAGTAAAGCAATTAAAAGGAAACACAAAACACGCAAACAAATAATTAATTTCATATTTACTACAACGTGGAAATGATTCAAATTTGAATTTAAACACTTAAAGTAACTGAACATCGCCAGTAGTTCCAACACAATTGTCAATTAGAACTACCTCGAGCGAAGTTCATGTGAGAGTTCGATTGCGTTTATTGGAACTACTAGAAGTGTCAAGTTGTAGTGTAATTAAACATCGGTAGCAACGATAATTAGTAGAAGCAACGCGGTAAGTACTAAAATATGTTTTCATAAAAGAAACCAGAATTTCATATTCATACAATGCGTCACTAAACAATTAATTAATTAAATGTTTGATATTTCAGGTTAGGAGAGAATAAACGTTTGGGACAAACAAATTACCTGGATTTCAAGTTGGAACACTTAAAAATGGACAAGGAAAATAATAAAGAGTGAAGGAACAGGGAAAATAAACCAGCTAATTTGAAGAAATCAACCAATGCAAACGTAAGTTAATTTTACAAGTTTTAATAAGAAATTATATTCAATAACAATTACCTCTCTTCAATAAGGATTTCCCTACAGGGTATCCAACCGATAATTAGATATTATTAGTACATGTGTGTTTGCAACAACCTCCTTGTATTCCAATTTCATATCGACACATCATATATTTACAAACACATATTAAACATAAACAATGTTTCAGGCAACCAGTCGTTCGCCCAAGTTTGACAACCCGACGCACTTACCCCTATAAACAAGGCTGCCTAATGTAAATGCTTAATGAAGATGAGTAACAATTGAATTCAAATAATATTAATTTAACTAATCAATTATTTTTCTTTTCAGAAGAATAATCCCGTACCCCCCCCAGGAGTAACTAAATAAAATATCAAAATAAAATAAAATTGTAAATAAAATAAATTAATTTTTCAATAATTGAGTTTTTAAATGTGAATGCCTGCTCCCCATGTTTAGGCCGTAACAACATCACCCTTTCCCACTCAAAAAAAAAATGAAATGAAATTACATTTTTTTTTTTATACACATATATACATACATACCAAAAATAAACCCAAAAATCAAGTTAAAACTGGACAACTGTAAGTACTTGCAAAATAATAATTAGGTAACATAGCTCACGACAAAAACACTTAAACATAACAAAAATATAACTTGGGCATAACTTTAGTCGTCATCGAGAAATATCTTTACCGGCTTGAGATCTTTGATATGCCAACACCCCTTGGAGCGGCCACTATCATCCTCAAGCTCGTACACATTAATACCCAATTTCTTTTTAACTTTGTATGGGCCTGAATATTTGCCCCCTAGTTTAGCGCTAAAATATTTATTGGCGTCGGAGAGTTTGTATTCTTTCTTCCAGACGCTATCACCAACCACTAATTTGACCTCCCGCCGTCGGAGATTATAGCGAGTTTGACTCTTCTCCTGAGCCTGCAAAAGCTTGGACTTAACAGATTCTCTAATCCCTTGCAATTGCACATATTTTTTTTAATCTCTCTGAGTCCCTGATCTCACCAGCTAAGGATTCCTTAACCCTTCTTTCCGGATAATCATTAGCATTTAACACCATGTTACAACCGAAATTAACAAAATACGGTGTCTGACCGGTTACCTCGTGCTGTGCGGTTCTTAAGGCACAACCTAGTTTAGGCAAATGCTCATCCCATTTTCTGTGGTCATCCTCCACGTACGACGAGATCATTGTTTTGAGAACTCGGTTTACCCGTTCACAAGGGTTAGCTTGTGGGTGGTAAACCGCATTATACATTGTTTTTATGTTATAATGACCCATCAATTTCGTGAATTCGTGACTTTTGTATTGCACGCCATTATCTGTTATGAGTAACTCAGGCACACCAAACATTAAAAACACATTTTCCTCTAAAAGGCGACAAACACTAGCACTGGTGGCCTGTCGCAAAGGAAACACTAAAGTGAACTTGCTAAGAAAATCACACACCACAAGTACAAAACAATTACCTTTCCTACTTCTAGGCAACGGACCTACAAGATCGGTGCTGATCATTTGCCAACATTTCGACACAACCGGTCTACTACCCATTAAACCTGCTGGTTTCTGTTGCTCGGGTTTGTGGGTGGCACAGGTCTTACATGCACCCACATAGCGAGCAACGTCCGCCTTGAGTTTGGGCCAGTAGTATCGAGATGCCAGCCGATGGTAAGTTTTATATATTCCTAAGTGGCCTGCTTTAGGATCGTCGTGACAAGCATGTAAATACTCTTTACGACGCTCCTTTGGCACCACCACTTTCCACCAGTCACCGTCAAACTCATTTCCTGCTCCGTATTCTACACATCTATATAATTGGCCATCAACCACCCGCCAATTTATATAAGTTAGCGGAGCCTCGGTGACCTTTGTCAACATCCGCACATACCACTTATCTTGGACAAAACTCGTAGAAGACAGTTTGATACTACTAACGGACGCTTCGGGGATGGCGCGGGACAGGCAATCAGGAACGACATGTTCCTTCCCTTTGCGATGCACAACAGTAAAATTATACTGTTGCATTCGCAACGCCCAACGCCCTAGTCGCCCTTGAGGGTCCTTTAGGTTGTCCAGCCATAACAAACTATAATGGTCTGTTATGACCGTAAACCTCGCACCCTCCAAGTAGCATCGCAACTTCTCCACACTCCACAAAACACATAAACACTCTTTCTCGGTGACATGGAAATTCCTTTCTCCTTTAGAGAGATTCCGAGAAAGATAACAAATTACCCTTTCTTCCCCATCAATTTCTTGGGATAGTACAGCACCCAAGCCATATGAGCTGGCGTCACACTGTAGCGTGAACGGAAGTTCAAAATTAGGGCATGCCAACACTGGTGGTTTTACCAACGCCTCCTTAACGTTGTTTAAGGATAAGGCACAGTCTTCGGACCAATCAAATTTTGAATGCTTCTTTAGCAATGACGTCATGGGTGCAGTCATTACCGAAAAATTTGGGATGAATTTTCGGTACCACGACGCCATTCCAATAATTCGCCTCACATCACGAACACATTTAGGAACTGGCATATCAACTATTGCTCGTACCTTTTCTGGGTCAACGTTAAGACCGTAACGGTTCACTATGTACCCTAGGTACCGCAACTCGTCCCTGCAAAACACACATTTTTCCCTGCTAATGGTTAATCCAGCCCTTTTTAGCCGCTCAAATACCTCTTTTACGATCTTAATGTGGGTTGTAAAATCTGGAGTGGTAATTACAATATCGTCTAGATACGTAAATAAGAATGGTTCTAACTCAGCTCCAAAGATTGTATCGACGAGGGATTGAAAGGTCCCTGGGGCTCCACTTAGCCCAAAAGGCATTCGTCGGAAATGAAATAAGCCCCGGCCCGGAATCGTAAACGCCGTATATGCTTTACTGCTTTCCTCCATGGGTATTTGCCAGTAAGCGCTCTTAATATCTAAGCTAGACAAATATCTTGAATTGCCTAGCTTAGTTAAAATAGAATTAATAAAGGGTAGAGGATATGCACATGGTTCCGACACCGCATTGAGCTTCCTAAAATCCACACAGAACCTGTAAGATCCGTCCTTTTTGGGGATCATTAGGATGGGCGAGCTCCAGCCACTAGTGCTTCGCTCTATCACCCCAAGATCCAGCATTTGACTCACCTCTTTGTCAATCAGTGCCTGCATGAACGGACTCACAGGATAATATTTGGATTTTATTGGAGTGCTCTTTGTAACTATTTTATGAGTGACTTCCCCAGTGCATCCCAATTCCCCATCTTTGAGACTGTCAAAATACCCACTAACCAAACCATTCAATTCCTTTCTTTCAGAGGCCGTTAAATCATCCGAATTTTTTAACGAATCGATAGACAACTGACTATCCCTAGCTAATATTTCATTGGACTTTCCAAAAACCCACTCTCCTGTTCTTAGATTAGGTATTATGTCCATTTGGGACCAAAAGTTTACGCCTAAAACTAACATATGGCGTAATTCAGGTACCACATAAATTTCAAACAGCCGTACCTTGCCTTGCAATTCAATCGGAGCTGCAACTGTCCCAATACAACTAACGCGACTGTTATTGGCCACTGTGCATTCGCTATTGCCCTTCTTTAATTGTAACCCCATTGATTTTAATTTTTCCCAACCAATCATGCCCATAAAAATGCCATTAGCTCCGGAATCAAGAAGCCCTAATAATTTTATGCCATAAATTTTAACCGACATATATGGACATTCGTCTTCCCCTGATTGGCTGAGAATAAAATCTAAAATTAACTTCTTCTCTTGTTTCAACGGATGGGCAACGGAAATTAAAGGAGTCAGAGCTAAGCCCTCTACTGACTCCGTTTCCCGTTTCCCGAACACTTTGGGCAGTTTGGCTTAATGTAGCCTGGCTGGCCACATCCAAAACACCTAACCTCTTTAACATTACACTCCCGCGCGTAATGCCCCTTTTTGTTGCAACGGTAACAAGTTATGTTGATATTTGCACAGGTTTTCTCATGACCTTGAGAGTGATCTACAAAAGTAACCCTAGCCTGCCCAACATGTTTATTACCACTTGTGTCTATTCTACCACCACAAGTGTTTCCAGGTTTACCTACGTTGCCTGGTTTATCAGTTCTATCTCTATTCCGTTCTTGAGATCTACCACGCTGATTATAGTTCCTTTCGGAACGACAATCTCTACTACAACATTCTTCACGTCTTGCAGGTACCTTCCAACCTGCATTACCTCGATCACCACTGTGCTCTCGAGATCTACCTCTCGAAACACAATTCCTTTCGGAATAGCAATCCTCACTAAACTCCCTCGTGCTACTACCAGGTCTATCCCATTTATCACCTTCTTCATACCTGTCCTGATACCTGACATATGTATCGCTAAGTACCCTACCAGTCTTGCTGACATAAGATAAATCGGGCTCTAAAGTAAGCTTATAATTACCTCGGGTCGGCGGAGCATAGTCTTCAACAAGACCTCGTGCCTCCTCAATCTTACGACATAGCGAGATGAGCTTACGTTCGCTATCTATCTCTTCCAAAACCAACTTGTTTTGATAGATAGGGTGTAAGTTCCGTCTTATTACTCGCAATCTCATTTCCGCGGAAATGTCACAGGTCATACGCTGAAACAGATTATTCATGTAAGCAATATATATGCCGATCGACTCATCTAGCCCCTGAGTCCTACTTTGAATCTGTTGCCACAGACGCTCATTATAATTTCGCGGCAAGAATTCATCTCGCAATCCTTCACACAAAGATGCCCAATCAAATATAGAGTCTTTATTGGCACGATACCAAATTAAAGCTCGCCCACTTAGCAACTCAACTGCACTGTTAAACAAGAGATGTTTATCGACTCCCCTGGATTCGCTAAACTCCTCTGCTCGTTGCAAGAATCCATTCAAGCTTTCACTGGTATCGCCCGAAAAAGTAAATCCCCATTTACTGACAGCGTCATGAGGTGTGCGGGTTAAACTTAGATTGGCAACACCTGATAAACTTTGCCCGGCAACTGGTGAACTACTAGAGCGATTTGGCAATGGGGTTGATGATGCACCCTGTCGCTGTTGTATTAGAGATTGCATTAAAACTACCTCTGTAGGAAGTTCTGGTTCCTTTTTTGCCAAATCCTCTATGCGGTCTTGAAGATCGCCATAGTACGCCATTGCCAACGCAGACAAAGTACTGCGCCTTGATTCCAAGGCCTCATCCTCACCGCTACATCTGTCCAATCTACCTAAAATATGGGACATCTTTGTCTCAAGACGCCTCACCACGCTCCGACCTGACAATGTCTCACCTAAAGCCACTTTCATCTCGTCTAGCTTTTTCTCACATTCATCGAGATCCAAACTAACTTCGCCTTCCCAACAACTCACAAAAATCTTGCCATCTTTTTCCAATTTCAAAGCCCCCCTTAAACATCTAGCTAGCGTCTTTACGTCACCCTTCGTCTTGATTCCTCGAACCTCGAGTTCATACTCAAGCTCATCCTTATTAAGTCTATCGGGTTCCATTTTAGACATAATTGCGCCGTTACAAATACAAATCTAATAAGCAAATGTTTAAGTGAGCTATCTTAACACAACCAAAAATAGTACCCAATCTACCACTTTCAAAAAGTTATAAAAAGTATATAAGTATATATATATATATATATATGCATATATCAAAAATGCATAAAATTTCATAAAGCAAGAAAAAAAATTACTTAATCGCAAAAACAAAGTATCAAATTTATGATTCGCACAAAAAAAAATTTTAAGTATCTTCAAAATTTGAAAAGAAAAAAATTATAATTTTTCAAAAAAATAATTATGTAATAAAATGTGTATTTAAATAACCCTTAATTTTGCACAAACAGCCCCACGTTGGGCTCCAAATATTTGCTACGCCCTAAGCCCTTCAACAACTGAAAGGACTACCCTGACTACGCTCAGAGGAGAAGGGGGGTGGTTCACTATACACGTGGAACGTCGGTGTTGCAAAATCACATATAAATAATAATTAGGCATGTACTACACGAGAGAGAGAGAGAGATAACCGAGATATAAAAATATAATTACTCACCAGTAGCCGATGTTCTACTAACTGGGTATTCCGATGGGCTCCAATTGCTTTGGACTTAATCCTGGTTGATTTCTTTCTCTTAGCATCCGTGGAAGCAATAAACACGCTGAAAGAGGGTGGGAAATTTGGGGAAGGATACACTAAATAAACTTAGTACCAGAGCACACATATAATGATGCAATAAAATCAAAGTATCCCCAAATCAATCCCACATAAAATAAAATCAATATAAATTATCAGTTCCTCACTCACACTCACTCACACTCACATACACCCTAAACTCAAGGTAGCTCACAGGCCGGTTCATAAAATGAATTATAACAAAATATCTTTAAACATTAATTAGAGTTTTCAAATCTATAACAATAATTAAACAAAAAAATAATAACGTAGTAATTAATAATTATCGGAAAGAGGCTTCTTCTATCTGGGAACACGTGGGTCAACTCTCCAATTAGTTCTAACTTCAGCGTTCAAATTAGGTTTAGCAATATTGAGAATATTGAATCACGTTCATGCGTTGGCACATAAATTTTAGTGCAATTACAATTAGCAATAAATACATAAAAGGGCGTTGGCTTTAATCAACATATAAGAAGGGCCTATGTTAAGACCTGGAATAAATTTAAAAGGAATAATTTATGAAAGAAATTAAGGGGAAGAATTAATTGACTTACCTGGCAGAGCACAAACGCACAAGGAAACAATTGTATTTTACCGATGAAATGCTACTTATAAAATCCGTGATATACACGTGGTAACGTAAGTTAGCAATTACAAATTCCGCAACTTGCGTTATGAAACAGCTTCTATGCTGGTCAAAGGTAAAAAGGACCGGGTCCAGGCTCTGCAGGATCTCCTGAGACAATTATTTCCAGTGCGCATGTACTCCTTTACCAACCAAGAAAATTAAAAAAGGGAGAAAAGGAGTTAAGGGAAATACAAACGGCACAAGTAAAGCAATTAAAAGGAAACACAAAACACGCAAACAAATAATTAATTTCATATTTACTACAACGTGGAAATGATTCAAATTTGAATTTAAACACTTAAAGTAACTGAACATCGCCAGTAGTTCCAACACAATTGTCAATTAGAACTACCTCGAGCGAAGTTCATGTGAGAGTTCGATTGCGTTTATTGGAACTACTAGAAGTGTCAAGTTGTAGTGTAATTAAACATCGGTAGCAACGATAATTAGTAGAAGCAACGCGGTAAGTACTAAAATATGTTTTCATAAAAGAAACCAGAATTTCATATTCATACAATGCGTCACTAAACAATTAATTAATTAAATGTTTGATATTTCAGGTTAGGAGAGAATAAACGTTTGGGACAAACAAATTACCTGGATTTCAAGTTGGAACACTTAAAAATGGACAAGGAAAATAATAAAGAGTGAAGGAACAGGGAAAATAAACCAGCTAATTTGAAGAAATCAACCAATGCAAACGTAAGTTAATTTTACAAGTTTTAATAAGAAATTATATTCAATAACAATTACCTCTCTTCAATAAGGATTTCCCTACAGGGTATCCAACCGATAATTAGATATTATTAGTACATGTGTGTTTGCAACAACCTCCTTGTATTCCAATTTCATATCGACACATCATATATTTACAAACACATATTAAACATAAACAATGTTTCAGGCAACCAGTCGTTCGCCCAAGTTTGACAACCCGACGCACTTACCCCTATAAACAAGGCTGCCTAATGTAAATGCTTAATGAAGATGAGTAACAATTGAATTCAAATAATATTAATTTAACTAATCAATTATTTTTCTTTTCAGAAGAATAATCCCGTACCCCCCCCAGGAGTAACTAAATAAAATATCAAAATAAAATAAAATTGTAAATAAAATAAATTAATTTTTCAATAATTGAGTTTTTAAATGTGAATGCCTGCTCCCCATGTTTAGGCCGTAACAGCATGTACCGGAGTTCCTCACTGAGGAAGACGTGGGACGGGCACTGGAATCCGCAGGATATTGCCCGTCAAACGTTCATCGTATGGGGAACGAATTTATTCGTTTCCATATGGTTTCGGTTCAGTTACCGAAAACATCTAAAAGCGCGGAGATTATGGATCTCGACGTATTGTGCGGCCCCAATGCAACAAGTGCCAGAGGCACGGCCACACAGCGAATTGCTGTTTTGTTAGGACACTTGTGTGTCGAATTTGTGCGGGGCCCCATCAGGCTGCGGCCTGCCCCAGTGGCTCCACAATCAGATGCGCCAATTGTAATGGCCCGCATTCCGCTAATTATAAGGGTTGTAAAGCCTATATTAAATATATGGCCGCGAACGGCAAGAAACTTGGTCCGGCAGCACAACCCGCGCCGGCTCAAGTTCCCTTAAGGGCTCAAGCGCCCGCTCAACCTGCAGGTCCTCCAAATCCTGCCATCGTAACGGCGAATAAATCGTTCGCTTCCGCTGTAGCTCCTCCAGCTCAACAAGCTGTCGCAGATCAGGTTGCCGCTTTCTTAGAGGCGCAAGGAAAGCTGATGGCTTCCTTTTTGTCTAGTTTAGCCAAACAATAATGGATAATACGCCCGATGTATTACTCCGTATTTGTTTTTGGAACGCTAATTCCGTTCAAAATAGAATGGGCGAGGTGGAAGAGTTCTTCTTCGATGAGAACATTGATATTATGTTGATATCAGAGACGGTTCACCGGCCCAATCAAGCGCTGAGAATCCCGAATACTTTCACGTACTTGGGATCGTCGCCGGTGCCGCTTGGGAGGGGTACAATGATCTTAGCTAAGAGATCGTTGGACCACTCCGAGGTGGTAACCCCAGACACTCTCACGCTAGAATCAAACGCAATCGTTGTGACTGTGCCTGGGTTAGGCACACTCAAAATTGCGTCTGCCTACATCAGGCCACAAAATCACATTGAAATAGATGATTTTGATGCGATTCTCGACAGTCCTCTCCCCACAATTATCGCTGGGGATTTCAACTCTAAGCACCCGGCGTGGAATAGCTTGAGGACTAACTGCAAAGGTCGAAAGTTGTTCGATTACGCACAGGAAAATCATTTACAAGTGGTGGGTCCAGATAATCCCACCTTCTACAGCGGTGCTGGTCACGTGGGGGACGTTCTTGACATAGCAATATTCAAGAACGTCAACCTAACTTACGATATTCGCGTTGTCGATGCATTGAGCTCCGACCACGTCCCTGTAATATTGGAGCTCTATGGATTGGGGACAGATGGGGGAGGAAGATTCGTAACTCGTACGGATTGGCCTCTCTTTTCTCGTCTCCTGGAAGTGAGCATAAGCAGGCTTGCACCAATACATACGGTCGACGATCTGGAAAGAGCCGTCGAAACTTTTACTTCTCAAATTCGCGAAGCCACGGAAAAGGCCTCTAAAACCCATCAGGTTCGCGTCGATAATCCTCTAGGACTATCCCGCGACGCCAAAGCATTGATAAGACGCAGAAATGCCGCCAAACGTCAATGGCAGAGGCATCGCGACCCCAGAGATCGCGAAATTATGAACGCGCTCCACAACGAGGTGAGAACAACGATAAGGTTGCACAAAAATTTGTGCTGGCAAAATACCATGGAATCTTTCACAGAGGATGATCATCCAATGTGGAGGATCTCCAAGGCCTTACGAAACAGGCGAGTCCCCATTCCTGCTATTCTTGGCGAAAATGGGGTTCAATTTTCGAAAGAGGGAAAAGCTGAGGCATTCGCCGACTGCTTCGAACTCCAATGTTCTGAGGTGTTTACTAGGGACACTGATTTGGATCAAATCGATCGGGTCCACAGGTATGTCAGAGACTTCCTGAACGCCGAGGACGACGACGAACCGCTGGAAAGCGTTCGCCCGTCACGAATCCGAGAAATAATCAAAAGATTTAAAGCTCGAACCGCCCCTGGTTCCGATAAGATTACGAACAGAGCTTTGAAATCGTTCTCGCACAAAGCAATAATGGCACTCACCAATATTGCAAATGCGACTCTTCGAACAGGGCACTTTCCTTCAGATTGGAAAAGCTCACTGGTGATAACTATCCCCAAAATAGGGAAAGACCGGAAATTTCCTCAAAACTACCGGCCTATCAGTTTACTATGTACCTTAAGTAAGGTCATAGAAAGGGTGATCTTGGACAGATTACAGGATCACACGGAAGCTAACAATCTTCTCCCCCCCCCACCAACATGGGTTCAGATGGGGTCATTCAACTGTCCATCAATTAAACCGCGTGACAGACCAAATTGTCGAAGGTTTTAGAGTGAAAAAGATCACAGGTGTGGTCTTTTTCGACATCGAAAAAGCCTTCGATAAGGTTTGGCACAAGGGCCTTCTTCTTAAATTGTACAGGGATAAATTCCCTCTGCGTCTTGTGAGGCTGATTGCTTCATATCTAAACCGCAGAACACTGGCAGTCAGAATTTCTGGCCATATATCTACTTCTCGTAATATAGAGGCAGGGGTGCCTCAGGGGTCTATTTTATCACCGTTGCTGTTTAACTTGTACTTTGCCGATATGCCTTCGGGATTGACGCATGGGGTTCAAATGGCACAGTTTGCTGATGACACAGCTCTTCTCTATTCCTCTAGATCACTCGATGTGATTATTTCAAGACTTCAAAGAGCCACGGACGACCTGGATGAATGGTTGGACGAATGGCGAGTCAAAGTTAATCCAGAGAAATGCAAGGCTGTTCTCTTCACACGCCGGAAAATTACACCCGATGAGGACATCAGTCTTAACGATGTTCCCATTCCGTGGTCTGATTCTGCTAAGTATCTTGGGGTTATCCTAGACAAGGGACTCACGTATAAATTACACGTGCAGTCCATTCTCGATAAAGCCAAAATGGCTAAAAATCTTCTTGTTCCGATGTTGCGTCGAAACAGCGGCATGTCGATTCGGAATAAAACCCGGCTCTACACATCTACCATCAGGCCTATGCTGACATACGCATCCCCGATCTGGGGCACGGCCTCGCGCTGTCATCTCGATCGTCTTGAGGCATTCCAAAGTGTCACTTTGAGGAGCCTCCTCGGTGCTCCATGGTACTGTCGGAATAGAGATATTCGGGCGGACCTAGGACTGCTTCCTCTGCGCCATCAAATCGAAACTTTTGCCGTAAAGTACTTCGATAATCTCGCGTTTCATCCTAATCCCGATTTGGCCCGACTTGCCGAGCCAGACAGGGAGACCTTCTTTTACAAACGCCCGGTTAACATAATAGCCGCACTCTAATTTCTTTATCTTCACCTAGGGTTCAGGCATACCCACCACCTATCGCAGCCTATAGGGCTTAATCTATTTATATCTACCAATCTAACAAAGGAAGGTACATGAGCCGTATGGTCTCGAACTTCCACTTGGCATTCATTATTGGGCGGTTTTTAGTCGGTAGGCATTTCAACCTGAGGAAATGAATCCGACACTTGCCAGTCTTTAGAAGATTTTACCGCCTAGCCCCAAAAAAAATAAAAAAAAAAAAAAAAATGTGATAGTCTCTCAATTTTATCTTTCCATAATTTTGTCTTTGTAAGATTTAATGTCGCGTCTTATTTTAGTCATCAATGCCGTCATATTGTATTTTTGTATCACATCACCAGTCCTCTGCCACAGTTTCCAAGTTCTGTTTTGTCTCTGGATTTTATCCAGTACGTCCTGTGGGAGGTGGTCTTTATATATGTCCGTCTTTTTGAATTTAACTGTCCGTTTAATAGCATTTTTAATAATGCGTGTTATTGATTCTACCTGAAAATCAATGTTCTCAGGTATATCAATATGTCTGTTAATTGTTACGTCTCTGTCTAAGATCCTTCTATATAGTGGCCAGTCGGCATTTATATAGTCGGGTCTGTAAATTATACGTCTCGGTCTATTTATTGTGGGTATCAATTTAAACGTCACTAAAATGTGGTCCGAGCTAAGTTCGTCTTTAAATCTGCAATGTCAGTCACGTTTTTGTTAATTATAATGTCAATTGTTGTCGGCGTCATTCCATTAGTCGGGTAATGAGTATGAGAATGAGTATGACAAATGTTGAAATTAATGGCAAATGACAAGTTATACAATTGATTGCCGTTTGGATTATTTAAGTGACCGTTCCAAGTATGATGGCGAGCATTAAAATGTCCTACGGCTAATACCTTGTTTCCGCAGTCCAGCATGTTTAATATATCGTCATCTAATAATTTATTGTTAGGCCTGTTGTAAGCGCCTATAACGATCAAATCGTTTTCCAATCTGATCGCTACATGTTCTATACTACTAGCAATACTGCAAATTCGTGTATAGTTTATTGAATTTCTCAACAGAACGGCGACCCCACTCCCCGCAATGTTGCGATCTTGTCTTTCAATATTATATCCCTTGATATTGACTTTGACCGCTTCTTCCAGTTTGGTCTCGCATATTATTAAAATGTCGGCCGCCGATCTGTTGAGAAATTCAAGAACCTCGCCCACTTTATCCGAAATACTGTTCGCATTCCATTCGAAAACGCTGAACATGATTACGGCTTAATGCTTGATATGCACAATAGCATTACCTGGAATGTCTGTGACTATTTCTAGAATTGCAATTTTTATATAGTAATTTCTGTAATTATTATTGTCAATTTTTTTTCAATTTTTTTCACAAAATCACAATTTGCAAATATTTAAATCTATATATTTATTTTTTCCATAATTTTGTTGTGATTTTAATATATTTTACTATTTGATTCATATTATTAAAATTTTCATTTATTTCTATGTAGCGTTCTTATAATTCCTATCTGTTTCCTCGCTCCGTTAATTTATAGGACCTCTGATGGACGCGGATGCGACTTTGCCAAGCGTCTCAGCACAGCTCGTAGTAGAGACGGCTGAGGTTGATCATTATAACGATTAACAGTGGCTAGAAACCACAAAACCTCACAGATACAGAGTCAAAAAAAGATATAGTGTTGAACACTCTTCGGATAACAGATAAGTCAACGATGACCAACGTAGAAGCAAAGGCTTCCCATTAGTCCTTGGTGTAGCCAATCAGCACCGACCGTTGGGCGGAGCCTACGAGTGGCCGCACTATTGTATAAAAGGACTAGTAAGCTTTGAAGAGCTCCACCAATCAGTCGACTGCCAGCAGCCGACCTGTATGCAGCTCCACTACGCTCCGACCTTGCAATTATCATTGCACACCACAGCGACTTCGAGCTCCAACTAACCTTTTGTTCTGTCTGCTGTATACTTGTATACAGCAAATAGAACAAATTTTATTTTCAGTAATTATTTGCTGCTGCAATGGCACCAGTGCCGGAGCAGCAGCTTAAGATGGCATCCAAGGACGTCCCCGCCGGCTTCTTATCCCAGGATAAGAAGCAGAAGAAGAAATCCCGAACGAGGGATAAACCTGGCTCCACCGCCAGAGTGGCTGCCCTTACCCTCCATGGCGGAAACAATTGTAAGCTTGAATCAGCGAATAATTGATATCTCCAATTCCTTCCAGATTCTCGCGGAATTCGTATCGGCCCTGAAAAACAGCGGTACCACCCCCACCGAGGCACCCAAGATGGAAGTCATGGACCTGGGGGCCCCAACCAGCGGAATCAAGCGCCGCCATGACTCCTCCCCCTCCGAGGACGGAACCGAGCCGGAATTGAGAGGCCACGCCCCCAAAAGTCTGGACCAGGCCGCAGCCGACGTTTCGACGGCGGTCCGTGCGCCAGACGTTCCCCCCACAACCTCCGATGAAGAAGACGGCTTCACGGAGGTTAGCCGGAAAAAGAAGAAGAAGGCCGCCAAAAAGAGGAACACGGGTGAGCCCTTTCCACCTTTAATTAGGCCTTCTGCCACTCCCCAGCAGCCTTCAGCCACTGGTAACGAGCCATCAGCGGCTCCTCTCGCCGGCCCTTCAGGCCAAAAGGCAAAAGGGCCTTCTGCCCCCAAGCGCGCCGCCCCCGCCCAAAAGGGGACCCCCTTCGCCGAGGTGAAGTTCCGGCCTATTGCCGAGGACCTCAACCACGACGGCGAAGGCATTATGGATAACGATGATCTCCATCCCCCCGCTGACACCCCCGCGATTAATTCAATCTCATCTAAATCTCGTCCGCCGGCGTTTGTTTTGACGGATAAGAACAAATACCCGGCTACATCAAAATATTTCAAGGATAACAAAATTGTTATCCTTTCATCGCGTACTACCCAAGAGGGTATACGCATGGCGCCAGCTACGGCTGACGATTATAGGAAGGCTACGGCCTACCTCAAAGCGGAGGGTTGGGGCTTCCACACGTGGTCGACCGCCGCAGAGAGGTGTCTGGAAATAGTAATCAAACATGTTACTGAATGCTTCACAGAGCAGGACGTGGGTCAGGCTCTCGTTGAATTAGGCTTCTCTCCTTCCAACGTGCATCGTATGAGAAACGATCACGTTAGACTCAGCTTGGTTTCGGTGCAGCTTCCGAAAGGCGCCAAATCAGTTGAAATCATGGGGTTGAAAGAACTCCTTGGCCTCAAAGTAGCTGTTGAGCCAAAAAAACGTAGCGGTGGCATTCCTCAATGCCACAAGTGCCAACGTTTGGGCCACATCAATCGATGGTCTGCCACCAAAGACACACCTCCAAAGTGTGCTCTTTGCGCGGGTCCGCATCCTGCCAATTTCAAAGGATGCTCCTATTATCAGAAAATGTTGGCCTCGCACGGCAAGGCGAATAAAACAGCCTCATCGACTCCCGCGGCCGCTCCGGCTTCGGCCAAGTCTTCTTCTAAGCCCGCAGGTCCCCGCAAACCTGAAGTTGTCTCGGGCAAATCCTTCGCCAACGCGGTCGCTCCACCGGCAACTCCTCCGGTAGCGACCCAGGATGATAGAATTGTCGCTCTGTTGAACGACTTTAATGATTTTCAAAAGAAAATCATGGCTGCTCTTCTTCCGATTCAGTAATGGCTAACGAGGAACCATTACTTCGAGTTTGTTTCTGGAATGCCAGAGGCATTTCAGAAAAGTTGGGTGAGGTGGAACAGTTCTTCATCCAAGAGAACCTCGACATCATGCTGGTGTCCGAGACTAACCACCGTCCCACTCAATCGTTGAGGCTACCGAATATTTTACGTATTTGGGGTCGTCGGGGATTAGACTAAGGCATGGGACTTTGATTTTTGCAAAAAGATCATTGGACCACTCCGAGGTTGACACCCCCGAGCTAGTCTCTTTAGAATCCAATGCGATAGTGGTCAATGTGCCCGGCTTAGGGACATTAAAAATCGCATCAGGCTATCTCAGCCCGACTAACCGAATCGAAACGGTGGATTTCGAATCGGTCCTTTCTAACCCTCTCCCCACAATCCTTGCTGGGGATTTCAATTGTAAACACCCGGTGTGGAACAGTTTACAAACAAACGTCAAAGGTCGGACGTTGCTCGACTTTGCAGAGCAAAGAGGGTTTCAAGTAGTGGGTCCAGAAGAACCCACTTTCTATCATAGCGCAGGCTACCAAGGGGACGTTCTTGATGTGGCTATTTTCAAAAATGTCAACTTGGTTTATACCATCCGAGTAGTCAACGAATTGAGTTCCGACCATCTCCCGGTCATGCTAGAGCTCTTCGGAAGGGGGTTACCTGGGGAGGGTGGAAGGTCCGTCATCCGTACGGATTGGCCCCTCTTCTCACGATCCCTGGAAGAGAGTATCGGACGCATGACTCCGGTGAGAACGGCCGCGGACATCGATAGGGCCGTCGAACTTTTTACGCGCCAAATCCAGCAAGCTTCGGAAAAAGCCTCTAAAACCCATCAGGTTCGCGTGGATAATCCTCTCGGACTATCTCGGGACGTGAAAGATTTGATCCGTAGACGAAATGCCGCCAGGCACCTTTGGCAGCGGCATCGCGACCCCTTAGATCGAATGACACTAAACTCTCTTCATGGTGAGGTGAGAAAAGCCATAAGGTCCCACAAAGAATTGTGTTGGAAAAATACCTTGGAATCCTTCACGGATGACGATCATCCAATGTGGAGGGTCTCCAAGTCCTTAAGGAACAGGCCGGTCCCCATTCCAGCCATTCATGGCGAAAATGGGGTACAATACTCGCTTGAGGGAAAGGCCGAAGCATTTGCTGACAGCCTGGAACTCCAATGCTCCCCGAACATTTGTTTGGACTCGGAACACGTCGAAAGGGTTGAAAGGGTGGTTAGGAGAGCCCTGAATGCCGCTGACGACGACGCGCCGCTGCAAAGCGTGAGACCGTCTCGAATTCGAGAAATTATCCAAAGACGTAAAATCCGGTCTGCTCCTGGCACTGACGGAATACCCAATAGAGCGCTAAAATGGTTCTCGCACAAAGCGATAATGGTTCTTACCAATATTGCTAATGCGATCCTTCGATCTGGGCATTTTCCTACGGTCTGGAAAAGCTCAATTGTCATCAATATCCCAAAACCTGGGAAAGACCGGCGGTTTCCTCAAAACTACCGGCCTATCAGTTTACTATGCACCTTGAGCAAGGTCATAGAAAAGTCTATCTTAGATATTATTCAGGATCACGTTGATTCGAATAATTTACTTCCCTCGCATCAGCACGGCTTTCGTTGGCAACATTCTTCGGTCCACCAGTTAAATCGGGTGACTGATCACATTGTGGAAGGTTTTAGGTTGAAAATGGCCACAGGGATGGTCCTTTTCGATGTGGAAAAAGCTTTCGACAAAGTCTGGCATAAGGGTCTTCTCTACAAACTTCTCAGTCAAAAATTTCCTCTACGTCTTATAAGGCTGATAGCCTCATATTTAAACCGTAGATCCTTGGCTGTTAGAATTCATAAACACGTTTCTAGCTCTCGAAATATCACGGCAGGGGTCCCTCAAGGCTCCATTCTCTCTCCGGTCCTTTTTAATCTATTCGTTGCTGACATGCCTTCGGGATCGAAGCACGGGGTTAAAATGGCACAATACGCAGATGATACTGCACTTTTGTACTCGTCACGGTCACCTCTGGTGATCACCTCTAGGCTACAAAAAGCCACCGACGATCTGGAATGCTGGTTAAATGACTGGCTGGTAAAGGTCAACCCGGAGAAAAGCAAAGCCGTTTTCTTCACTCGGCGACGGAACGCACCTCATGATAACGTCTGTCTCGACGACGTTCCCATACCGTGGTCCGATTCTGCCAAGTATCTTGGGGTTATCTTTGACAAGGGGCTCACGTACAAGTTGCACGTGCAGTCATTACTCGATAAGGCTAAAATAGCTAAAAATCGTCTCGTTCCGATGCTGCGGCGGAACAGTGGTCTCTCTCGGAACAAAGTCCGGTTATACACGTCTACCATCAGACCCATGATGACTTATGCGTGCCCCATCTGGGGAACCGCCGCAAATTCGCATCTAAATAGATTAGAGTCGTTCCAAGGTAATACCTTGCGGTGGCTCACTGGAGCTCCATGGTTCGTCCGGAATCGCGAAATTCAAAGCGATCTCGGGATTCCTCCTCTGCGCAGACATTTCGAAGCTTTGACCGCAAAGTACTTCGACAATCTCGCGGTTCACTCCAATCCTGATCTGGCCCGACTCGCCGAGCCAGATAAGGAAGTTTCGCGACACAAGCGCCCCGTTAGTCAATTGACTAACATTTCCTAGAACTCCTTCCTCTTCCCTCAGCCTATAAGGCGTTATGTCCCCCCTCTTCGACACTGTTTGTCTACAAAACTAATCAACGGAAGGTTTATGAGCTTTAGGTCTCGAACTTCCAGGCCTATCACCGGGGGGGAGTTTAGTCGGTAGGCGCCTGCCTCTTGCGGGTGAATCCGACACTTTCAGTCTTTAGAAGATTCTCCTCCCAAGCCACAAAAAAAAAAAAAAAAAAGAGCTCCACCAAGCAGCCGACCAGAACGCATCGAGAAGCATCTTCTAGCGAGAGCCAAGCTGATTCTACAAGATTCTACCAAATAAGCAATTATTATTGCTACCCAATGTTAATAATTATAACACCGAAAGGTGAATATAATTATTAATATTAATTATTAATTTCTGTTTTTCCGCTTTTTCAAGTCCAGCTTGAGAAAACGGAAAAAGGTTTTTTACAGCTCCCCTCAACTGCGATGGCAGCCAAAGGGGAACTTCCACCTGCCGCCCGGGAGGGCGGCCGGCTTACCCAGGAAGAAGAGGAGAGGGACCGCCGGAGGAAGAACGAGCAACGCGACCGGTCCCATAGCCGGTCGCAGTCTCAATCCAGGACCAAGGATGTCATCAAGGCCCTGCAAAGTCAAGTCAATGACTTGAGCGCCCAGATGATGGCAATGAGGGAGCAAAATGAAGAGCTCCAGGCCATCATCAAGAATCAATCCGCCATCATCGCCCGGCAGTCCTCGGCTATAAACGCCGCCGCCGTCGCCGAAGCAATGGACCTGTCGGCCCCCACCCATGAAGAGGGGGTCAAGGCCGCCTCCACCAAGGGGGGCGGCACAACCGCCTCCACCCAGGGGGGCGGTGGAGCCATCACCAAGAAGGGCGGCAATACCGCCTCCACCCAGGGGGGCGGTGGAGTCATCACCAAGGGGGGCGGCAATACTGCCTCCATCCAGGGGGGCGGTGGAGTCACCACCAAGGGGGGCGGCAATACCACCTCCATCCAGGGGGGCGGCAATACCACCTCCAACCAGGGGGGCGGCAATACCACCTCCATCCAGGGGGGCGGCGGAACCGCCCCCGGAAAAGGAAATGGCACGACGAAACGCCGAGCCTCAACCACGCTCTCAGAGGACGAGAGCGACAACGGCCGCCCCCAGGAGCCCGAAGAAATGCAGTCGGAAGTCACCGACGAGCAGATTCTTTCCAACCCCGACGAGGACAACCAAGGGTACACCTTGGTCAAAGGGAAGAAGAAGAAGACTCAGGGTGAGTCTTTAAAATCTAATAAAGGACCTTCAGTCGATCCCCAGCGCCCTTCAGGTGCTGTGCACAAACAGTCGTCAGAGACTACTCCTGCCGGCTCTTCAAGCCAACCGGCACAAGGGTCTTACACCCAAAAAAAAGGCGCCGCCCCCGCCAACAACGCTAATAAGGGGAAATACACAGAGGTCAGGTTTAAGCCACAGGGCAAGAACCCAGAACCCGACTGTGACGGTACTCCCCCGCAAAGTCAACCCATTTCTTCTTCCTCGCGGCCAGTGGCCTTTGTCATTACTGACAAAGACAACTTCCCAAAATATTCCCAACACTTCGCGGACAGCGGTATAAAAATCGCGTCGGCGCGGCATACATATGACGGCATCCGCGTTACTCCGGATACAAATGATGACCATCGAAAGGCTACGTTCTATCTAAAAACAACCACCTCCAACTACTTCACGTGGGCTCTTCCTGAAGAACGCTGCTTGGAGGTGGTCATTCGCGACTTGCCGCTCTTCCTCACTGAGGAAAAGGTGGGTCAGGCACTAGAGGGTATGGGGTACGAACCCACAAACGTGCACAGAATGGGGAACGAATTTGGTCGCTTCCCCATGGTTTCGGTTCAACTCCCAAAGGGGGAGAAGAGCCAATCGATCCGCGACCTTAAGGTCATTCTTGGTTTCACTGTGAGAGTGGAGCCAAAAAAAAGGAGCGGGGGCATCGCTCAATGTCAAAGATGCCAGGTCTACGGCCACACCGCCAAAAGATGCTTTAAAGCAGTCCAAGTGTGCCGTAACTGTTCGGGTCCCCACAGGTCGGTGGCATGCCCAAAGGACACACCCTCAAAGTGTGCACTATGCTCTGGCCCTCATCCCGCCAATCATCAGGGATGTAGGGTATACATCAAAATGATGGCCGCTCAGGCTAAAAACAAAAAGGCAGCCGCTCCGGCGCCAAGGCCCGTTCCGGCCCCATCTCAGGCTTCCCAAAGCTCAGGTCCCCGCAAACCTGCAGCTGAGGTAAACCCTAATAGGTCATTCGCGGATATGGTGGCGCCTCCAGCCCCATCCAAGACGAACAATGAAATGGCCCAATTATTGGTTGAGCTCATTAAGTCTCAACAGAGAATAACGGCCATGGTCGAACGTCTTACTGGTCTACCGAACAATGGATAATACACCCGAAGTATTACTAAAGGTATGTTTTTGGAATGCAAATAGCATTCACGAAAAGATGGGCGATGTGGAAGAATTCTTCTTCGACCACGATATCGACATTATGCTGGTTGGTGAGTCAAACCACAAACCTTGGCAGGCGTTGAGGCTCCCAAATACTTTCACGTATTTGGGATCGTCGGGGGTGGACAGGAGGCGTGGAACAGTGATCTTCGCAAGGAGATCGCTAGACCATTCCGAAGTGGAGACCCCAGACACTGTATCGTTAGAATCCAATGCGATAGTGGTGAAGGTGCAAGGGTTGGGCACTCTCAAAATCGCATCTGGGTACGTCAACCCAACTAACCAAATCGAAACGGCGGATTTCGACGCGGTTCTATCTTCTCCGTTCCCTACTATCTTAGCAGGGGACTTTAACTCGAAACACCCGGCTTGGAACAGTCGGGTAACCAACGCGAAAGGCCGAGTATTACAAGGTCATGTTGAATCTAAAGGGTATCGAGTACTGAGTACAGACGATCCCACGCACTATAGCTTTGCAGGATACCGAGGGGACGTTTTGGATATAGCAATCCTGAAGGACGTCAACTCGCAAATTGAAGTTAGGACAATCAATGCCTTAAGCTCCGACCACATTCCGGTAGTTCTGGAACTCTATGGACAGGGATCTGGCAAGGAAGGAGGACAATTCGTTACCCATACGAATTGGCCTCTCTTCTCGAGATACCTGGAAGATAGCATAGAAAGGATTGTTCCAATAAGAACGATTGCTGACATCGAAGGAGCAGTCGAAAAGTTCACCGAACTCATTTATAAGGCCAAAGAACTGGCATCTAAAACCCATCAGGTTCGGGCAAATAATCCACTTGGATTATCCCGCGAAATAAAGGCATTGATTCGCAGAAGAAATGCCGCCAGACATCAATGGCAAAGGCATCGCGACCCTTTAGATCGTGAAATTCTAAACGACCTTCATAAGGAAGTTAGATTATCAATAAGGCTGCACAAAAATCTGTGCTGGCAGGAAAAGATGGAATCAACCACAGAGGATACTAATCTGATGTGGAAGATTGCCAAAGCCTTAAGAAACAGAAAAGTCCCGATACCAGTCATCCATGGTGAGACCGGGCTCCAATATTCTATAGAGGGAAAGGCCGAAGCGTTTGCTGACAGCTTGGAACTCCAATGCTCCCCCTCGAGAGAGGAAGATGATACGGAGCATGTCGAAAGGGTTGAAAGAGCGGTGGAACGCCTTTTGGACAGCCCTGACGACGACACCCCGTTGAACCACGTTCGACCGTCACGTATCAGAGAAATCTTATCTAAACTTAAAGCTCGATCTGCGCCAGGTCCTGACGGTATTCCGAACAAAGCTCTTAAAGCATTTTCGCACAAAGCAGTAATGGTTCTGACCAATATTGCCAATGCAATCTTACGTACAGGGCACTTTCCTTCAGCTTGGAAAGGCTCACACGTAATTAATATCCCAAAACCTGGGAAGGACCGACTGCTTCCTCAAAACTATCGGCCAATAAGTCTTCTATGCACCTTGAGTAAGGTCATAGAAAGAGAAATCTTGGATAACCTCCAAGAACACGCAGAAGAAAATTCTCTTCTACCATCTCATCAGCATGGGTTTAGGCGTGAATACTCTGTAGTACACCAATTAAACCGCGTGACAGATCACATTACCGAGGGCTTTAGACTTAGAAAAACCACAGGGGTGGTATTTTTCGACGTCGAAAAGGCCTTCGATAAGATATGGCACGACGGGTTAATTCTAAAGCTACATAGACTTAACTTTCAACTGCGGCTCATAAAGCTGATAGCTTCGTATCTTGACAGCAGAACTCTAGCAGTAAAGCTTCAAAATCATGTTTCGACCTCTCGGCCGATTACGGCAGGGGTACCTCAAGGCTCTCTTCTCTCGCCTTTGCTATTTAACCTTTTTGTTGCCGACATGCCATCGGGCTGGAAGCACGGGGTTAAAATCGCACAATACGCCGATGATACGGCACTTCTCTACAGCTCAAGGTCGCCTATGGTGGTTACCACGAGGCTTCAAAAAGCAACCGACGATCTCCAAGAATGGTGTAATGATTGGCAGCTTAAGGTCAATCCTGAAAAGAGCGTTGCTGTTCTCTTTTCGCGGCGACGAACTCAACCGCATGATCACGTCTTCATCGATGATGTACCGATTCCATGGTCAAATGCTGCAAAGTATTTGGGGATCACTTTTGATAAAGGTCTAACGTACGAATTGCACGTTCAGGCTGTTCTTGATAAAGCCAAATTGGCAAAAAACCTGCTAGTCCCAATGCTCCGCAGGGATAGCGGGCTATCGATTCGGAACAAACTCCGTATGTATACGTCTATCATTAGACCGCAATTGACGTTTGGTTACCCAATTTGGGGAACGGCGGCAAACAGTCATATAAGGCGTCTTGACGCATTTCAAAATCTAACTCTTCGTTGGATTATAGGAGCGCCATGGTACGTTAGGACCTAGGCATCACTCCGTTACGACAACATTTCAAGGCGCTCGCCGAGAAATATTTTACGAATTTAGCGATTCATTCGAACACCGATCTAGCCAGATTGGCAGAGCCGGACAAACAGGGCCACTTCTATCGAAGACCGGTCAACCTAATCTAACCAGGTGGGTTCACCCCACATCCTACAACCTCACCCCACAGCCTATACGGCTTCCTACCTGTATTCATCCCCTTAATTTTCTCCCAATGGAAGGTTTATGAGCACAGGTCTCGAACTTCCCGGTACTCAAAATGGGGCGGTTTTTAGTCGGTAGGCGCTTTCCTCGTGAGAGTGAATCCGACACTTTGAGTCAGTCTTTAGAAGATTTTACCGCCCTGAACACCAAAAAAAAAAAAAAAAAAAAAGAAGAGCTCCACTACAGTACAAAACAGTCAAAAGAGTCGACTGCCAGCAGCCGACCTGTATGCAGCTCCACTACGCTCCAGAACTTGCAATTATCATTGCACAACTGCGATTTTCGAACTTCAATTTAATCTTTTGTTCTGTCTGCTGTATACTCGTATACAGCAAATAGAACAAATTTTATTTTCAGTTATCGATTGCTGCTGCAATGGCACCCGTGCCGGAGCAGCAGTTTAAGATGGAATCCAAGGACGTCCCCGCCGGCTTCTTATCCCAGGATAAGAAGCAGAAGAAGAAATCCCAAGCGAGGGATAAACCTGGCTCCAACGCCAGAGTGGCTGCCCTTACCCTCCAGGTCCAGGGAATGAAGGGCCAGATGAATACCATGGCTATCGTAAGTTTGAACCAGCGCATAATAGATATTTCTAATTCTTTTCAGGTTCTCGCGGACTTCGTCTCGGCCCTGAAAAGCAACGGACCCACCCCCACCGAGGCACCCAAGATGGAGGCAATGGACCTGGGGGCCCCTACCAGCGGAGACAAGCGCCGCCATGACTCCTCCCCCTCCGAGGATGGATCCGAGCCGGACTCGAGAGGCCACGCCCCCGAAAAATTGGTCCGAGAGTAGAGGAACTAAGCGGATACGGGCGCAATTTCTTATGGGCATTTACAAGGGGTCCAAAATCGCCGTTTGGCGGCCATCTTGGATTTCTGACATCCGGTTGGGCACGGCCATCTGGGCGTGTCAAAGGAAGTGGGCGCTGGGTTGACCTTGGGATTTAGGTATCCGGTCGGAGCCGGCCATCTGGGCATGTGAAAGTGGGCGCCGCCTGTGGCGCCCTTCTGTGTGCAAAGTGTGCAGTACCTCCATAAGAGTGTGTGAGTGCGAGGGGTGTGCGAAAACTCGGAAAGAGTGGGATGGAGAATGAGTGCACGTCAGCGCCGCGGTGGCAGAAAAAGTAAGTTGGGATGGATGACGTAATAGAAATTTTGCGTGTCGAGACATGTTAAAAATTTTAATTGTGATGAGTCATCGATTTTTGCAATCGGTCTCCCTACTTTACCGACATTATTTTTGGCGGGAAATTCAAATATTTTTACCAAAACGGCCATAAGGACGGAAGTAGTGTAAAATCAAAGCCAAAAGGGTATAACGGGTGAGGGTGGGCGCCCAAAACGGTACTATGATGTAAAGGGTGGAAGATCTCAAACGGGGTACTTGTAAACTACTATGTGATCGGAAAGTCAAAAGGGCCTAGGGGTGGAAGTGCCCGGGGATAGAAAAATCAAATCCATGCTCAGAACGGCTCTATCATGCACCCTAAGAGAGTTACCGCTCGGCCGCCGCCCTCACAGTAGGTGACGTCATCGCTCGACGTAAAATGAGTTGCGCAAAATCTGATGCGCGTTCGGTAGCAAAACGGCAGCAGCAGGCAACTCAAACACCGGGACCCAGCAGCATATTTAAAAGATTGTAACATATTGTTTGAAAAACGGATAAGACTAGCGTTGAAATTTTTTTTAAAATAAATGCAGTGTTTTGTAGTAAATTTATAATTGTTGGATGTATTTCCAAATTGTTGCGACTTTTTTAACAGCCATAATCGTTCAATCAACTCATGAGGATCGTCCCATATAATAAACGGATTAAACGGCTTCCCGTTTACAATTTTTTCATCGATTGACAAATGTAAAGTGACAATTTAATCTGATACGGGCTTCAAGGTCAGTAAGTTCTTAAAATTGAACAAGAAATTGAGAACACCTTTAACGTCGGATCTTTTATCTGAAAAATGGGGTAGGAAGTAGATATAATAAAATTTTTATGAATAAAATAGATTTAACAAGTATATTGAAAAAAAAAAAAAAAAAAAGTACAATAATAAATATATAATATAAAAAAAAGCGCTGTCGGCTCTCGGGCGGCGGCTACGGGCGGCTACGGGCGGCGGCTACGGGAGGGCGGCGGCTCGGGCGGCTACGGGCGGCGGCTCGGGCGGCTACGGGCGGACGACGGCTAAAAACAAAAACAAAATTTAAATAAAAATTAAAAAAAAAAGCATCGCAGACTTACCTAGAGGGCTATGCGTCGGATAAACTCCGCTTTCGCGGGAGCTTCCTCGAGCGCTAGCTCTACATGGCTACCGTCGGCAGCCACTTCATAAACGGCGACGAACCGTTCGCCGTTAAAAACCTTAACGACGAGCGGCTCGCCGTCCTCTAGCTCCTTGGAGTCGATCCGCACGAAGCGGTCGACCCCCAGGTACGTGTACCGGAGATGGGTATAAGCCATCCCCGATCCCCCGTCCCTCACCCTTGCAGTGAACTGCAAGGGATCTTGCTTGCGCCATACCGGAGCAAGCAAGATAACCAATAAACTAGGGCCGTTCATGGTTTAATAATGGCATAGTTAAATTCCTGCTCTTATATATACCAGAAAAACTGCAAGATGACAAAATAATTGTAATCTTATATTTTTCATCGTAATTATAGCCATACGTTTATTAATGAATTACAATATTTTAACGTAAATTGTGTAGCGTCAACATGATTTCTTTAACAGTGGTGATTGCTATCTGACCCTTACCACTATAAATATATTATTTATCCAATACCTTTTCTTCTCAATATTTTATAAATTAAATAAACATCCTTATGCAATGTCCGCTACATTTATCCAAATGTTGTGAATGCCATCTAACCCTAACCACTTTACATATGTCCGATTACCTTTTTTTCTCAGCACTTTCTCAACTAAATAAACGTCCTTATTAAAACTTTTTGAATTTCTTGCTCATAAAATGCGCCTTTAATACTATGTTTATCTATTACGCCTTTGAAATGAGTATTGTCAAACTCTGTACCGTTATCTATCTGTAAATTTTTTGGGTATTCGATCGTTTTGATACAATATTTTACCGAAAGCCCGTGCAACTTCAAGGCCGGCTGTATTTTTTTTTTTACAAATAATAAGTAATAAAATAATTGAGATAAAATTGTAAGTATTAACTTATTTATTAATAAGAGCGAGACAGCGGGTGGGCATTGTTAACGTATAAAGCGGATGGAGGCTAAAATGTAGAAGTAAAAAGTGGATGGAGACTAACAAAATTCACGGTGAGAGGGGAAACAAGAAAAGGAAAGGAAAAGGAAAAGATAAAAAGTATATATTTATATATATATTAATAAATCATATATATATATATATATATTAATAAATAGATTGGCTGATAGACCACAGTCGATAGCCAGTTTAACAAGAGTGCTATTGTAATTACCTGTTTGATTAATTTTTCTTTTATGGATGAAATTTTTTGTTAAATAAATATGACTAATAATAATAAATAGATAATACCAAAAGGGCACTATGCTATGATGTGTTGTGTACGGTGGGGTAAAAAGGGCTAAGAAAAAGTAACTAGTGAAGGATGACGTCATGGTCGCAAGGGCATAACAAATAATTGATGTTTTGCAGGTTGAAACTTTTCAAAAAATATTAATTGAGATGACGTAATGCTCAACCGATAATAGGTTTTGAACAGAAAGTGTGTTATGATAAACATAAAAAAAAAATTATTAGAAATGTAATAATAGGAAATACATATTTTATGAAAATTGTTTCTATTTACTTTAGACAGCAAACTTTTCTCCACCCCAAATCAGAAGATTTTAATAAGTTTCTAACCCGTGTGCTAACATTTCTCTAACCTAGATGATCGACATGTTACAAATACTTAAATTGTGTTTAGTGTATAAATATCTATAAATACTAAAAAGTAAGTACTCCATTAATTATTTTTATTATTATTATAAAACATCTATTACTTCTATCAGATATATTCTTAATAAGTGCAGCAAAATTTAATTAATTTAATTAAAATAAAGTTATCAAGAAGCATTTATATTAATATTTAAAATTTAACGTGTCTTGTACAAAATTAGATTGCTAACGTCGGAATAACGCTCCTGACCTTCACTGTCTCGGCAAGTTTTCTGATAAAAATAAAAGTGATTGGATATTTAATTATACATATATAAATCATATAAAGGAAAAGGAAAATGATAACGCTAAGAGGTAATTTTCTCACACTCCAACTGTAAAAATAATAATATCAAAAGATAACTATTACAACCTATTTAAATTAATCCAAAAATTAATTAGATGCTAAAGGTAAGTAGCTAGAACCTTAAAATATATAAATATAATATAAATAATATAAATTAATAATAATACCATAGAGATATCTGAGGAATTCCGGATGTTAATGTGATAACGTTTATCGAGTTGCATTTTAAAGAAATTAGACATTTATTTTAATTAAAACGCGGTATAAGAGATTTATTTTAATACATAATACAGAAAAAAATTGTAATTTGATTATGTATAAAAAATAATCAGAATAAATATTTTATGTGTGTACAAATAATAAATAATAATACAATATAATAAGTGTAATGACTACAACAATTGCGATAAAAATTAATAAGGAATCTCTTAACACTGCATTGCTTATCACATCTAAATTACAAAA
The DNA here is from genome assembly GCA_963932245.1 of Tachinus rufipes. Classification (NCBI taxonomy): domain Eukaryota; kingdom Metazoa; phylum Arthropoda; class Insecta; order Coleoptera; family Staphylinidae; genus Tachinus; species Tachinus rufipes. The sequence continues at coordinate 58,851,360 of OZ010747.1, forward strand.
TCCGACCTTCGACACGTTACGACATGCTCAGCTGTACAGGATAAAAATAAAACAAATAAATTACAATTAAAAAATATATTTATTTCATAAATCATTAAACTTACAGATATTTGATTAATTTAATAAAATTATACATAAAATATATGATCATAAAAATCTTTATAAAATGTTTATCATTATCATAATTATTGTTATTTAGACGAATGATTTGCTGTGATATTTAATTGTTTTTCAATAACTCCTAATCAGATAATTTAAAACTAAGTAATAGACTATGTCTGCTACTGCTATTTATACATAATTGAAAACGGATGGAAAGTGGATGCAAGTGGATGGAAAGTGGTTGCAAGTGGATGTAAGTGGATGTAAGTGGATGAAAAGTGGATGTAAGTGGATGCAAGTGGATGGAAAGTGAATAGAGCCCCCGATTAGCCACCGTTAGCCACCGATTAGCCACCGATTAGCCACCGTTAGCCACCGATTAGCCACCGTTAGCCACCGATTAGCAGCCGTTAGCCACCGATTAGCCACCGATTAGCCACCGTTAGACACCGATTAGCCACCGTTAGACGACGTTGATAGGACAATTGACTATCTTAAAAAATATAAATAGAAATAAAAGCATCAACGTCAGCCAGCCTGCATGCCAGCCTACCAGCCAGCATGCCTGCCAGCCAGCCAGCCAGCCAGTGCGCTATACCGCTATAGCGCTATACCGCTATACCGCTATAGCGCTATACCGCTATACCGCTATAGCGCTATACCGCTATACCGGTATACCGCTATAGCGCTATACCGCTATACCGCTATACCGCTATACCGCTATAGCGCTATAGCGCTATACCGCTATACCCCTATAGCGCTATACCGCTATACCCCTATACCGCTATACCGCTATACCCCTATACCGCTATACTGCCAGCCTGCCTGCCTGCCTGCCTGCCTGCCAGCCAGCCTGCCTGCCAGCCAGCCAGCCAGCCAGCCAACCAGAGATTGATTACATATTTATATCCCTGGCTGGCAGGCGGGCTGGCTGGCTGGCTGGCAGGCAGGCTGGCAGGCAGGCAGGCAGGCAGGCAGGCAGGCAGGCTGGCAGTATAGCGGTATAGGGGTATAGCGGTATAGCGGTATAGGGGTATAGCGGTATAGCGCTATAGGGGTATAGCGGTATAGCGCTATAGCGCTATAGCGGTATAGCGGTATAGCGGTATAGCGCTATAGCGGTATAGCGGTATAGCGCTATAGCGGTATAGCGGTATAGCGCTATAGCGGTATAGCGGTATAGCGGTATAGCGGTATAGCGGTATAGCGGTATAGCGGTATAGCGGTATAGCGGTATAGCGGTATAGCGGTATAGCGCTATAGCGGTATAGCGGTATAGCGCTATAGCGGTATAGCTTGTGCGTTTGACAGTGGATTATGTTCGCATGCATACAACGTGTAGGAGTTCTCTCGTAGTTTATCACCACTTAACTATTAACGCATTAGCAATGAACAACTGCTAATATATTCGCTTGTGCGTTTGACAGTGGATTATGTTCGCATGCATACAACGTGTAGGAGTTCTCTCGTAGTTTATCACCACTTAACTATTAACGCATTAGCAATGTAATGAGCAAAACATTTTCCAATTAATTAAGGTATAGCGGTATAGCGGTATAGCGGTATAGCGGTATAGCGGTATAGCGGTATAGGGGTATAGCGGTATAGCGGTATAGCTTGTGCGTTTGACAGTGGATTATGTTCGCATGCATACAACGTGTAGGAGTTCTCTCGTAGTTTATCACCACTTAACTATTAACGCATTAGCAATGTAATGAGCAAAACATTTTCCAATTAATTAAGGTATAGCGGTATAGCGGTATAGCGGTATAGCGGTATAGCGGTATAGCGGTATAGCGGTATAGGGGTATAGCGGTATAGCGGTATAGCGGTATAGCGCTATGCGGTATAGCGCTATAGCGGTATAGCGGTATAGCGGTATAGCGGTATAGCGGTATAGCGCACTGGCTGGCTGGCTGGCTGGCAGGCATGCTGGCTGGTAGGCTGGCATGCAGGCTGGCTGACGTTGATGCTTTTATTTCTATTTATATTTTTTAAGATAGTCAATTGTCCTATCAACGTCGTCTAACGGTGGCTAATCGGTGTCTAACGGTGGCTAATCGGTGGCTAATCGGTGGCTAACGGCTGCTAATCGGTGGCTAACGGTGGCTAATCGGTGGCTAATCGGTGGCTAACGGTGGCTAATCGGTGGCTAATCGGTGGCTAACGGTGGCTAATCGGGGGCTCTATTCACTTTCCATCCACTTGCATCCACTTACATCCACTTTTCATCCACTTACATCCACTTACATCCACTTGCAACCACTTTCCATCCACTTGCATCCACTTTCCATCCGTTTTCAATTATGTATAAATAGCAGTAGCAGACATAGTCTATTACTTAGTTTTAAATTATCTGATTAGGAGTTATTGAAAAACAATTAAATATCACAGCAAATCATTCGTCTAAATAACAATAATTATGATAATGATAAACATTTTATAAAGATTTTTATGATCATATATTTTATGTATAATTTTATTAAATTAATCAAATATCTGTAAGTTTAATGATTTATGAAATAAATATATTTTTTAATTGTAATTTATTTGTTTTATTTTTATCCTGTACAGCTGAGCATGTCGTAACGTGTCGAAGGTCGGATTTTGTAATTTAGATGTGATAAGCAATGCAGTGTTAAGAGATTCCTTATTAATTTTTATCGCAATTGTTGTAGTAATTACACTTATTATATTGTATTATTATTTATTATTTGTACACACATAAAATATTTATTCTGATTATTTTTTATACATAATCAAATTACAATTTTTTTCTGTATTATGTATTAAAATAAATCTCTTATACCGCGTTTTAATTAAAATAAATGTCTAATTTCTTTAAAATGCAACTCGATAAACGTTATCACATTAACATCCGGAATTCCTCAGATATCTCTATGGTATTATTATTAATTTATATTATTTATATTATATTTATATATTTTAAGGTTCTAGCTACTTACCTTTAGCATCTAATTAATTTTTGGATTAATTTAAATAGGTTGTAATAGTTATCTTTTGATATTATTATTTTTACAGTTGGAGTGTGAGAAAATTACCTCTTAGCGTTATCATTTTCCTTTTCCTTTATATGATTTATATATGTATAATTAAATATCCAATCACTTTTATTTTTATCAGAAAACTTGCCGAGACAGTGAAGGTCAGGAGCGTTATTCCGACGTTAGCAATCTAATTTTGTACAAGACACGTTAAATTTTAAATATTAATATAAATGCTTCTTGATAACTTTATTTTAATTAAATTAATTAAATTTTGCTGCACTTATTAAGAATATATCTGATAGAAGTAATAGATGTTTTATAATAATAATAAAAATAATTAATGGAGTACTTACTTTTTAGTATTTATAGATATTTATACACTAAACACAATTTAAGTATTTGTAACATGTCGATCATCTAGGTTAGAGAAATGTTAGCACACGGGTTAGAAACTTATTAAAATCTTCTGATTTGGGGTGGAGAAAAGTTTGCTGTCTAAAGTAAATAGAAACAATTTTCATAAAATATGTATTTCCTATTATTACATTTCTAATAATTTTTTTTTTATGTTTATCATAACACACTTTCTGTTCAAAACCTATTATCGGTTGAGCATTACGTCATCTCAATTAATATTTTTTGAAAAGTTTCAACCTGCAAAACATCAATTATTTGTTATGCCCTTGCGACCATGACGTCATCCTTCACTAGTTACTTTTTCTTAGCCCTTTTTACCCCACCGTACACAACACATCATAGCATAGTGCCCTTTTGGTATTATCTATTTATTATTATTAGTCATATTTATTTAACAAAAAATTTCATCCATAAAAGAAAAATTAATCAAACAGGTAATTACAATAGCACTCTTGTTAAACTGGCTATCGACTGTGGTCTATCAGCCAATCTATTTATTAATATATATATATATATATATATGATTTATTAATATATATATAAATATATACTTTTTATCTTTTCCTTTTCCTTTCCTTTTCTTGTTTCCCCTCTCACCGTGAATTTTGTTAGTCTCCATCCACTTTTTACTTCTACATTTTAGCCTCCATCCGCTTTATACGTTAACAATGCCCACCCGCTGTCTCGCTCTTATTAATAAATAAGTTAATACTTACAATTTTATCTCAATTATTTTATTACTTATTATTTGTAAAAAAAAAAATACAGCCGGCCTTGAAGTTGCACGGGCTTTCGGTAAAATATTGTATCAAAACGATCGAATACCCAAAAAATTTACAGATAGATAACGGTACAGAGTTTGACAATACTCATTTCAAAGGCGTAATAGATAAACATAGTATTAAAGGCGCATTTTATGAGCAAGAAATTCAAAAAGTTTTAATAAGGACGTTTATTTAGTTGAGAAAGTGCTGAGAAAAAAAGGTAATCGGACATATGTAAAGTGGTTAGGGTTAGATGGCATTCACAACATTTGGATAAATGTAGCGGACATTGCATAAGGATGTTTATTTAATTTATAAAATATTGAGAAGAAAAGTTATTGGATAAATAATATATTTATAGTGGTAAGGGTCAGATAGCAATCACCACTGTTAAAGAAATCATGTTGACGCTACACAATTTACGTTAAAATATTGTAATTCATTAATAAACGTATGGCTATAATTACGATGAAAAATATAAGATTACAATTATTTTGTCATCTTGCAGTTTTTCTGGTATATATAAGAGCAGGAATTTAACTATGCCATTATTAAACCATGAACGGCCCTAGTTTATTGGTTATCTTGCTTGCTCCGGTATGGCGCAAGCAAGATCCCTTGCAGTTCACTGCAAGGGTGAGGGACGGGGGATCGGGGATGGCTTATACCCATCTCCGGTACACGTACCTGGGGGTCGACCGCTTCGTGCGGATCGACTCCAAGGAGCTAGAGGACGGCGAGCCGCTCGTCGTTAAGGTTTTTAACGGCGAACGGTTCGTCGCCGTTTATGAAGTGGCTGCCGACGGTAGCCATGTAGAGCTAGCGCTCGAGGAAGCTCCCGCGAAAGCGGAGTTTATCCGACGCATAGCCCTCTAGGTAAGTCTGCGATGCTTTTTTTTTTAATTTTTATTTAAATTTTGTTTTTGTTTTTAGCCGTCGTCCGCCCGTAGCCGCCCGTAGCCGCCCGAGCCGCCGCCCGTAGCCGCCCGAGCCGCCGCCCTCCCGTAGCCGCCGCCCGTAGCCGCCGCCCGAGAGCCGACAGCGCTTTTTTTTATATTATATATTTATTATTGTACTTTTTTTTTTTTTTTTTTTCAATATACTTGTTAAATCTATTTTATTCATAAAAATTTTATTATATCTACTTCCTACCCCATTTTTCAGATAAAAGATCCGACGTTAAAGGTGTTCTCAATTTCTTGTTCAATTTTAAGAACTTACTGACCTTGAAGCCCGTATCAGATTAAATTGTCACTTTACATTTGTCAATCGATGAAAAAATTGTAAACGGGAAGCCGTTTAATCCGTTTATTATATGGGACGATCCTCATGAGTTGATTGAACGATTATGGCTGTTAAAAAAGTCGCAACAATTTGGAAATACATCCAACAATTATAAATTTACTACAAAACACTGCATTTATTTTAAAAAAAATTTCAACGCTAGTCTTATCCGTTTTTCAAACAATATGTTACAATCTTTTAAATATGCTGCTGGGTCCCGGTGTTTGAGTTGCCTGCTGCTGCCGTTTTGCTACCGAACGCGCATCAGATTTTGCGCAACTCATTTTACGTCGAGCGATGACGTCACCTACTGTGAGGGCGGCGGCCGAGCGGTAACTCTCTTAGGGTGCATGATAGAGCCGTTCTGAGCATGGATTTGATTTTTCTATCCCCGGGCACTTCCACCCCTAGGCCCTTTTGACTTTCCGATCACATAGTAGTTTACAAGTACCCCGTTTGAGATCTTCCACCCTTTACATCATAGTACCGTTTTGGGCGCCCACCCTCACCCGTTATACCCTTTTGGCTTTGATTTTACACTACTTTCGTCCTTATGGCCGTTTTGGTAAAAATATTTGAATTTCCCGCCAAAAATAATGTCGGTAAAGTAGGGAGACCGATTGCAAAAATCGATGACTCATCACAATTAAAATTTTTGACATGTCTCGACACGCAAAATTTCTATTACGTCATCCATCCCAACTTACTTTTTCTGCCACCGCGGCGCTGACGTGCACTCATTTTCCATCCCACTCTTTCCGAGTTTTCGCACACCCCTCGCACTCACACACTCTTATGGAGGTACTGCACACTTTGCACACAGAAGGGCGCCACAGGCGGCGCCCACTTTCACATGCCCAGATGGCCGGCTCCGACCGGATACCCAAATCCCAAGGTCAACCCAGCGCCCACTTCCTTTGACACGCCCAGATGGCCGTGCCCAACCGGATGTCAGAAATCCAAGATGGCCGCCAAACGGCGATTTTGGACCCCTTGTAAATGCCCATAAGAAATTGCGCCAGAACTCTCTTAGTTCCTCTACTTCCGAGCCGCAGCCGACGTTTCGACAGCGGTCCGTGCGCCAGACGCTCCCCCCACAACCTCCGACAAAGAAGACGGCTTCACGGAGGTCAACCGGAAAAAGAAGAAGAAGGCCGCCAAAAAGAGCAGGAACACGGGTGAGCCCTTTCCACCTTTAATAAGGCCTTCTGCCACTCCCCAGCAGCCTTCAGCCACTGGAAACGAGCCACCAGCGGCTCCTCTCGCCGGCCCTTCAGGCCAAAAGGCAAAAAGGCCTTCTGCCCCCAAGCGCGCCGCCCCCGCCCAAAAGAGGACCCCCTTCGCCGAGGTGAAGTTCCGGCCTATTGCCGAGGACCTCAAGCACGACGGCGAAGGCCTTACGGCTAATGATGAAATCCATCCCCCCGCTGACACCCCCGCGAATTCAAATTCTTCCAAATCCCGTCCGCCGGCGTTTGTTTTGACAGACAAAAACAAATACCCAGCTACATCTAAATATTTCAAGGATAACCAAGTTGTTATCCTTTCATCGCGTACTACCCAAGAGGGTATACGCATGGCGCCAGCTACGGCTGACGATTACAGGAAGGCAACTGCCTACCTCAAATCGGCGGGTGTGGGCTTCCACACTTGGTCGACCGCCGAGGAGAGGTGTCTCGAAATCGTGATCAAACACGTCGCGGAATGTTTTACCGAGCAAGACGTGGGTCAGGCTCTCGTTGAACTAGGCTTCTCTCCTTCCAACGTGCATCGTATGAGAAACGAGCACGTTAGACTTAGCTTGGTTTCGGTGCAGCTTCCGAAAGGCGCCAAATCAACTGAAATCATGGGGTTGAAAAAACTCCTTGGCCTCAAAGTATCTGTTGAGCCAAAAAAACGTAGCGGTGGCATTCCTCAATGCCACAAGTGCCAACGTTTGGGCCTTACGGCCAAACGTTGTTTTTCTAAAGCACCAGTCTGCCGTATCTGTACTGGGCCCCATCAATCGATGGTCTGCCCCAAAGACACACCTCCAAAGTGTGCTCTTTGCGCGGGTCCGCATCCTGCCAATTTCAAAGGATGCTCATATTATCAGAAAATGTTGTCCTCGCACGGCAAGGCGAATAAAACAGCCTCATCGACTCCCGCGGCCGCTCCGGCTTCGGCCAAGTCATCTTCTAAGCCCGCAGGTCCCTGCAAACCTGTCCACCAGTTAAATCGGGCGACTGATCACATTGTGGAAGGTTTTAGGTGGAAAAAGGCCACAGGGATGGTCCTTTTCGACGTCGAAAAAGCCTTTGACAAAGTCTGGCATAAGGGTCTTCCTTCAAACTTCTCAGTCAAAAATTTCCTCTACGTCTTATAAGGCTGATAGCCTCATATTTAAACCGTAGAACCTTGGCTGTTAGAATTCATAAACACGTTTCAACCACGCGAAATATCACGACAGGGGTCCCTCAAGGCTCCATTCTCTCTCCGGTCCTTTTTAATCTATTCGTTGCTGACATGCCTTCGGGATCGAAGCACGGGGTTAAAATGGCACAATACGCAGACGATACTGCACTTTTGTACTCGTCATGGTCACCTCTGGTGATCACCTCTAGGCTACAAAAAGCCACCGACGATCTGGAATGCTGGTTAAATGACTGGCTGGTAAAGGTCAATCCGGAGAAAAGCAAAGCCGTTTTCTTCACTCGGCGACGGAACGCACCTCATGATAACGTCCGTCTCGACGACGTTCCCATACCGTGGTCCGATTCTGCCAAGTATCTTGGGATTACCTTTGACAAGGGGCTCACGTACAAGTTGCACGTGCAGTTAATACTCGATAAGGCTAAATTAGCTAAAAATCTTCTGGTTCCGATGCTGCGGCGGAACAGTGGTCTCTCTCTCTGGAACAAAGTCCGGTTATACACGTCTACCATCAGACCCATGATGACGTATGCGTGCCCCATCTGGGGAACCGCCGCAAATATGCATCTAGATAGATTAGAGTCGTTCCAAGGTAGTACCTTGCGGTGGCTCACTGGAGCTCCATGGTTCGTCCGGAATCGCGATATTCAAAGCGATCTCGGGATTCCACCTCTGCGCAGAGATATCGAAGCTTTGGCCGCAAAGTACTTCGACAATCTCGCGGTTCATTCCAATCCTGATCTGGCCCGACTCGCCGAGCCAGATAAGGAAGTTTCGCGACACAAGCGCCCGGTTAGTCAATTGATTAACATTACCTAAAACTCCTTTCCTCTTCCCTCAGCCTATAAGGCGTTATGTCCCCTCTCTTTCGACACTGTCTTGTCTTTCAACTAATAACGGAAGGTTTATGAGCTTAAGGTCTCGAACTTCCAGGCAGATCACCGGGGGGGAGTTTAGTCGGTAGGCGCCTGCCTCTTGCGGGTGAATCCGACACTTTAAGTCTTTAGAAGATTCTCCTCCCAAGCCACAAAAAAAAAAAAAAAAAAAAAGAAGAGCTTAATTGAAAAAAATCAGTCGACTGCCAGCATGGCGGCCACTGTAGTAAGCCTCAATCAGAGGATAATAGATATATCTACTTCTTTTCAGGTTCTCGCCGACTTCGTCTCGTCCCTGAAGAGCAGCGGATCCACCTCCACCGAGGCACCTAAGATGGAGGGGGCCCCAACCGGCGGAAACAAGCGCCGCCATGACTCCACCCCCTCCGAGGATGGATCTGAGCCAGACGTGAGAGGCCACGCCCCCGAAAAACTGGACCGAGTCGCAGCTGACGTTTTGCCAGCGGTCCGTGCGCCAAACGCCCCGCCCCCAACTTCCGATGAAGAAGACGGCTTCACGGAGGTCAATAAGAAAAAGAAAAAGAAGACCGCCAAAAGGAGTAGGATCACGGGTGAGCCCTTTCCTCCTTTAATAAGGCCATCAGCCACTCCCCACTGCTGACGACTACAGAAAGGCAACTGCCTACCTAAAATCGGCAGGTGTGGGCTTCCACACTTGGTCGACCGCGGAGGAGAGGTGTCTTGAAATCGTTATCAAACACGTAGCGGAATGTTTTACTGAGCAGGACGTGGGTCAGGCTCTTGTCGAACTAGGTTTCTTTCCTTCCAACGTGCATCGTATGAGAAACGAGCACGTTAGGCTTAGCTTGGAATAGCAATGGAAATTATGGGGTTGAAAGAACTCCTTGGTCTCAAGGTTTCTGTTGAGCCAAAAAAACGTGGTGGTGGCACTCCTCAATGTCACAAATGCCAACGTTTGGGCCATACGGCTGGCTAAACGTTGTTTTTCTAAAGCGCCAATTTGTCGCATCTGTTCCGGGCCCCATCAATCGATGGTCTGCCCCAAAGACACACCTCCAAAGTGTGCTCTGTGCGCGGGTCCGCATTCCGCCAATTTTAAAGATTAGTTGACAATATATTTACAAAAGTTTTTTTGTATAAAATGAAGACAAAGAGATTTTAATCATTAATATTGTTAATCAACTATTTTTATTAAAATACCAGTTCCCAAATTAGAAATGAATTTATCAGAAAAATAAATGTAAATTGTTGTTAGTTCAATCTGTTTACAGCCGACTGATAAAAGGGGATGTGTTTTCCATAAACGTCTCAATTAATTTAATTTAATAAATTGAAATATTAAATTAAAAAAGTCCGTTTATGCCATCCATCCCATTATTTAATTTTTTAATTTATATTGTCCTGATGAAGCCACTAATCAGTAGCAAAATAACGACAAAAATAAATAAATGAATAATTATTGCCCTGTCGTCAACTCCCAAAATAACATTTGAATTATTAAATAAATAAAAATACGAATATCTACCAATGAAAACCAAATTAACATAAAGTACATACTTATTTCATTTAATTAGTTCATTTTACGACAACTACTTTGAAATTCACTAAAAGACATTAAATATATCAAAATCATTTTTATCTTGATATATTGGCTCGTATCATGTGGCCAATCAACAATATTACAAGTATTATCTTCAATAAAAGAATTCATATTCGACAAAAAGCACGATGAATGTATATTCAACATTAAATTAAAAAATAATTTTGATTGAAAAATCCCCAAAGCAGATTCATTTAAATTTCACTTAAAAATAATTATATAAAACTAAATTTGTACAATCGTTTACTAGAAGACAGTATGTACGATTAATATCCAATATAAAAAGAACAAAATAAAAATTCATAGCTGAAAAAAGATTTTAATCAAAAATGATTTTGATTAAAAAAGCCCCAAATCAAAGCAGATCCATTTTAAATTCCATCAAAATAATTCATTTTAAAAACATTATAATGATAAAAAAATTGATGTAATTACAAATTAATAATTTTGAATACAACGATGATTCAATATATTAAAATTTCAATTTTTTCAATTCTCTTGCTTTTCCCATTGGTTTAACATTTTCACTGTTAATTTATAACATCATCCGAAGATGATTCCGTTTGGAATTAATTTTCAGTTAATTAGTTATATTTTATTTAAATAACTAACTTAATAAACTGCCTTTGAATCACATTAATTTTTAAATTAATTCATAATTATCTTAGTAGATGTATTCAATTAATCATTAAAATTTGATCACTTGAAATGTGGATCTGGATCTTGAATGGTAGAGTTGGGATAAAGTTAATTTCCATTTTAATTATATTTTCATTTAAATAATTAACTTAATAAACTGCTTTAGAATCACAGTTATTTTCAGATTAATTCATAATCATCTTAATAGATGCAATGTATTCAATTGTTCATTGAAATTCAATCACTAATATACAATTCATATCATTTTCAATAAAACGTCTGGATATTGTATTTGAATAGTATAGATAGTTAGGAAAAAGTTAATTTCCATTTTCCAAGTTTGATGTGAAGAAATGTCATCAGCTTTCGTTTTTTTGCATAGAATTTATAATCTGCTGCTTGCTTAGCCGTCATGGATTCATGGAAGTACTGGATTTCACTTATAATTTAGAACACAGAAGTTCATTCACAGGTTAACTATTATACGCAGCAATTTATTATGATTTTAATAAATGGCAGCACAACGTCGTAAACTGACCATTCTTGAAATTATTAATGGCGGCCATGCTGCTGCTACGTTAGTAAGGAGTAGTAAGTAGGAAGTACATGTGTGAAGGCGGCGCCACCTTCGCAGTTACTTGTAACAGTGTATAGCTAATAATTTTTTTACTGACAAAATACTTTGTAGGTTGTAAGTAAATTATGAATGTTAAATACTCGATTTGCAAAAATTACAAAATAGTTTTGGTTCTGTACGGTTTTTGTCTACCGCTCAATTCATGTCTTGAATATGAATTCGTTATCAACTTTTCAATAATTTTGTGATGTTAATTGGCGATTTATAAAATCCATTAAATAAAATTCTTCTTTCCAACATTTATTTAATTAATGATTTTTTTTATGATTTGATGATGTTTTAAATGAGATCTTGTAAATAATTATTGTTTAACTTACTGATGTAATTCCCGACTGCTGTTAATAATTTATAATTTAATTTTTGCTTATAAATAAATCTTGATTAACTTTTTAACATTTAATACTCGTAGATCAAAACCAGATATTTTATTTATGTTGAGTTGTTACCAGCTTTTATTTTCTTTTTATCGCCAATTTCATTTTTCAATTTGTTTTATCATAAATAGTTTTGCGGTTCTCAGATTTAACAAGTCGTTACTTGTTACTAATTTTCATGAAATTCAGCAGAAGTGTATAATTCTGTCTATACAATTTAATATAATTACTTACAACAGATATCAAGATATCATATACATATATCAAGGGCCAAAAATAGGCTTCAGCAGCCCTCCGATTTTAGCAGAACAAAGAAGCAAAAAATTACCTAGATCATGATCTAGTTACTGTTTATAGTTAGCAGATTTTTTTCATGTTTACATACAGCCGCAAATGTGCAAATTGGTCATGGAAAATTTCATGAAAACAATGTGGTACTGCAACAGTAACCGTAGCAGCCATTTGAATGATATCGTTTTCAAATGTTAATGGCATACCTTCTTCTTTACAATGAAATAAACATTTATTGATTTCTCTTAAAAAAAAAACGTTTTTTTTTATTAGAGCAAATTTGGAAAACGGAAATATCACAGAGGCCACCACGTAGAAGGTCAGTGGGTTTTTGGGGGATACGAACCTGCACTGGACGAGTGATCCTGGTAGCCGTGGAAAAGCGAGATAGCGATGCGCTCATTCCAATAATCAAACAGTGGATCGAACAAGGAACCACTATTGTTTCCGATAATTGGAAGGCATATGATTGCTTATCGCAACATGGCTACCAGCATTTAAAGGTAAACCATTCAATTAATTTTGTTGACTCAACATCGTCTTCTTACACCAACGCCATCGAGTCATCATGGAGGCACGCAAAAGCTGTAATGTCTTCAAGCGAAAGAGTTAAGTATCATATACCTGGAAATTTAGCTCGCTACATGTTTAATAAATTATGTACCGAGCTAAACGTCGATCGGTTCACAAAATTCCTAGAGTTAGCTGGGAAGTTGTACAACCCTTGTCAACCATCAGTAGCGGAACCAATCGACGAAAAAACAGAGGTTGTTGACAGTGACGACGATGACAAAAACTAAAGCAATTAAAGATAGGGGGGTTTTAGTTGGTAAAAGTCCGGCACCATTGAACCCAGTGTTGAGTGTCCATAATGGAAGTCCCCCCCACAAAAAAAAAAAAACTAATTCTAAGCCACTTGACAAAGTGATGCCGCATTTTTTTTTTGCCATGCCAAACATCACGTGACCATACACTGGCCTTTAAAAAATAAAAAAAAATAGTATTTTTCTATAAGTAACAAGATTTAATTAAAAAACACAAAATCTTATATAACTCCTAAACGGCTCAAAATTTCAAAAAAATTAATCAAAATTTGATTTTTTTTTTAATATTATTTTTTTACGGGCCATGATGGCGTTTGGCCAGGCGCGCGTTCTTGATGTAGACACGTCATACGGTAAATCACATCTGATCACATCACATCAGTAACATCAGACCACACCTGTAGTTATTGTTTATAATATACTTTATATCATATTTGAGGAGTAAGTATTTATTTTTATATATATATATTTTATTATATCGTCGGCTTAACATGTAGTTCTAAAACTAAAACGAGATTTATTTTAAACTAAAATAGAAAAAAGCTATATATAAAAGCTTGAAAAAATATTTAATTTTGGAAAGATTTACTATTTATTAATTTTCTTTTATTAGTAAACTCAAAGAAAAACTTGAATTACTGCAAAATAAAAATAAAAGAATTAAAAGAGCAAAAAGGAAAAGAGAAAACAGAAGAAGAAAGCGAGAACTAAGAAATAAAAGACACCAAAAAAAAACCGAAGTAGAAAAGAAAATTGATTATTCTCAAGTAAGTAAAACGTAAGAATTGCTCTTTTATGTCTAACGCTAGTTTTTAATTTTTTATTTACAAAAAAAAGAAACAAAAAAGGCCTGGATAATCATGCGTTTAGGTTAATAAAAAATCAAGAGGTAACTTTTATATATCTTAAAAATATTTAATTTTATCATTTTTTAATATTTAGATGAGAGGAAGTCGAAGGTGAGGTAAAACAAAAGGGCGGTGATTTGAGAGGAAGGAGTCGTGGTGGTGGAGGAGGTCGTGGTGGAGGAAAAAATAAAGGTCGTAGTTATGGAAACTTAAATATTTTTTTATTCATCATTTTTTTTTTAATTTTTTATTCATAATAATTATATTTAATTTTTTTATATAATAATTTTTTTTGTAACAAACTTGTTATTTTTTTTTATTTTATTATATTATACTGGGTAAACTATTGTCCAGTTGTTAAAGTTTGTCAAGCAGTGTTTTTAAATTTTTGTCGAGTAGCTAAAGTTTGTGGAAGAGTGTTTTGAAATATTTTTTTTTTGTGTTTTAGACAAAATGGATTTTATATTTTCCACACAAAATACGGACGAAGCGATGGTGGACCGTACAAAATATTGATAAGTTTTATAATATTTTGTAAACGTCACTTTTCTACTTTAAAACCCCACCCCACGCTTTTAGAAGGAAAGTGCTGCCGCCCTCAAAGCTGTTAAAGTGGCAGCAGCACAAGCGGCAGTGGTTGCTCATAATGCCGCCGGTAATTTAAATGATTTTTTTAATTGTATAATATTTTATGTGATTTTGTTCTAGATCGTAGTCGCAACCGTCGACAACATAGAAGAACTAATAGAGCAGGGGAAAGGAAAGAAGAAAGGGGTGAAGAAAGTCAATTTTCATAGACGTTCGTCACTTTTTAAGTAAGTTTAATGTTTATTAAAAATAATGTTAAAGTTAATTTACTATAATAAAATATGAATTGTGAAGTATTGAATGAATTTTATATAGTGTGTTATGCACAAACTTGTTGAACAGAAGCGTTAATTGAATATTTAAATTATGTATATAATAGTCATTGTATAAGGTTAATGTTTATTAAAAATATGTTTAGGTCAATTTAATAATAAATTATAAATTGTAAAGTGCAGTGTAAATTTGAAATAGCGTGAATTATGTGTTATGCATAGTATGCATTGGATGTTTAAGTTATATGTACAATAATGTTTGCATACAAGAACAGAATGCATTTATAGTCGCAGTGAAACTATCAATGATGATGGCAATACTCTCTTCAGTCTCTAGAATTTCTTATAAAAAAATGAATTACAAATTTGCACCTGTAAGAATAAAATCACCTGACAAGGCTGTTTATTGTAATTGAAGAGGTTGTTTACAATATAAATAATGATGAAAATTTGTTGTTAATCCCTATCAGTTACACGAAACAACTTTATACTCAATTCGTATTTGGGTTGCAATTTTAAGGTAAAGAATAAACAGACATATATTTTTTTGAGAAAACTTTATTAAATTAATTCAAGTACGACTGAAGAGAGTACAACGGGTGCCATATTTATTGATTGTTCTACTTCACAATTTTCTACAATTACTGTAACGGTCATTTAGACGTTCAGAGTGGGATAACAATTATCAAATTATGAAATAATAATTAAGCTAGCAAATTGTTTAAAGAAAACCAATAATAATAATAAATGAATATTGAGTCTGATCAGCTTAAATTTTGTTACCCTTTAATTCATTTGGAATAATTGTTCTTTTCACCAACTAAATAAAGACTAAACCGTTTTCTTTCTGTTAATTACCTGGCAAATTGGCTCATTTGCATAAATAAATAATAATATAATTTAAACTTATACGGAGCTGGTAACTGATAAAACTAAATAATAAACAATTGTAGGGGTATAACCTATGCAACCCCGAAAGCATTTATTTAACTTAAATAGCAACGATACAAATCTGCACACGGCCCGCGCGGGATATTCCGCGGAGTATTAATCTACTCAACCTTGTTTTTTTGCAAAGAATTTTATTCAGCGAAAAAATAAGATTGATTCTTTCATTTCGATGTCTGGTCCGAGTACCAAAATTTGAATTGAATGCTGAATTATTATAAAACAGTATATATTATATTAAGTATAAGTAATATACTGAAAGCCGCACAAGAACTAAGGTAATAACAAATTAAATTCTTTTAAAATTTCATTAAAACAATAATCCCTAATAATGTGTAAATAATTTATATTTGACTAATTCAATATTGTGAAATAAATAGTAGTGGTAATGGTCCCTGACTTTTTTAGACTCTGTGATTCTTATTATAAATTCGGTTTGTAATATTATACGCTAATAGATCAACGAAAATAATTTGCATTTCCGATGGATTGAAGTGCGCCAGATATATCTGGATTGAAAAACCCTTTATAAAATACAATTCCAAATTGTAGTAGGCAAATGAGTTGGATACAACTAATTTTTACTAGTTGTATCTGACCATTTGCCTCCAAACTTCCGTTTGGTTTTTTCAACACAAAAGTTAAAAAAGCAGTAATATATATCCTTAAATGTTCATGTTTTGTTTTTTGTTACTATTTTTGTTATTTCAGCAAAGAACAACAACGCATAAGTTTGGAAAGACCATTATATAATGTACAAAACCAAATTGTAGTTGAAGTTTTAATTCTATTTTTGTTATATCTGTAGAGAAAGAACAACAACGCATAGGTTTGGAAGAACCATTATATAATAGTTTACTGCTCTAAATATACTTACCATACCTTGCGCTTTTATCTACGCATGTCGTATTTACGTAAAAACAAATGAATATTTATACGCCACACATAATTCAATTCATTCGTATTCAACCTGAAACGCAAACAATATTGTAGTAGACTATAAACGAATAAATAAATTACAATATGGACCAAACTACCATGCAATAATTTTTTATAATGCTCTACCTGTTTCCATTCGTAGATTACCTACCCATCAAGAATTTTAAAACATGTGCAAAACATTTGTTGCTAGCCGATGCTTTTTATTCAACTAATAAGTTTTTAAACTTTAGATTTTAATATATTTAATTTTTAGTTTAAATTTTAATATGTTTAACTTTTAACTTTAATTGTATTATATAATTGTATTGTATTTAATTCTGTAACCTGTGTAGTAATATTAATAAACATTAATACACATTTTATCTTATTAACCTTGAAGCAACCGGGAGGTGATAATAAACTTCGCTTCAATTAAAAAAATTTAAAAAAACTGCCTACTAAGCACATAGCAGACTAATGATCGATAACGACCTACAACTAGCTTTTGAGCATAACATGCCTATAATTATGAGTGGTGATTTAAATGCAAAGCATGTGATATGGAATTGCCATGCCACCAACACAAAAGGTAGAATTCTTTTACAATTCATGGATGAAAAGAGCTTGATCATTCACAGTCCCACAGAATCAACATTTTTTAATCGCCAAGACCATCGTGCAGATACTCAAAACACCATCCTTCATAGAGCCATCTGAAGTTGCCAGCATAATAAAATCAGTTGATGCTAGAAAAACTCCCGGTTTTAACAGCATTACAACTCGGCACTATTACCTACAGAGAAAAGCAATAGTAGGTCTAACAAACATAATTTACGGCGTACTGTGGACTGGTCACTTCCCAAACATATGAAAACCTGCCACAATAATAGTTTTTCCAAAACCTCAAAAATCCAGAAACTTCTCGCAAAATTATCGACCAACTAGCTTATTGTAAACCATGAGCAAGATAGCAAACAGAGCTACCCTTTAAATTCATCAGCAGTATAGTTTCAGAAAACAACACTCCTGCACCCATCAACTTGCCCGAGTGACAGACCTCATTTTAAGAGGTTATAATATCAAAAAGGCCACAGAAACAATTTTTTACGACATCGAGAAAGCTTTTCATAAAGTTTGGCATGAAAGCATAATAGTCAAACTTTATAGAGGATATTGCCAACATCTCCTACTACCAAGGTTACCAAGAGGTACCTATCAAATCACACCTTCCAAGTCAGAATTGATAACACATCTCACCTAAACTTATTACCCAAAGACTATCGGTATTAATAATTATTAATACTCAATTAATATTTATTTTTCTGTTTTTTTAAGCACAGGTTTGGAAAAACAGAAAATATTTTTTTCTAGCAACGCAGGTCCAAGGGCAAACACCGCTCCAGGGAGGGGTCGCTAGAGCGGAGCTACTCTAAGTCCAGGGCCAATGTCGGGTACCTGGAGGGCCAGCTGACGGAGCTCCAGCAGCATCTGAAGACCATGGCGGAGAACTTTGAAAGAAAGTTCGATGCGCTTCATGAGACAATCGCGTCGCTAACCGCGACAAACGCGGAACAGGCCGCCACCATCAAGGTCCTGTCAGCCGCCCTGGCCCCCACCGCTTCGCCACCGCCACCAGAGGACGAAGACCAGGACCAGCTCGCCGCCTCCAAGAAGTCCCTTAAGAAGAAGGGCAAACTCAAGAAAAAAAATAAAAAACTTATAATGCAATTTCTTCCGAAGCGGCAACAGCCGCACCCATCTCCGCCCCCGCTTCACCAGCGGAAAGCGAAATGGAACAGGAGGGAGTCAGCAGCGACGACGAAGACGTCACCTGCAACTTCCAGTCTGCCGAGTCCATCTCCGTACTTCCAGCCGCCATGGACCTCACCGTCGAGGCCCAAGCAGCACCCTCCAGCTCCATGGGACTCATTATCGACGAGAATGGATTTCAACTGGTAGTTGGAAGGAAAAAAAAGAATTCCAGGGGTCACCACCTATAAAATTATCTAAAGGGCAATCAGCCACCCCCCAGCTGCCATCAGCAGCTGCGAATAGACAGCCACCAGCGGCTACCCTCGCCGCCCCATCAGGCCACTCGGCGCTAAGGCCTTCTGCCACAAAAAGCGCCGCCCCCGCAAAAAAGGGAAACGCCAGAAAAGGCTACACCGAGGTGAGACTCAGGCCTACCGCCTCGAATGTCGACCCCGCCGGTATCGTGGAAGCGGATGAGGAGCCTAACTCCGAAGTATATACGCTCCGAAGTATATACGCAGATGATGCAACTCTGATACATACAGAAATAAACAAAACAAAATTGCAACACGAAATACAAAAAGACTTAAATAAAATTAATGATTTGTACAATAACAATCTTCTAACGATTAATGAAAACAAAACAAACTTAACAAACTTAACATAAAGTTTGTTTACGTTGTTTTATCACGAAAAAAAAAATAAAAAACAATTAAGTGAAGTTTCACATAATAACTATCTTGGAATTACAATCACAAATAATCTAAAATGGGATAAACACGTACAGAACCATATGAAAAAAAAAACACAATAGCTATAGGATCCCTATACAAACTTACCAACTTAACTACACAAAAAAACAAGAAACATTATTTATAATGCAATTTTTAGCTCGCAAACCAACTACATGATGACCATATGGTCACAAACCAATATAAGAAACATAGAAAAATTACAAAGACAACAAAAGGCAATAAAAACAGTATATCAAATGGACAAATTAACACCTACGATCGAAGTTCATAAAAAAACAAACCAACTAACAATAAAAAACAAAATTTTACAACAATGTATTATTTTAATAAAAAAAAATACAACTTAGGCTAACTAAAACAGAACTAAAATTAACAAGTAGAAAAGAAATTCATACACATAACACACGAAAAAAAGGACACCTTAACATGGAAGTTAACCAAACAACTTCAAAAAATCAAAGCTTAACTGTCAAAGGCATTAAAAAATTTAACAATATACCGGAAGAAATCAAAAGTACATGCACAATAAACAAATTTAAAATTAAATTAAAATAATATTTAATGAATAAACAAATATAAAAATTAAAATATAAAACCAATGCACATTACAACATCACAGGATAATTAAATAAATTTCCAATACCAGGCCCCGTGAATCCTCACGGATAGATGGCGGCACTGCTGGAATATTACAAAATATATATATTTTTTTTAATAAAATAAAATGCAAAGCGAACTTTCATACGTGGACACGAACCGACGAAAAATGCTTAGAGGTAGTAATTAAGCATGTACCAGAATTCCTCTCTGAGGATGACGTGGGGCGGGCGCTGAAATCTCTAGGGTTCTCTGCCCGTCAAACATCCACCGCATGGGGAATCAGTTCATCCGATTCCACATGGTATCTGTCCAACTTCCAAAAGGACAGAAGAGCTCAGAGATCATTGATCTCGATGTGCTCTGTGGCTTCAAGGTTTCGGTCGAGAGCAAGAAGCGCAGTGGCGGCATCCCCCAATGCCAAAAGTGCCAGAGGCACGGCCACACAGCAAATCGCTGTTTCACCACGGCTTATGTTTGTCGCAACTGCGCGGTTTCCCACCAGTCGGGGTCCTGCGCCAGAGGTACTCCTGCCAAATGCGCCTAATGCAACGGGCCTCATCCCGCGAACGACAGGGGATGTAAGTAAAGTCTTTATTCGAATGTTGGCCTCGAACGGCAAAAAACTTAGACCGGCGGCCCTAACTCCGACAGCCCCTCAGGCTTCCTCTCTGCCTTCAGGTCCCCGCAGACCTGCAGCACCATCTGCAAACACTAACACAGTTGCCCCCAAAAAGCAATCAGTGGTCTCTAACGAAAAAATTGCCGCCATTTTAAAAGAAATGAATGAGTCTCAAATGAGGCTCATGGCAAACATCCTCGAACAACTCAATCAATAATGGATAATACACCCGTTGTATTATGCCGCATTTGCTTCTGGAATGCTAACAGCATTACAGATAAATTAGAAGAAGTGGAAGCGTTCTTCATCAAACAGGAACTCGACATCATGCTGGTGTCCGAGTCGCTCCACAAATCTAATCAAGCGCTGAGAATCCCAAATACCTTCACGTATTTGAGAACGTCGCCGGTACCCATGAGGCGTGGAACACTGATCTTTGCAAAAAGATCGGTGGACCATTTCGAAGTGGACGACACGATCTCACTTGAGTCAAATGCGATAGTGGTGAATGTGCCGGGGTTGGGCACATTCAAACTCGCATCGGCATATATAAGACTTTAATGCGATTCTCGACAGTCCTCACCCCACAATCATCGCTGGAGATTTCAACTCAAAGCACCTGCAAAGGTCGAGCGTTGTTTAACTACGCGAACAAAAAGATCTCCAGATATTGGGTCCTACTGAACCCGCTTTTCACAGCGCCGCGGCTCACGTATAGGACGTAGCAATACTAAAGAACGTCAACTACCAGTATACCATATCCGTCGCCGAAGGCCTTAGCTCCGATCACCGCCCAGTAATACTGGAGCTCTACGGAAGGGGATCACACGGGGAGGGAGGAAAATTCGTAACACATACGGATTGGACTCTCTTCTCTCGATCCCTGGAAGAGAGCATTGGCAGACTTGCTCCAGTACGAACGGCTGACGATATCGAAAGAGCCGTCAAAAATTTCACGCGCCAAATCCACCAAGCCACAAAAAGGGCTTCTAAGACCCATCAGGTCCGAGTAGATAATCCACTCGGACTATCACGCAAAATCAATGCACTGATCCGCACAAGAAATGCCGCCAAACGCCAATGGCAGAGGCACCGCGACCACCGAGATCGCGAAATCCTAAACTCGCTTCATGGCAAAGTTAGGAGGGCTATAAGGTTGCACAAAAATTTGTGTTGGCAAACCAGCCTGGAATCAAACACGGACGATGTTAATCTGATGTGGAAGATCTCCAAAGTGTTACGGAACAGACGAACCCCCATTTTAGCCATTCTCGGCAAAAATGGGCTTTAATTCGATATCGTGGGAAAGGCCGAGGCATTCGCCGACAGCCTGGAACACCAATCCTCCCCGCCGGAGACGGCGGCCACGGAACACGTCAAAAGAGTCCAACAAGTGGTTGAGGACTTGTTGGATGACTTTGACTACGACAAGCCGCTAGAAAGCGTGCGACCTTCTCGCATCAGAGAAATCATCAAACGTTTTAAATCTCGCACGGCCCCCGGCTCTGACAATATCTCTAACAAGGCTCTTAAAGCGTTCTCGCATAAAGCAATAATGACGCTCACCAACATTGCTAATGCGATTCTTCAAACTGGGCATTTTCCTTCAGATTGGAAAAGCTCTTTGGTAATTAATATTCCAAAGCCAGGTAAAGACCGTACGTTTCCTCAAAACTATCGGCCCATCAGTCTTCTCAGCACAATAAGCAAGGTTATTCAGAGGGTGGTCTTGGACAGACTGTAACGGTCTAAATTAGTCGTTACGGTTAATAGCCTTAAATTTGAATTTATTTATTTTATTATTATTTAAAGGATATGTATGTAGGGTTGTATACCATGAATCCCCGTTTCAACATGATTAATATCCTTGCTTTTTCATCCGCATTCCTTTATTTTAAATCTTCCTTTTTTTGTCCTTTGTTTTATTTAAAAAAGCAAATTTTTCCGCGATACCCCCTTTCTGTACCGCGATTCGTGAGAGTAGAGATGTCACACAAACTTATTACGTGTTAAGGATTATACCTTAAACGTTTTCCACAGTGGATTCATGTGTGAGAATCTTGTATAAAAATTGCGCGAATTCATTGTTATATATATATATATATATATATATATATATACCTTACATATATATTAATTGTATTGAGCGAGTTAACAAATGTTCGGCAATTTATCGTATTTCTAACGGATTCAAACTCTCTCGGACACGTGTCTACAATCGAAGCCGCCCTACAACTTAAGGTAAATTAATTAATCGTTTGTTGTTCTTTTACTTAAAATAATTTCCTTTTATATCTCTCGTTAGGTTTCAAAGCTACAAATATACAATCCGATACCCGTTCAAATTGGCCTATACAATTGCCATCATTTAAATTGAGACGCAGAGCCCGACCATGCCGCCCGCCTAATTAATTCCCGATCCCCAGTGAGGCCCGTTGGAACAACCACGACGTCCCGAAGTTCTCGGAGCGAGATACTCCTGCTGCTGCTGCTGCGATCCAACCCTGCGGAACATACAGATAAGATTCAATATATATTATTTTCCTATAAATCGATACCCGGTTTAATTTCTATTAAATTGTTTTATTTCTAATAATTGAAAAAATTTGCATTTAGATTCCTTTTTCTTTTGTTCAAAATTTATTCATATATATATATACATATATATTTTATAGTGTTATCGGTATCTGACAAATTTTCTTGTAACCTATAAGGACATATAAGCTTATATTTTCCGGTTGGGAATATTTCGTATTTATTTCAAATATTATCAGAATTTATTTGTCAAATCTTTTCCATTTCCTTAATTAATAATACCGTACTTACATATTCTAAAATTTAACGTAGTCATTTATGTTTATTCAATTTACATTAAATAAATTTTAAGTTTTGTTTTTTGGGCAATATTCTCTGTTTGATTTATAGGGTACTTTGTTAAACCTAAAATTTTCGTGGCTGAATTGTGACACAAAAATAGATTTTGGAAGGACGCAGTCACGTGGCGCCTTTATTAAATTAAAAATTCGTACCAGCCCTCTTCACTTCGTAGCCTGGGCCCAATAACTATTTCGAACGAGTCACCCATCCTTTAAATCAAACCGGCAATTTCAATGTCCAGTATTAGTTAATTAAAAATAGCGTCACAAGACTCCAGGATCACAGTGAATCGATCAACATCCTCCCCAGTCACCAACACGGTTTCTAGACAGCAGAACTTTGAAAGTTAAGCTTGGTAATCACATATCTACCCATCTGGAGATAACGGCAGAAGTTCCTCAAGGCTCCATTCTCTCTCCGCTGCTGTTTAACCTATACGTGGCCGACATGCCTTCGGGATGTAGGCACAGGGTCAAAATGGCACAATTCGCCGATGATACGGCTCTTCTATACTCTTCCAAGTCGCCCGAGATGGTCACTTTGAGGCTTCAAAGGGCCACCGACGACCTCGAAGAATGGTTGGACAAGTGGCAAGTCACTATTAACCCAGAGAAAAGCAAAGCTGTACTCTTCACAAAGCGGCGAATCGAACCCGACAATAACATCTTTCTTAACGGTGTCCCTAGACCGTGATCCAATTCTGGGGGTTAATCTTGACAAGGGACTCACGTACAATCTCCACGTGCAGTCCGTTCTCGATACACTCTTACTCCGATGATGCGTCGGAATAGCGGTCTGTCGACCCGGAATCGAACCCGGCTCTACACGTCTATCATTAGACCCAGCCTAACTTACGTGTCTCCAGTATGGGGAACAGCAGCTAACTGTCATCTCAATAAGTTAGAAATTTTTCAAAGCAAAACTCTGAGGTCGTTCCACAGGGCTCCGTGGTTTGTTCGAATCAGAGAGATTCGGGCAGACCTAGGACTACCCCCGATACGTCAACACATCAAAGCTTTGGTCACAAAGTACTTCGAGAATCTCGTAAATCATTCCAACTCTGATCTGGCCCGACTCGCCGAGCCGGACAGGGAGAACTTTTTCTATAAGAGACCGGTGAACCAAGTAGCCGCACCCTAACTTTACTAACCCTAACTAAATTGTAAGGCATCAAATGGCTGTGAATTATTGCAAATGCAATTAATCAATAAATTGTTTAAATTTAAGTTAGCAATAAATGTAATCACTTTATTGACAAGTCAGGCATAAATTGATTACAATTATTATATCAGTTGTTTTAAGTTTAAAGAAGTGTTGATAGTTAAAGACACATTTATTTATTATTGTTAATTAATAATGCTTCACAATATTAATGAGCAAATTTTTATGGAAACATTTATTGTATTTTTATCGTTGTTTGCGATACAATGCTATTATTTCTTACATGTCATAAAACAAAGATTTATGTTAATTGAATTTTATAACATTTGTAAGTACCTGCTGTTAAGTGGGTGCACGTGTTTGGTTTTTACTAAATCCTCTTCAAAGAGGCTTAAATTCCTTGTAATTAGCCATCTGTTATGTCCCACCACTATCAGACATGAATTTACCTTTTTTGTATTTGTACAATTTATGAGCAGTTCCGTTTCTACACTTGTAACAAACTTGTAATCAGACTTGCAATACAATAAATGCTTTTTATGTGAAAGTTATTTTTATTTTAACGTTATATTAATGTTTGTGACATCAATAATTAGATGTAAAAGTTGTTAAGACAACAGTTAATTTACATCGCAAACGCAATCCACGGCCGTCTTCTAAACCAGGAACAATATCAACTGCCGTACACAAAACAATCGTCTTTTGAGAATAATGTTTATGTTTGTGTTTTCTTAATTTTGTTAACATGCTTAATTCCCCAAAAAGGTAATAGATAACATTGTAATTACAGGTAAGTTTACTAATTTTAATTTCAAAATGACATATTTAGGCCAAAACAGTATCTAAGGTTCAACTGATTCAATCTGCATTGACTGAATTCCGCGAAAAAAGATTTGAAATTATTTTGACCATACTTTTGGTCAAAGTAATAAAAAAAGTCTGTCAATTACACGCAATTACCAAATTAATGAGACTGTGCGTCACATCAAATATACAGCTCCTCAGGTGATTCCTATACACTCAGAGACAGTAGGTAAAAAACTTGACACGGCCACTAATCGGTCTGATAAAGCAACTGATCACGCAAATGCCTACCATAAAATTGTTAAAGATTTGTTAAACGCAATCTCAAATGAAAAATTTTATTAAAATTATTAGACAAAATTCGCGCTCAATAAAAACTTCTGCTATACAACAAACATATTAAATTGACCAGGAAGCGGAAAAGCAATTCTCGTAAGAAGATCACTTGATCACTAAAATTAACACACCTATATTTTAACTAACATCAAAGCTAACTCTGCCGTCCTTAGAAAAAAATCGTAACTACAATTTTGGGAAAAAATTTGGTTTATTTTCTAATTAGATTTGTAGTGATAATTTTTATCTATTTTCAAAGTATAAGAGCTTTAAATTAACCAAAAATAACTTAAAAATCATAAGCTGTAGTGAACTGAATTACATCTTTAATGCTAAATATGTTTAAAGTTTCAGCATTTTTGTTAGATAAAACAGTTTGAGGCTAACAATAGCAACAAATCAAAAATATGTGTCATACAATACTTTCAAAATAAGAGATAATAAATTTACTATTGCCAAAAAATGATCTAATTCAGTAATATTTGAAGGCACGATATTTTTTTTCGATTTTCTCAAAACAATATTAGTTGCAGATACGGCTTTTATCATAAGGACAACAGAACTCAATTTTAGTTAATTCCTGGGGTAGGAAAAATTAATAATAATAAATTGTTACACACTGACCAGAATTCACTATTATCAGACCAGATTTCAATCATTATAGCTTGGTGCAATTTTTGATAGAAACAACATAGTCCGTAAGACAAACTGGCTTCTCTAACAAAAATACTTGTCAGAATTCATCATTAATTCAAGAAAAAAAAAATCCGACAACAAAAATGAGGCTCTGATGGAAGCATCGTATTAGATCACTCTAAGTCACAAAGATCCCCTGGGATTGCCTAAAGCAACCAAATACCTGATCAGGAAAAAGATAACTAAATTCAGATGGCAAAACTTGAGACCCGGCAGATAGGTGTTCACTGAATGCCATAACAGCCCAAGAACTTGATTACGAAAATCGACCTCTAATGTAAAAAACTCAGTAAGAAGGCAAAACGGTATTCATTATTTCAAAATAAGCAGTTTAATTTTATCATTAATTTCATTAATAGTATCTCTTTCTGATCGATAATAAGGAAATATTTTAAGTATTCCTATTACTTAAACTTCTATCTGATAAATAAGATGTTTTATAGCATAATACGTTGCTTTCACCAACTATACGAAAGTGTGATACATTTTATAGTTTAATGCATTTTGATCCACTAAATGCAACTTCGGAACAACAACAACAAGGTTTTGAGACTTGGAGTTATCATTGAGTATTATGACGATACTCGTAGTATATGTTTTTTATATTATATATATATACATACAATATGTTAAAAGATGAAAACAGTGCCAGGTTACAATATAGCACATCCAATGTTTTTACACTCGTATTGAAAATATTTATGAAAACACAACTTTATTAATTTTAATTGTTGGACTGTTATCTCCATACGGATGTATTTTAAGTATTTACATATATTAAATCCCTCTCGAATGTATAACGATCGCGTAAATGCACCCACACACCTTTGTTGTGCGAAATAAATTCAATCTTAAAGTGGATGTATTATATTCATAGAATTTAATCGTATCAAACCATGCGGAACAACATAAAAACTGTCATATATAAATCAAGCAAAATATTGCCAATTCAAGAGAAACTAATTATTAAATTATTTAGGACGTTGAAATAATTAATCAGGGCACTACTTTAAATTTAGTTTCAATCAATTTTAAAGCGGATGTATTATATTCATAAAGCTTGATAACCTCCAGGGTTAAATGTATCGAACGATACAGAACAACAAAAAAAAAACCAGAGGAATTGAAGAAAAAGAAGAATGTATACAAAAATTATTTGAGGAAAAAGCCGACCGAACATTAAACAAACAAGAAATTGGAAAACTCAATTTATTTCCGTCATCACAATTTATTTCAATTGTGTATTTGCGATAAATATTATAAATTCGTTGTAATAATTACAAAAATCCAAACACACTTTTAATTATATTTAATAATTTAATTATTATGAATCTGGAATGCCATTTAAATTAATGTATGTTATTCCATAACTTCATATTCTGTGTTTTTATAATATTTCTGGGATATATTTTAATTTATTATTTTCCCAAGTATAAATATTATATTAATTTGTTTTACTTTTAGTAAACAAAACTATTGTTTTATTTACAATCTGTAGCACAACTTTAAAATGCTCCCCACACCGTTATAGATCGGTGTTTCGTGACTGACTGTCACGTCTGTCACCGGCGGAGTTCAGAATAAAACTATTTTTAACTAGTTCAGTTCCCTGTTGAAAACCAGGCGACCGGCACGTGATCGTACTCGTCCTATGATTGGTGGTCGGCGGGCAGATGTTCGGAGTACAACCAAACGGATATTTTAAATACTGTTTAGTAATCACACACAATGACAAGTTTTCTATTTATTTTCGGCTGATTACTCTAGGGGCAATATTAGTTTCTTTGTTCAGTTGCTAAAGTCACCGGGCGCATTTTCATGTTTATTTTAGTATTTTTATTTAATTTGTTATGTTGTTAACTTTTTTTAACACAATTTAAACCACTGATGGGAAAAATCTTGTTCGCGATATTAATTGAAATCATTCAAATCGGCTAACTAAAAAGATTCGTTTAAACTGAGTCGTATGTCACAAAAAATAATTATGTATACGTAAAAAAATCTTTTATGATTTTAATTGATTTTATGATGATTATTTATAAAATAAAATGCAAATATATTTATTTGTTCTATTCTTGTAGTTATTATAATTAATTAATTATTTATATTCGATATAAAGTTTTAGGTATATAAAACAAATAAAAATATATAATTTAAAACAAGGGCGATACGGCGATTTAGATCCGCTCGGCAAACCGTACACCCTCCATTCTCCGCATGTTCGAATGTTACGATCAACGGTTACGAGAATTACCCTCCGGCTCCGCGCCCGACCGCACCATAATATTGCAATGCATTTTGTTTCGTTGCGACCGTTGCATTTCTGTTTGATTATTGTTATTGTATACGTATGCAATAATAATAATAATTAGTTTTAATAATGTATTTATTTTGAATAATTAATTATGTATGTTGCATAATATAATATCATCTGGTATTTTAATTTAATTAGAAATTGTTATTTTGTAAGGTCTTAATCATAACAGTGCGAGCGAAAAAACCTGAGATTTACGATGTAGAAATACAAATATACACTTATTGTAAATATTAAAAAATGTATTCCTAGACTGCCCTTGACCATCACCATAGGCGAGTTATATGAACGCCTTTCATTAATTGTATGAATGCCATTCATTGACCCAGACGCAAGATCAGCGAGTTAT
Source organism: Tachinus rufipes (assembly GCA_963932245.1). NCBI lineage: Eukaryota > Metazoa > Arthropoda > Insecta > Coleoptera > Staphylinidae > Tachinus > Tachinus rufipes. The sequence goes on from OZ010747.1 coordinate 58,880,409, forward strand.
ATGAACGCCATTCATCCACACAGATGCCAGCTCAGCGGAATAATAAATAAATGTTATTTCAGATATTATTAACACCGTGCATCTGCACTAGATTTAAGCTTACTAATCACTTTTGATTTATATAAATACTTTTAAAATTAACATTTAGTTCAGTCTATGTTAAGGCGTGAGCCTATTCGTTTCATTAATAAAATTATCTTATCTTTTTTAAAAACGTTTTTCTCTGCGGTCAGCTTATAATTGGCGCAGTCGGTAGGATCTGTCTAACGGTTACGAAAAATCGCGAAACCGGTCTATTTTAATAGTTAAAGGACAGAAACGAAACAAAAGTGTAAATAAACTGAACCAAAGAGAAGTGAATAATTAAATTAAAAGTGCTGTGAAAGTTCGTCAACTTCACAAACAGAAACAGCAAGAAATTTAGACCCACGACATCATAGACTCAACATCTGGAAGAGGACAACATTGCCAACCCCAGACAACAACACCAAGGATAAAGGACAAGCATCGCCAACATCCCCTGGTACAACATAGATTAGGAAGACCAAGGACAAAGGACACACATCGCCCGAATCCCATTGGCACTAGGATTAAGAACGAGGGATCAACACGAGAATAATGAACACAATTATTTTACTACTGTAAGTCAAAAAACGAAAACAATTTCTTATCTCCTATCCCAACCAAACAAAAAGTTATATAGTATATATTTAATTAAGAAAATATAATAATAAAATACTGTAATTGATATTAACAATTTACGCAAATAATTTTAATTGACTTTGAAAAAATTCACGAAGTTTCAAAATGGCTGCACCAGTCAATTACCAGTTATTAAAACTACACATAGATACTATTCCTCAATACGAAGGAAACCCCCATACTTTAGGAATTTTTATAGATAATTGTGAAAATTTAATAAATACGTTTTCCGACCCGAATAATTTACAATTAAATAATTTTATTTCGCGAGCAATTATCGGCAAATTAGCAGGTCGAGCCTTAAGCTTGATTGGTTCAAGAATAGAACTAAGAACCTGGAACGAAATAAGAGATTTATTAAACTTAAGTTTTGGTGATCAACGCAACATTGAATGCTTGATCCAAGATTTGATTACTTTGCATCCAAATAGAAACGAGACACCTTACACTTTTGGTATGCGTTGTCAAGATGCTAGAAGCCTTATTATTGCAAAACTGAACACCTTAAATATACCAGCTGCAGAAAAGGTAATTAAATTACAAAGTTATGATAACCTGTCACTTAAGACATTTATAAGCGGTTTATCAGGTCAGGTACAAAACAATGTGCGCTTAAGAAACCCAGACAGTTTAGAAAGAGCCATGTCTTTGGTAATGGAAGAAGAAAACTTCCTCTATAGCCAAAATAGAAATAACACTTTAAATTTTCAAAATACATTTAAACCAAATCAAAGAATAAGTCCAATGAATCAAAACATTCAAAAGACAACCCAACCTGGAAACTCTTATCAAAAGTTTCAGAATCAACAATTTAAACACTCATCATCTAACTTCCAAAAACCAAATTTTCCAACTAATTTTCAACAACAACCAAATTTTATACAGAGGCCCCAAATGCAATGGAAACCTAATAACAATTTTCCAAATCAAAAGCACCCCTATTTCCTGCAAAGGCCAAGTCAAATTCAACGTAATCACTACGTGCATCAAAATCAAAATCAATATAAATATCAAAACAGACCTTTCGGAAATCAAAACTATCAAAGAGGAAACATTCCTGAACCTATGGATACGTCATCTGGAAACACCAGGAGACAACCAACCCAACCACAAAGAAATTTCACTCATACTGAGCTATATTCGCAAAATATCAACAAAGGTGAAAATCCACAGGAAAATTTCTATGGCTTAACAGAATTTTCTGACATGCCAGAAAACTCCCAACAAGTTTGTCCTATTGAAAATGATTATAATGAGTATAATGAAAATTATTACTATCAACATGAAAACAATGATATACTACAAGAACAACAATTGCAACCGGACAACAATGATTTCGACCAACAAAATGATACTGATGAAAATTTTCATCAGGACAATATTATCAACGATCCGAGATGATAAATCTAAATTTAGTTAAAGCTAACCTACCATACATTTTTATTCCACAACTAAATGCAAATTTTCTAATTGATACAGGTAGTTCAAGAAGTTTAATTGACCCAGAATTAGCACACAAATTCTACAAGCGTTACATTTTTAATGAAAATTTTAACATTCAAACTGCTCACGATACTAGCTATCATAATGAAGTTATGGTAATACCAGTTTTCAAAATTTTTAAAACAAGCGAAATACATAAATTTTATTTATTTAAATTTAGTCAAAAATACGATGGCTTAATTGGAATAGATTTACTTAAACAACTCAGGGCTTTAGTAAACCTTGATTCAAAAATTATAAAAACACCATACACTGAAATCCCAATAATATATGAAACTGAGGAGTTAACAAAATTAAAAAGATCTTTACAGGTTAAAAGTTATACAATAACAATACCTGCCAGAACTCAAAAAGTAGTCGAATTACCAGTAAACTATAAAGAAGGCTTGGGAATTTTAGATTATATAGAATTCGAAAATTTAGTGGAGTCACCCCGCGCAGTTGTAAATATAAAAAATTATTTTGCTTTAACTACTATAATCAACTCGAACACCAAAACAGTAGATATTAAGATCAATACCCCCTTTTTAATCGAATCTTTAAACGTCAACGAATTAAACTTTATAGAAACGATGGAAACTGATAACGATCTAAACGAAACGCACGATAATTTATTAAAATCAAATTTAAAAAATCTTCGCTTAGAACACTGTAATTTAGAAGAAAAACAAGCAATTAGAAAATTATGTCACGAATACCGCGACATATTTTATAACGAGCAAATTCCGTTAACGTTCACTAACAAAATTCAACACAAAATTAATTTAAACAATGAATCTCCAATATTTACCAAAACGTATCGTTACCCCGAAATTCATAAATTAGAAGTTAAAACACAAATTGAAAAACTACTAGAACAAGATATCATACAAGACTCGATATCCCCATGGTCTAGCCCAATTTGGATTGTCCCGAAAAAATCCGACGCATCAGGAAAAAAGAAATGGCGAATAGTAATAGACTATCGCAAGTTAAACGAACGTACAATAGACGACAAATATCCCTTACCTTTGATAACCGAAATTTTAGACAAATTAGGCAGAAGCCAATACTTTTCAACCCTCGATTTGGCCAACGGATTTCACCAAATTGAGATGAACCCAGAAGATGTCCAAAAAACAGCGTTTTCTACTGATAACGGGCATTATGAATTTAAACGCATGCCTTTCGGTTTGAAGAATGCACCGTCAACATTCCAACGTGTAATGGATAATGTATTGAGAGGTCTCCAAAACGAAATGTGTCTCGTCTACCTCGACGACATTGTTATCTTTAGCACTTCCCTTCAGGAACACATAAGCCGATTAAAACTAGTGTTTGAACGATTAAGACAATCTAACTTTAAAATACAATTAGATAAATCAGAATTTTTAAGAAAAGAAGTTAGTTACTTGGGACATCAAATAACAACTGATGGTGTCAGACCCAACCCTGATAAAATCACGGCAGTAAAACATTTCCCCATTCCTAATACTACAAAAGGAATTAAAAGTTTTCTAGGACTAGTTGGATACTACAGAAAATTTATTCAGGATTTTGCTAAAATTACGAAACCATTAACACAATGCCTAAAAAAGGATTCCAAAATTGTTCATGATCAGAACTTTATCAACGCATTTAATACTTGTAAAAATCTATTGACGAATGCCCCAATATTACAGTATCCAGACTTTTCAAAGGAATTTATTTTGACTACGGACGCATCTAATATTGCTTTAGGAGCAATCTTATCACAAGGTACAATTGGTTCTGACAAACCAATTGCATTTGCATCACGAACCTTGAATGAATCTGAAGAAAAATACAGTACAATAGAAAAGGAACTATTAGCCATAGTTTGGGCTTGCAAATATTTCCGATCCTATTTGTATGGTAGAAAATTTACCATATATACAGATCATAGACCACTGATTTGGTTATTCAAACTAAAAGAGCCAAACTCAAAACTTGTAAGATGGCGACTCAAATTAGAAGAATTTGATTACGAAATTATTTACAAAAAAGGAAGTCTAAACACAAATGCGGACGCTTTAAGTAGAATTAGTCCCATAAACGACTTAATATCAAATTACGATCACTTTAAACAACTTTTCGATAACAAACAAATTAAAAAATCACCAACTATTATAAACAAATGTGGAAACATATTTGAGGCACCAATTGATTTTGCTTTATGTCATTGTGTAAGCAAAGATCTACATATGGGAAGTGGTATAGCAAAAGATTTTAAGACCAGATATAATAACGTTTTAGAATTAAAAAATCAAAACCCTAAGTTAAATTCTTTTGTCTATCTAAACACCAACGATAGATATATATTCTACCTTATAACAAAAAATCAATATTTCGAAAAACCTACCTATGAAAACTTGTTTAATTGTTTATCAAATTTAAAATTGTTTTGTTTAAACAACAACATAAACAAAATTGCCATGCCAAAATTAGGATGTGGATTAGACAAGCTAAATTACTCACAAGTTTATAAAATGATTCATTATATATTTGACAAAAGCTTTTATATTAACATATATGAGCTAAACCCAGAAGTCCAAATTAGCGCTTTAGAAGACGAATCGATGATCAATAACCCAGGCGAGATTAATAATGAGACGCTTGAATATTTACGCTATTTAGCTGAAAATCCTATTCAAACTACTAGTTTGATCCAACCAAGGGAACGACTTAACATAATATCGGACATACAAATAAGACCAGCAATAGAGAATGTAGAACCAAAAGAGTATACCACGATGACAACGCAACATACTAACTTTAACGAAACAACAAATGATGGAATAAGAATTTTAGACGAAATTATAAATAATAAACAAAACCAAATTTTAATTTATCCACAAATATATGATAAATTAGACGTCAGCCAAGAAAATTATGAACACCATAAAATAATTACTTTAAAAATTCCTAGTACAATCAACTCAAATCTAATTTTACAATTTCTAAGAGATTATACAATTTCAAAAAAATTATATCATTTGCATTTTCACAAAGAAGAATTATATCAAGATTTTTCTAGAATATACCTAGAGCATTTCTCCGAAACAGGCCCTACATTAATACGATGTCTAAAAAAGGTAAATACGATTACTAATACAGAAGAACAGATTCTTTTGATAAAAAATCACCATGAAGGTAAATCAAACCACAGAGGGATAAATGAAACTATCGAATATCTCAAACGAAACTACTATTGGATAAACATGAAAATGACAGTAACAAAATTTATTAACGTATGCGATATTTGTCAAAGAGCAAAATATGCACGAAAAACCCCTTATACTCCGCTAATGCTCACCGAAACAGCTTCAAAGCCTTTTCAAATACTTCACATTGATGTGTTTATTTACAATAACAATAATTACCTAACTTTAGTAGATCCTTTTACAAAATTTGCACAAGCTCTACCCATCATAGGAAAAACAGCTATCAATATCAGTGATGCTTTGATAAAATACTTTACATCATTTGGAGTACCAGAAAAAATAGTAGTCGATAATGGAAAAGAATTTGATAACGAAATGGTGAAAGAAATATTAAAGTTACACAAGATCAACGTACATTTTACTACAGCGGCTCACCATGAATCCAACGGTATTATAGAAAGATTCCATTCTACCCTCATCGAACATCTACGTTTACTAAAAGAAAATTACCCAAATGATAACAATTTAATGGATTACGCCATCATAGGATATAATAGTTCAATACATAGTTTAACTAACTTTACATTATTTGAACTAACTTTTGGTCATACCCAATCAAGAAGTCCAAACGAAATTTTTGCACCAATTTCCTTCTACAATGATTATGTTGAAAATCATAAAGAAAAATTAAAACATGTTTATCAAGATGTAACTAAAAAAATTATAGACCACAAACATAAAATTATATCAAAATCAAATGAAAAGGGAGAATCTAATGAATTTCATCTAGGACAAATAGTTTATAAACAAAACCCCAATACTAGAAACAAGAAAAATAACAAATTTATTGGACCATATAAAATAACAGAAGTCTTAGACCGAAATAGAGTAGAAATTACTAATGAACAAAATAAAAACAAGAAGCAAATAATTCACGTAAAAGAATTAAGAAAACCAATTCTTGTTACAGGTTCATCACCTACAGCAGTAGTGAATTAACCTCCCCAAAATTCCAAAACCTGAATTCCAACCCAGGTTTATTACCACTCAAAATAGGCAACGCACAGATCAAAATTGACCATTGGTCCTTCATCCAAATATTCGATATATCAAAAGTAATAAAAGAGTTTCACTCACTTCAAACAAACTTCAATAAATTAAAAATTGCATTTGAAAGTAACAAAACCAAGTCTAATTACAATAAAGAGTTTTATAATTCATATCGGTTAGTTGATATATTAGAACATAAAATATCAACGTTAATAAATCAAATAAACCCTCTAAATAATAAAAGAACAAAACGAGGACTTATAAATGGACTTGGAAATGTGATTAAGTCATTAACAGGTAACCTAGATAATAATGATGCAGAGAGATATGATAATGCTATCACAACACTCTCTAAAATCCAAGTTAAGATTAAATCGTTAGTTAAAGACCAAATAACACTTCTTCAAAAATCGATTCAAACTTTTAAAAAAAGTACCGAAACTCTGGCACACAATCAATTAAATTTACAATCTCGAATTTTACAAATCGAAAGCATTATTAAAACAGTCGAGTTAAAGAATATTGAAACTTACCATTATTTTCTAACACATGTAATAATATCTCAAGTAATCACGTCTTATCAAGTAATCAATGAGATTCTAGAAAGAATAGAAACTGCCATCACGTTTTCTAAATTAAACATTTTTCATAGTTCTATGATTGAACCAAGCGAGCTATTAATGGAAATAAAATTAATCAATAATCATTTATTAACAAATAAGTTACCTTTCGATCCAAAAATAGAGAACGTGTTATTGTTTGAGAAAATTGTTAACATCAAAAGTTACAGTAAAGAGAATAAAATCATATTTATTATCGAAATTCCAATAGTTGAAAATGAAAACTACAACTATTTTCATTTATATTCACTACCTATCCCTGAAAATAAAACATTCAAAACTATTTTACCGCAGTCCAAATACCTTATCCTAAATGAAAGAAATTACATGTTTTTTGACAATAACTGCCAAGAAATAACGCCGGAAGATTTCATCTGCAACAACGTATACCCAACAAGAATCCACGAAGATGAAGCCCCATGCGAAGTACAGATGTTAAGGTATTCAAAAAATATTACCAACTGCCAACAAATACCAGTCCTAATCGAGAATGAAAAAATTCAAAAATTGGAAAATTACAACAAATGGATCGTCATTTTACCAGATAAAGTAGTAGCTACACAAGTTTGCGGTCCCAACAAAGATAACATACCACTTCAAGGAACGTATGTTCTGGAAACAAACTCTATCTGTGAAATCAAAATTGGAAATATTACCATTCCAAGTTACAAAAACTCCGAGAGCAAATTCAAAATTATTAATTTGCCTACAATCGAATTTAAAATCGAGAACACCAACTCAAAGGCTAAGTTTAAGCCAATGAAACTAAACTCTATTAATCTTGATGAAACAAAGAACATCCACAACGCATTAAACATGCAGGACCAAAAAACCCAAACAATATTGGAAGAGCCTCTACACTACAACAACATCAGTGTCTGGACAATTATTATTTATATTATAATTATCATTATCGTAATACATTATGTCTTCAATTATGTTAAAAATCTACGGTTTAAAAATGGGATAGAAGCCGAACCTAACCCAGATGCGACATTGCAGAATCCTGTTCCAAACCCCAGAATTCTGATCTAAGGATGGAGGAGTTATATGAACGCCTTTCATTAATTATATGAATGCCATTCATTGACCCAGACGCAAGATCAGCGAGTTATATGAACGCCATTCATCCACACAGATGCCAGCTCAGCGGAATAATAAATAAATGTTATTTCAGATATTATTAACACCGTGCATCTGCACTAGATTTAAGCTTACTAATCACTTTTGATTTATATAAATACTTTTAAAATTAACATTTAGTTCAGTCTATGTTAAGGCGTGAGCCTATTCGTTTCATTAATAAAATTATCTTATCTTTTTTAAAAACGTTTTTCTCTGCGGTCAGCTTATAATTGGCGTAACACATTTTTTTTGTGGTAATTAATGTTATTATAAACAATTAAAATAAATATGAATTATATTAGAACTTAATTTGAAAAAAAAATCAACAACAATTTTAACGATTATACATATAACATACAAATAAATAAATAAACTTCAATACAATGTTTTTATGTTTAAATTGATAAAATTGCAGTAACAAAAGTGTTTTTTCTTAGTTAATCATCAATGAAACTATTAATACTCAGTATTTAACATAATAATAATAGAAGATTGTGAACGATTAAATTATATGTATAATACATGATAATACATAAAAACAGAATGATTTTATAGTAAACATTTATTATCGCAGTAGAACAATAAATATGTTGTACTCTCTTCAGTCGTGCCTGAATCAATTCAACAAAGCTTTTTCCAATACAGAAATTCTTAATAAAATATTTGCGAAACACAAATTATCGAATGGTTTGAAAGAAGGAACTGTACCTGTAAAAGAAAACACCTCACAGACTATCCATTTTAACTGAAGAAGTTGTTCAAGATATATAGAATCGACTAGAGCAGGGGTACTCAACCTTTTCATACCTACCGCCACTTTAGCATCTCTATTGGTAGAAAAAAATTTATACCGCCCACCTGTTATAATAATAATAACTTACCAAATACTTAATGTCGCCTTTCGCAAAATTTAGCTGCAAAAATCATTATAAAATTATATATTTTCAGAAATTTAACTATTAACAATAAAGGATTTTATAAAATCTTGATGAAAATGTTTTTCAATAATTTTATAATTTTTTTTTTAATTAAACTTTCTATTTTAATGTTTAAAAACGTCAATTAAATTGGAAAAAAACGGAAAGTAGACAGCATTGGACATAACACTTACCGCCCACCAAAAAATCGCTACCGCCCACTAGTGGGTTCACAAAAAATAATGAAAAAACTATGTGCCCAAACTGGAATTTCATATGAAGTAGCAAATAAACTCCTGAATTTGCAGTTGAATTACTTGCACTTAATAATAAAAAGTTTGCAACTCATCGTAGCGTATTGTTGAAGACATCCATCTAAAACTGTAGTGCGATTCCGCTCTGCATGGTTTTATTAAAAAATATAATTCCATTTATTCTTTGCCTTAACATTGCAACCCAAATACTAATTGAGTAATAATAATATAATAATAATAATAATAAAGAAAAAAAAAAAATAATAATATTTTCTTTATTCAAATAGTATAAAATAAGTACATAAAAATATTATATTGTATTGAAATGTGTCATATAAAAATAGGTAATAAATACAATTTACAAACTGGATAGTTTATTAACAAATTCCGTGATTGTGTAGGGTTCAATGTTACAGATCATATTAAAAACAGGTCATTTAAATTGGGTAAATGGCTTTATAGTTTTGATGTTTTCAGGTAGTTGGTTGTAAAATAACACACATATAAAACGCGCATTTTTCTGTAAGAGATAATCTGTGGTCTGGGTATTTTTATAGGTGTTTAAAGCGCGTGTTGTGACAATGCTCAAAAAGCTACTCATTAAAATAGGTTAATTTTCTTTTTCAAATTTTACTGTTAGTATTTTATTCGATTTGAATATTGTACGACATGAATCTTGATACTTTAAAGTACTTACAAAAACACGTTGTATATCATTAGGTGCACCCCAGAATATTATTTCAAATTTCAAATGGGACTAAAAATTTGCATAGTATAGGGCTTTTGCTGTATTCAAATAATCATAATTAATAAGAGATCGAATACCTTAACAACCTCTGTTTAGTTTAGTACATAAATGATCCACCTGAAATTGCCATTTTAGATATTTGTCAATGTAAACTTCTTTTGATAGCCATTCATTTTAAAATGTTCTGCATTGATGTTGGATTTTGATTTAAACAAAACACAGTTGATTATTTCTTCATTCGTAACATACTGTTACTATGAAACAACGTTTGCATTTCTTTTAAGACATTGTTACTGATTTGAGATACACCATGCAGGTTTGTGGCAGATATGAAAACATTTGTGTCATCTGCGTAGTTTACTATGTTTATATTTGCGCCAGGAAATTTAGAATGTATATAGTTCGGCAAATCATTTATGTATATCACAAATAACAGTGGACCAATTATGCTACCTTGTGGTACCTCCATACTGGTTGGCAGCGTATTTCATTGTATATACCCATTTTCACTGTGCAGTTGGACAAATTGTTGTCTATTTGCTAAATATGATTTAAACCAATGAAGTGCACAACCGCGTACTCCATAGACTCTTGACAGATCAAGGAATAGACCGCATGGTTCTTGATACATTTCTAAGTGATGATAAATAATGCTTGTGAACTGGAATAAAGCTGTATGTATCAATGCTTTTGTTTTTAATAAAACTGTGTTGATTTTTATTGAGTAGTTTAGAGTATCAATAAAATGCAAGAGTCTATTTAAACCAGTTTTTCAAGAATTTTTGAAAAACTTGTTAATAAATTTAATGGTCTATAACTATTTGCGTTTTGAATTTCTCCTTTTTCATATAATGGAGTGACCACACTGGTTTTGAAAGACTCTGCAAAAACTCCACTCTCTAGTGATGCATTAAATATATGGAATAGGGGATAACTTATAGCATTTATAGTTATAATAACCTTAATTACTGTTATTGATATGCTATCTACACCTCCAGAATTATTGGCCATCGAATGCACAGTTGTACAGATTGAGACGTTTGACACTATTCTTTAATGCATTAGCACACATGTTAGTAAAATATTAATTAAATTTGTTTGCAATGTCACTATTGAATGGAGTCGAAAGAATACGTTTACTGTTCTTACCGATTGCTTTAGTTTTATTCTGCGATAAATTGATTTTATTAGTGACGTATTGTTTCTTAACTTTATATAACAGGTTATTATATTAATTGCGTAGATTATTGTATATTAGTTTACTCTCATGAAATTGAGTTGTTCTGAAACGAAGATAATTGATTTTTATAGTATTGAACTGTTGGGTTATTTAAGTAAAATTTACTATGAGCTTTGTTTTAACTTATTTTAACATTTTGAAGTGGAATATTAGCGTTAAAACAACTGATTACTGGGTTTAAGAAATGTTTGAGCTTAATGTTTACATTTGGCGATCTGAAGATGATGTTCCAGTCCTCAGCCGATAAGTCGTTGTAAAAAAGTGTTGCAATCGATAATACGTCGAATTATATTGTGTTATTTTGAGTATGATAATATGTAGTATTTATATCAAGAATTTGAGCACAGTGGATTGAGAAACCTGTATGAACCACACGAAATAAATGATTTAATATTATAATAATAGTTGGTAATTATGTTGTCAATACGGGTACTAGAGGTTGGCGTTATTCTAGTGCTTTCTTTAATCATAATACTAGCTTGGAACGACTGCAGTACAGATAAAAAACTATTTGTTTGTAAGATTTTTAATATCGATATTAAAATTACCGCAAATGAAGTAGATTAAGTTTTCAAAAACTATAATATTTAAAAGTTTTTCTATTTTTTTTGGTAATATATCTACTACACTTTTATGTGTTCGGTATAATAATATTACTAAACATTTGTTATTTTGTTTTTGTTGTTATATCCTTTTTATTTGATTTCAAAATTAATTAATTTTGGAGATAGGATAATTAAAATAATAATTAGCTCATAATTGATTTTTTAATTGCTAACGTTTCGGTAACGTCGTTACCTTCATCAGAGCATTTAAAAATTTATTACCGATGACAATTATAATAAATTATTTTGAAATGTTTGTTCCGCAGCCGCACATTCAAAACTATATAGTTCCGATAGGTTATTAATGTCATTGCTTGCTGATCCTTGTAGATCTTGGAGTCCATAAAATGCACAGCCCCTCGTTCGTTATATGATCTGCAGAAGCTGAGACTAATGCCCCGTACTAATAGTTGGAGATCAAATCTCGGATTAATTCTAGATTCATGAATCCGAGATTCATTGATTGTATCAAATAGTCACGGATTCGGGTAGTATTGTTGAATCCTTCCACTGTTGGTGCTATTTTAATAAAATACCAAATATTACTAAATTTGAATTGACGTAAGAAACGTAACGTAACGTAAGACATCAGGGACAACTCATTACACTGAGAGAGAAAAAATCTTGCTGGCAATGTTAATAAAGGAACTTCCAGTAATCGAAACTTAAAAAAACCGATTATGCTACTGTGCAGGAGAAATTTAAAGAATGGGATGTGTTGACTTCCAAGTACAATGGCCAACCTGATGTTGTAACTAGCAGAAATAGTTCCCAATTATTGAAAACATTATGGAAAAATTTGAAACAAAATTAAGATGCAACTGGTTATTACAAACATTCAACTGTAAAACATTTTAACTAGCAATATGCAAATATTGAATTAAATTAGTACAGATTAATAATAAACCTAAAATTATTACTTATCATGATTTATATGTGTATAGATTTTTGAGACATTTTTTATGTTACATTAGTAATGTGTGAATATTTATAATATCCACACATAATTAAAGTAACGTAAGAAATTGTTTTTGTTAATGTGTTAAATACAATAGGAAACATAAATTATCAACTTCGGAGAGGTATCAGGCACTATTGACAGGAGGAGGCAGTTTGCCTAAAAATGTCGATGATGACCCTGCTTTAGTCGAGGATGCTTCGCCATTTATTGACCTAGTGTTAACTAACAGTTTTGATAGCACTTTCACCCCACAAAATGAAGGAAGTAGTTACCAGTCAGATGGAAAGTGATAACAGTAAGTTTGCAATTACATTTTGTATAACATTGATTCAAAATTAATTAAATGTATTTATTTGTTATTTAAAGGTATCTATCTTAATCCATATGAACCCATATTTCAAATACACCAACAGATAATTCAAGTAAGTTTAGCCATTACAGTCCTGATGAAGATTTATCTGAAAATATCTGCAATACACCAAATAAATGTAAGTTCATTTAATTGTATTTACCTATTTATTAAATTAGAATTTTTTTCAGATAAATAATAAAAGGAAACCTACTGGTAAAGCGAATTAAGACCATCTCAAGTGCTGATAAAGAGCTTTACAAAATACGTATTAAAATTGCCAATTTAAAAATGCAAAAGGCGAATTTGAAAATGCAAAGGGCAACTTCAGCACTAAACACACAAAAATATGAAGAAAAGCTGGCAAAAAAAAATTAGGGGAATATGTGATAATATTTTATTTAAAAAAAATAAGAATTTAAAAATGCTGTTGTATAAATTGTCGTCTAAATGCTAATCCAATGTTATCATGTTGCATGTTTAAAATATTTTCATGTTTATTTTCATATTAATCATCATTAATGTCTTGTTCATTATATTTTAATTTGATGTTGTGCCAAAACTGTAGTTAGAAGGTACGGTCAGCAAGGGTAACCACTATCACCTTGTTAAATGCCGATGACTTAGTTTTGTTCAAATCGTATATGCATTAATATGAGTATAGTCAATTCAGCCTGAAACTGTAGGAAATTCAGCACAATTGTAAAATTTAGTTACATTTCTTCTTTGTTCCGCATTGGGCTTTGGAAATTTTACATAATTTTTACAATTGCTGGCAAGTATAGTTGAACATCTCTTTATTATGTTACTAATGCTCTGCTGGCTAGCTCCCTGTAAGTCGACACTCGCCGCCTAAAAGCTTTTTATTTATTATGAGCAGTAAACTATTTATCGAGTACAATACCTGAATACTACTCGTTGTATAATAACGCAAACAAATTAAAAGCTGAAATTCTGCTGTAAATGGTAGCCCTTGATTGTTGATTTTTTTCAAGTTTTCTGCTAGTAGTGGGAGCAGAATATGAAAAGTTATATCTTTTAAAATCGATACCTCCTGCGAAACTCATCGGCATCATAAAATTCAAAAGGATTATCAGCATTTCTAATATACCTGTTGTTTTGAATATAGTATATCAGTATAACTATGTACAGTTTCCATGAATTCTATTTTTATTTTAATTTATTTAAGTATACAAATATTTGCACATCTACATACCTTTTAGACAACATTTCATTATTCAATTGAATATCATTTAAATAATCGAAAAATTCATCTCTGAATTCAATTTCATTCATTTTTTATTTATATTGTTATTAATTAAAAAGATTGGGATTAGCAAAAAAGGAGCAAGATTGTTTGAGAGAGGATTATTTGCAATCTCGGATTCGTGAATCTAGGATTATATCGACTATTCGATGCATTTTCGGTCAATCCGATAATTAATTCTGAATCTCGGATCAATCCCCGACTATTAGTACCGGCATAAGCGATATCTATGATTTGTTAGCAATTTTATTTGGTCTTTGGTTTGCCAGTGCTCGTTAATTTTAATAAATAGTAAGTTTTTTATATTGTGTATATATAATTATATAATTATGCTTTTTATGCTTTTTCCTAATAACATTATACTTTATCTCTTTGTGGTCACGTATATTGTATAATGTAACAATCACAGATATTCTAGCTACACTAGATAAGGCATGAAATGTAAATTCCATTCTAGTATCCTTAAAATTCTTACGTCCACAAAATATTTCAATAGAATCTCTGAAAAACTGGATGTCACGTGATTTCAATTATCATTTAAAGTAAAGTGGCGCATATAAAGAGTGGTCTATCTAGTGGTATCTTTTTAATCATTTGTTATTTTGACAGTGACAGGTTTTTCTCGAAGAAAATCTTGACAGAAAGTCAGTATCACATTTCCCCAAAACAAAATGAATTGCTTTACGCTTGAACAACGTTGGGAAACATTGCAAACTTATTTCCTAGTCAATGTTGTGTACCCCAAAAGCGTTTATTGAAAAGAAGTTTTGGCCAAAATAAGGCATTGCAAGCTTGTGCAAAAAGTTCGTGAGACTGGCATGCTAGTGGCCAATACACACGGTTCCCGCCATCGTACAATGCGCACTGACAAGAATGTGGCTGCCGTAGCTGAGAGTGTGCAACTCAGTCCTGGAACATCAACTTGCCATAGATCTCAACAACTCAACATTTCACGCACCAGCCTGATGCAAATTTTGCACAAAGACCTTGCATTATTTGCTTATAAGGTCTAATTGACTCAGCAATTGAAGGCAATGAACCATCCGGTTTGTTATTGCTTCACAGTTTGGGCTTTAGAGCAGCTTGAAATGGACAACAATTTTGCTCGAAAAATCATCTTTCCTAACGAAGCGCATTTTCATCTCGGCGGCTATTTTAACAAGCAAAACTGTCGCATCTGGGGATCAGAAAACCCTTACGTGATTGTCGAGAAACCAATGCATCCTCCGAGAGCAACAGTTTTTTTTTAATGCTGCTAAAAACGCCATTTTGGTCAACGGTGAGCGCTGCAGAGGCATGAGAAACAATTTTTTGTAGCCAAAAACTGAAGACATGGACTTGGACAATCTTTGGTTTCATACAAGATACACGCTACACAGCCCATGCCACAATTAATCTTTTGCGCGCTAAGTTTGGTTTATGCGAACAATCTATTAACAATTTAGGTCCTTAAGGCTAATAATGAGCAAGCCATTTGTGAGATAAAGTCAGAAACCGTCACTAAGGTTTTGGAAAACTGGATTAACAGAATGCGCTACTGCAAAGCCAGCCGAAGTATGAATAAAATTGTGTTCCATAAATAATGCTTGCTCTTTTAAATAAACCAATACCAAAAAAATTGATTTTTGTTCATTTTTTCGAATTACTAAAAAGGGACTACTCGATGACAGATATTGCCTGTTTTATTTATGAGTTTACAGTTATGATTTTGCAGAATATTATTATTATTTATCTTTAATCCTTAATACCCTTTTCGGGCGTAGGACTGTATTATTGTATAACTCCTTTATTATTTTTTTACAAACTTGTCTATTTTTGACCATTTTCGTTATCTCTCTCCAATCCATTTCTCTATTTTCTGTTGCTTTATATAGGTTTAAGTCATTTTTTCATTTCTTACTTCCGAGTTCTTCACTTTATTTTTTCTTGTTATTCCTTTAATTTTCAAAAAATATCTATAGTGAGCCTAAATCTAATATATGGATATATAATTTTATATGCGGCCCGCGGAATTATGATGCATTTCTAAAGTGGCCCGCAAGATCATTTGGGTTGGCCACCCCTGGTCTAAGTAAAGCACTAGAATTTATACCAATTATCAAAATCCACTGTGAGAATAATGGTACTTTTGGACGCAACGGAGTTTTCTTCACCGCAGAAGAATGGAGTGCATTCACCAAAATGAATTTAACCGAAATTAGAGATGGGGGCGCTTGGAAGTACTGCGATCACCGCATTGTAACTCAATTTGTAATGGATTTCACGCTTTCACTGGATGCGACTTTAATCCATCGTTCTTCAAAAAAGAAAAAAAAAGACATTTGCAGTTGCTTCGGCAAAGCATAGATTTTCAAAATGCTTTTATCCATCTCAGTAAAATAAACGAAGACAACAAGAGTGACGTGTTTGAAAAAATAGAACATTTTGTTTGTAAGTTGGCTTAAAAAGATGTAAGTCAATTAACAAAGCACGATTTCAAATCTTCTTGACAACGTACAAATCTGCGGATGTTGATAAACAATTTTATATAAAAATAAAAAACGTTGACGTTGAAGTTTGCCACCGTGCAAATCCGAATTAATAGAACAATATTTGAGGGCGTCCTACATCACAAATATTTGGAATAATGCATATTTATAAATTTCAACTGCACTTTCCCCGATTAATCATGGATGGAAGAAGATAGATGATCTTTATGAGTTTAATTGTTTCAAAGGAGATCAGTTACCAAAATTGATCAAAGATATCACAGTTCAGCCCCCGCCAACAGATTCAGGTATATAATAATTGTAAAAAATGTTTTTATGATTTATTATGTATAATAATATGAAGTACCTTTATTTTTCAGATACTCAAAACGAAACCTTAGAGCTTACATTTCAGATGACGAGAGCGATTATAGCGAATTTAGTGACACAGAAAATGACTGATTATTGCGATTAATATTTCCTTTATGCAATACCTTTTTTATATGTTGATATATTTTTTATAAATAAAACTAACTAATTATTGCGAGTAATATTTTCTTTATGCGATATCTTTATGTTGATATTTTATTATTAATAAAATTTCTTACAATTTTATTTTTTTTTATATTATTTCTAAAGGTTATTCCTGACTACCTACATTTATCTTATAAATCAGATTTTTTTCAGAAATAATTTATTAATATTATTCTGAATTACTCTATTATATGAGTATTAAACTAACGTTTGTAATATGTTACATATCCACCATCCGAGCCAAGCGCACAATTTTTTCACTTTTTTCTGCTGACTGACGAGCGTTGTTCTATTATATGACTGACTGACTAGTTTTTTTGTGTTTTATATTATTTAAACTACCTGTAATTTTTTTTCAGATTTCACAAATCCGTTTAATTTTTTTAATTTTTTTAATTTTTCATACATCTTGGCGCCTGACTGACCAACTTCCGTCCCTACATACAGCTGACTAACTAGTAAAATTTTTCATTACATGCAATATTTAACCAGCGTACAAAGTTTCAGATTTTATAAACTCAGTATATTAATGTGTACCACTGCTACAATGATATATTAAAAAACTAATGTTTATACTTTCATAGTTTTTTTTGGCTCCGAGCTCTCGGTCTATTATATCTTGATAATCGATGTAGTGGGACTCTTAGATTATCACAGCTCCTTGTTGGGTAGTTGTGGTTGATGGAATTTTTTTCAAATGTTATCAGATTATTATATGCATATATTGCACATTTGTAAATATATATGCAATTAAACGGAAGTATTTTCTGTGATTTGAATGTTGTTCTATATGTTTCGTTATACTGCATGTTATGCATGTATAAGTCGAATTAGTCGTTTTTGGGCCACCTGTACCCTATTTGTGTCCGATGACCCCATGCAATAATATTGTAAGCTATGTGCGAATAGGCTAAAGCGTAATAAACTTGCATGATATGTCGGTATGATACAGTTCGTTTTAGTTTTAATATTGCGTAATAGGCGCTACTTAGTTTTTTAACAACTTACTGGAGACTGTAGAATGTGTGTTTACTGCGATTGTTCTACATTTAAAAAAATTTAAAGTTAGAGTTTTATCACTATTTAATATTAAATTGTTTTTGTCACACCATTGTTTTACTTCTTCTCTAGCACTTGCAATTTTAATTTGAAGTTCTTCCGCTGTTTTAGCATGCTCAACAATAGAGATGTTGTCTGCGTAGTTTATTATAAAATCTGTTGTAATGAATTTGTACAGATCGTTGACATATAATAAAAATATTAATGGACCTAATACAGATCCTTGCGCTACACCTAATGTTAGATCGAACTTATTTGATTCTGAAGTACAAATGTCAACATAGATTTGACGGTCTGTTAGAAAAGAGATAATTAAATTTAGAATAGTTTCTCTGATTCCCATATTCCATAATTTACTTTCAATAAATCTGACGTTTAATACATCGAAAGCACTCGATAAATCAAAAAATAATCCGGCGGAGATATAGTTACTGTCCACTGTCTTATGTATATATTCTACAAAATCAAATGTTGCGCTTTCAGTCGTTTTATTCTTTGCGAAGCCATGTTGGCACTTATTTAGTAGATTATATTTTTCAATAAAACTCTATATTTGTTCAGATATTATTTTTTCGTAAATTTTTGAGATCGTATTTAAGATAGAGACCGGTCTGTAATTTTCAACTTGTTTTTGATATCCTTTTTTATAAATGGGAACAACCCGCGCAGTTTTCAATATTGATGGAAATTTTCCTTGAGCTAGTGTTTGGTTTATCAATACTGTTAATGTAGAGAGAATTGCACTAGAAACATGTTTTAACACCTTTACTGATATGCCATCTGGACCAGCTAATTCTTTGTTTTTTAAATTAAAAATTACTGATTTTATTTCAGATTCCGATACTGCATGTACAGCCATAGTGTTTGGCTGATTGCTGGATACTGTACACGTATTGGATATGTTTTGTCCAAAATGACTACTAATTTTTGTAATGAGATTGATTGAAAAATGGCGACCGAACGCATTTGCAACTTCTTCTGGGTGTTTAAGAGTTATTCCGTCATTTTCTAGCTCAATATGTTTGTCTTTTTTTTCGATTTAAATCAACGTTAACAATTTTCCACATTGTTTTTTATTTAATTTTCTGATGTTTCTATTTTGTTCTCATAGTATTCCATTTTTGTTTGCTTAACCAATTGCCTATGTGCTTTTTTTGTTTTTTTGAAAATCTCATTTTGTTCGTGATTATAATGTTTTTTAAAGTCTGGAATTGAGCTTTAAGTTCATTACTAGATTTTCTTAAATCATTTGAAATCCATTTTAGTTTATGCGTATTATCTACTAGGTATATCTTTTGTTTTAGTTGGGCATGACTTATTAAAATAATCCAAAAAATGATCCATGAAATTTTCAAACGATTGATCTACGTCATCTGTAATGGTTATTTTAGTTTGATTTAAGTCTAACATATTTTTTAGTATTTCTAAATTGTTCTCATTTATGATTCTATATTGGACTTTTTCCTTTGGTATAACTTCATTGAGCTTTGCTTGATTAAAACAAATTTGTAGGGCATAATGATCAGATATGTTGTAAGGTATTACCGCACATGAGAATTGGTTTTTATCTAAGTTAGTGACTATATAATCAATGCCTGTCGATTATGTTTTGCCATTTTTATTAGTGAAAATACGAGTTGGTTTATTTATCTTATTAATTAACTTATACGAGTTGATCAGATCACACAGCATATTTGAGTTTATGTTATTTACTAAATTGTCAATAGTTTAGATCGCCGCATAAAATAATATAATCTGAAATATTATTAACATAATCGAGAATTTGACCCAGTCTAAAGATAAAAGTGTGTATGTTACCTGTCGGAGGCCGATATACACGCAAATTTCTTGTTTAAGGGATTTAATTAAAATGGAACAGCATTCTATTTCCATTTCTATTGTTAGATTATTAACATGATTTAGCTCCATACATTTTAAATCTGATTTTGCAAATATAGCTACTCCTCCATGTATGTGCGCAATCCGGTTCTTGTATGAAATTAATTTGAAATTATTTATCTTCATATAATCTATATTTCTGTAAGACATAGTATTTGCGGATTTGTATCGTCTATAAATGCATTGAGAAACTTGTTTATGTATTTTTTTTAGTTTCTATAACTTATTAGTAGTCCTTTGATCGGTATATGAGGGTATAAAACCCATAAAAAACTAACTTGATTATAATTTTTTTTTTTAGTTTCTATAACTTATTAGTAGTAGTAGTATGAAACCCATAAAAAAAATTCTACGATTTTTTTAAGTTTTTTTGACGTTTTTTAACTTAATCGCATTTTTTGTTTAAAAACTGAAATTTTAACTCAAAAAAAAAAATTTACTAATGAAATCAATCAGAAATTTTACGTAGAATCCAAATCTGGCGCCATTTCAAATCTATACCCTGTCTATAAGCCGCAAAAACCATAAAACCATGTTTTTGTTCTCAGTGGGCTGGGCAAAAAGGAGCATTTTTTAAATTTTTTTAACCGTCATTTGATGTGTTTTCATGTAAATTAATTAGAAAATATGAATTTGTTTTGTGTATTTGGGTTTTAAAGGTCTACAACTCGAAAAAACTGCAAAAATAAGCCTATTTTTCAACATAAACTTTTACAAATGCACATTTAACAGTTTTCAGAGAAACTATACACCAAATATTATTAAAAAAATTAGTTTTGCAAACAATTCTACATAGAAAATAGTCAGTGTCGTGCTTATCTGGAAAAGAAAAACCCATCTAGAAAAAAAAATTTGTTCAAAATTTACTTAATTTTTTTTTTTTTTAATTTTTTTTAAAGATTATTTGGATTATATTTTTTAAGTTTATTTCAGAAGTTTAACAAAGACATTTTTTGTTGCTTGAAGCAATTTTCGGCCATTTTACTCTTTGTTTGATAGTTTTTGCGCCTGCGGCACAAATTTAGACTCGATCTATATCGGCGCCAAAATTTAAAAATATTATTATTTTTGGCATTTAAACATAAATCTGCCTGTCGCTTGTAAAAATTTGTTAAAAAAAAGTTTTAAACCACACCCTAGTGTGTTTATAATATTTTTTGTAAATATAAAAAATTTATTAATTTTTAACGCATTTTTTGCTTAAAAATTTTGTAAACATTTTTTTCTAGATGGACATTTCTATAGACGATGAGTACAACACTTACAATTTTTCATGTAAAATTGTCCCCAGAATTCAAATTTTTAATAATATTTGGTGTATTGTTCCTCTGAATGCGGCTAAACGTGCATTTGTAAAAGTTTATGTTGAAGAATAGACCTACTTTGCAGATTTTTTAATTTTTAGAGGCTTAAAACCCAAATACACATAACAAATTTATATTTTCCAATTAATTTACATCAAAATACGTCAACTTTGACGGTTAAAAAAATTTAAAAAATGCCCCTTTTTGCCCAGCCCACTAAGAACAAAAACATGGTTTTATGGCTTTTGCGGCTTATAGACAGGGTATAGACTTGAAATGGCGCCAGATTTGGATTCTACCAAAAATTTTTGGTTGATTTCATTAGTAAATTTATTTCTTTTGAGTTAAAATTGCGGTTTTTAAACAAAAAATGCGATTAAGTTAAAAAACATCAAAAAAACTAAAAAAATCGTAGAATTTTTTTTATGGGTTTCATACTACTACTACTAATAAGTTATAGAAACTAAAAAATAATTAGCTAGCTAGCTAGCTCTGGTCCGTTTGAAATGGAATTGCCCATAAAACCTTAAAATCTGACAGTAGTTACAAATTATAATAAACATTGAAAATAATGTTTATAATTGGGGCAGGCGAAAAAATATCGAGTGTAACTCGTGCCAAAAATATAGTAATATCATTATAACAAACACCTAAAAGTGTAGTAGATATACATTTCTAAAAAAAATAGAAAAACTTTTAATTATTATAGTTTTTGAAAACTTAACTTACTTCATTTGCGGTGATTTTAATATCGATATTAAAAATCCGACTAACAATACAAATAGTTTTTTATTTTATAGTATTATGACTAGTGATGGGCGAACTCGAGTCATTAATCGATTCTGAATCGATTATTAAAAAGTCTCGAGATTCTCGAGTCATTAAATTAAACAACTCGAGTCATTAAGGACTCGAGTCATTGAGGACTCGAGTCATTGAGGACTCGAGTCATTGAGGACCCGAGTCATTGAGGACTCGAGTCATTGAGGACTCGAGCCATTGAGGACTCGAGTCATTAAGGACTCGAGTCATTAAAGTCTCGAGTCATTGACAACTCGAGTAATTTTTAAGGACTTGAGTCATTGACGACTCGAAACGTTATCGACTCGAGTCTTTGGGGACTAGAGTTGGGCTCCAAATTCGTGTACCACCCCCGCAAGAGTCACGTTGCTACCTTACGGTAGTTGCAGCTATGCTAGTCGGGTGGGTCGGGATTCTTCAAAGTCTTGGTCGGCGGGCTCCAATTGTTTTTATTATGTCCCGGTTATTGCCAGATAGACGGGCACACCCTAGGGTAAAACAATAAAATTCCTAGGATGGGTTAAGAGAATTAAAAAAGTAATACCCGAAACACAAGATTTATTACGACCACTGACTTAAAAACATTAAAACAAACAAGGTATTGGCTTTAAAATATAAAGTAAGAGTAACAGAAACTATCTATGTTCAAAATATAAAGTAACATAACACTACTACTCTACTCATTGACCGTTATATGTTTTCCCCCATAAACACACAAATACTAAAGAAATTTACCAAAACCTATAAATTAGTTCCGGGAGATCCCGAACATAATTTATAACATACTGAATAACTCCATAAGCAAAATTGCTAAGTCCCATAAATTAGTTCTGGGATTTCTCCCGAACATAATTTATAATATAACAAACCAAATAGGGGAGTCGTTCGGTACACCTACCACGATTCGGACCCCCTTATTGAACTTGGAAGGTAAGGTCGGTTCAGTTCCACGATCAGCCTTCCTCGAATGAACTTCTGCATCCGCTTATAAAGCAAAAGCAAAAAAAGTGGGGAACATAAACCGTGCCTGATTGGCCCTTGGAAACACGTGGCTCACCCCACCAAAATAGCAGAATAGCCGCGAGCAGGTGTTCCAACTCACTAACAAAAACAGTGTTTACAACTGTAGGAAATAATAAAACTAAAATAGAAAACGGGATAATACTAAACTATTGCACACGCAATAATATTAATAATTGATTCATGCAACTACTGCACCGGAATTATTCGAAATAAAAGCAATCAGTTAATAGAATAAGAAATAACACGTGGTGCACTCTTGGTTGCCTATGTTAACTATCCACAAGCAAGCAATACTCGCAAACAAAACAACTTCACGGCACAGCTGTTGACCATGAAAAACTTGTGGAATGTTGTTGTGATTGTGCGTGCATAATAGTGAATCAATTAAATAATAATACAACATACTACAAAGTGAAACAACGGTGATTAATGTGAGTAGTGTGCATCAACCCCGGACGTGGCTGAATAAAGCGGGTAAGTAAACACATTAATTAATACGGGCTTGCCGGACTCCTAACCCAACTCCAAAACAAAACATAGAACGGCAAAGAGTAGTTTAAGCGCTATTTAATCCTTAAAAATTAAAATAAATAATTCTGCCAAAATACAAATAAACATAAAGTAAATAATCCAACATCATTAATATAAATATATAAGCAGAATCTAAATTCAAAATAAACAATAATAATAGTAAATAAACCAACATAAATCAAAAAAATAATTACTAAATAAAGTGTACATCGCGAATGATCGCACTAACTCACAAATCGTCCCGCGGTAATGTCTTAGGGTTCCTGAAGAACTTAAGTGTCTCCGTGTCTGAGACACGCATACGGTAACGTCGCACTCGGGGTTTGGTGCCTCTCCGGTTGCGCTTCTTGGGACGAGCAGCTGGCGTTGGAGTTGGTGCCGGAGGTGGACGCGGACGAGTGACAAGCACGGCCCCCCTTTCTGCCAACCACGGATGCTCTAGTGCCGATGGGAGCGTATACATAGATTGTAGAAGCATCAACGGAGGTGCACTAGGACCTGGAATTGCTTCTAACCTGGTGATGGCGTCTGGCACGGCTTCTGAGGGACCTGGAGCAGCTTGGCTGACCACGCCACCCCTTGGGATGGGCGGCAGAGGACTGATCCAGTCAGAAGACGCCTTCGGAGAGCTGTTCGGTACTGTAGAGGCCAGCGATGGGGTTGGAAAAGGCCAGGTTTTTGGTGGCGTATACAAACCAAATAACATTGCCTTTCGGAGTCTCCATTGGGCTTGGAGCTCCGCTTCACGGCTTGGTGATGGTGGTAAGGATATCGGGGAGGCGTTGAGTTCAAGAACTTCCATGATGCAAATCTATACAGACTCAAAGGTAAGATATTTGCACACAACATTACCATACCCCAGGTTCCTTACACACACAAGACAGCACGGAAAAACGTCACAAAGGTAGACACTAACGACTAGTAATTAACAACCGCTAACACACTTACTTACTTGAGAGACCAAATTGTCTCTTATTAAATAAACTTGTAGGGATAAGTATAAAAGGAAAGCAGCATCCTTCATGGCGAATCCTGAGGCAAATTAAGACTGGATAACGAAATAGTATTCACACACCTGTGAATTACATCAACTCCGGAGAGACTTGCATGGGATTAGATGCACTTGGACAGTCCCAACCAATCAACAATAAGTATCAGCCTAAAAAGGTAAGTATAAAACTGTTGTGGTTAATAAGTAAAAGTAGTCTTATTAAAAATCCCTAAAACAATAACGAAACTTTAATAACCAAATTAATATCTCAATAATAACCCTATAAAATCTAACAACTAAAACTTAAGTAACAGTAGAGAGGCCTTAAAACTCAATTACTACCGTTACAGGAGCATCGCCGCTTGGGGCATGCTACAGAGTTATTATGGAATCGATTCATTGCCAAATCGAGCTATTTAAAAATAAAATAAATGAACAATTCAAGAAAACGTAAAAATTTATGCATCATCAACAGTCGGGACCCGAGAATTGAGAGGTTTTGTAATCTATTTGTATTTATATTTTATACGATAAAATCATATTTACATTATGAATTGTTGAGAATTAAAACATTATTATATTATTGTTATTAAGTTATTTAAAAACACAGTAGTTGAATTTATTAACAAGGTATATTAATGATTATATATATTATAAATAATAAATACATATTTTGTTTTTTTATGTAATAAGCAATTAATAATACAGTTACGATACAATATAAATAAATGATAAATTATACAACAAAAAAAAAATACTACTTGCAAGTTTACATACTATTACATTAATAATAAATCTCATGTATAATTTGATTTATTTTTTTTATTTTAAAGAAAACACCAAAATATCCATCAACTTCACATGTCCTAAACAAAAGTTATATATAAAATGTTTTGAATAAAAACTGTACCTGTGTAAACGTGCAAATTCAAATTTGTGTTTATTCTTTTTGCGGCTCTATTTTTCGTTTTTATTTGGTTGGCTCGAAATAGTTTTAAATTAGCTTAGATTCTTGGAATACAACCACAGGTTGTAGGACAAGAGTCTAGGGATCAGAAAAGAGGAGCGATCGTTCACAAGTCTGCCGCCGCCACGCTGTCATGAATCAACTGTTATTTTCGCTTTAATACAGTGCGTGCAGACTTTTATTTAAGCATTAAAATTGATTGTTATCCGTCGATTTATTACAAACAAAAAAAATTACATACATTATATAAAAATAAATATATAAATTTTGTTCAATAATAAACAAAACGAAAAGATAATTTGTGCAATTAAAAATCTTCAAGTTTCTCTTATAAATAACAATAACATCAAGCGTATATCTTTTATTTGGATACTATACATAGTGATTTTAACTTACAAGCCAACAGTTTTTTTAACAGGTATTTATAATTGGTGATCTTTATCGATTGATAAACTAAATTAATTAATTTACAGATAAATAAAAAATGCCTTTAAAAAAAAATCTATTGTATGGAATTTCTTTAAACAAGAAAGTGATATTGCAACTTGTCGTTTATGCAATAAAAAATTAAAATATTTTAGTAACACCACTAATTTAAAACATCATCTCAAACGACTGCATCCCTTGCAGTTCACGAGCCAGAAGAGACACATTATGTTGCTGTACCTGAAGTAAGTACTCCACCTACATCTTATATGATAATCGCATCTGACAACACAACTACATCTAAAAGAACTGCAGATACAGAAATTACAAAGCACACTAAACAGTTGCGTTTGTTTGGACAGAAAAGTGTATCACAGTTATCAAAAATTGACATTGAATGCATTGATAAATGCTTATTAAAAATGATTACACTTGACTACCAACCGTTATCAATAGTAGAAAATTGGGGTTTTTTAGAATATTCTCGTAAATTACAACCTTTATACAAACCACCCAGTAGGAAAAAATTATCAGCTTCTTTATTACCTCAGATGTACATGAGAGTTGTACCAAAGATTAAACAATTAATAAATTTGGTTGAATATGTTGCCATTACAACAGACATGTGGACTTCTGACAGTAATAAAGCTTACATAACTGTAACTTGTCATTTTATTTATAATGACAAATTATATGCTCCCGTTATTTCTACCAGAGAAGTGACAGAAGCACACACAGGAGCCAACATAGCTAGAATTCTATCTACAATATTTAGCGAGTGGCAGATAGAGCACAAAATTTTTGCAATTGTTACTGATAACGGGGCAAACATAAAAAATGCTGTAATTGAGCATTTAAAAATTAAACATCTTTCTTGCGTTGCACACACTCTGAACTTGTGCGTTCACGATGCAATTCAAGCCAATCCACATTTTTTTAAATATATTAAAAAAATGCAGACTATTGGTAGGTCATTTTAAACACAGCGTTCTAGCTTCTGGAAAATTAAAACAATCACAGACAAATTTGGGTGTTGCGCAACTTAAAGTTAAACAAGATGTTACTACCAGATGGAATTCAACATTGATTATGCTTGATCGATTACTTTTACTCAAAGACCCGTTATCAGTTGCAGTGACTAGTTTGCCAAATGCACCAGAATTTTTAGATGCTACCGACTGGTGTATAATTTCAGATTCCGTTCAAATTTTGCGACCAGTAGAATGTATGACAAAATAACTTTCTGGAGAAAGATATCCTACATTGTCCTTGGTAATTCCTTTGATACAAGGGCTTTTATTAAACGTAACAAATGTGCATTGCCAAACAGAGACGGGAGAAAACTTAAAAACTAATTTGTTAGATGTTTTTTTTTTTTTTTTTTTTTTTTTTTTTTTTTTTTGGGGCTAGGCGGTAAAATCTTCTAAAGACTGGCAAGTGTCGGATTCATTTCCTCAGGTTGAAATGCCTACCGACTAAAAACCGCCCAATAATGAATGCCAAGTGGAAGTTCGAGACCATATGGCTCATGTACCTTCCATTGTTAGATTGTTAGATATAAATAGATTTAGCCCTATAGGCTGCGATAGGTGGTGGGTATGCCTGAACCCTAGGTGAAGATAAAGAAATTAGAGTGCGGCTATTATGTTAACCGGGCGTTTGTAAAAGAAGGTCTCCCTGTCTGGCTCGGCAAGTCGGGCCAAATCGGGATTAGGATGAAACGCGAGATTATCGAAGTACTTTACGGCAAAAGTTTCGATTTGATGGCGCAGAGGAAGCAGTCCTAGGTCCGCCCGAATATCTCTATTCCGACAGTACCATGGAGCACCGAGGAGGCTCCTCAAAGTGACACTTTGGAATGCCTCAAGACGATCGAGATGACAGCGCGAGGCCGTGCCCCAGATCGGGGATGCGTATGTCAGCATAGGCCTGATGGTAGATGTGTAGAGCCGGGTTTTATTCCGAATCGACATGCCACTGTTTCGACGCAACATCGGAACAAGAAGATTTTTAGCCATTTTGGCTTTATCGAGAATGGACTGCACGTGTAATTTATACGTGAGTCCCTTGTCTAGGATAACCCCAAGATACTTAGCAGAATCAGACCACGGAATGGGAACATCGTTAAGACTGATGTCCTCATCGGGTGTAATTTTCCGGCGTGTGAAGAGAACAGCCTTGCATTTCTCTGGATTAACTTTGACTCGCCATTCGTCCAACCATTCATCCAGGTCGTCCGTGGCTCTTTGTAGTCTTGAAATAATCACATCGAGTGATCTAGAGGAATAGAGAAGAGCTGTGTCATCAGCAAACTGTGCCATTTGAACCCCATGCGTCAATCCCGAAGGCATATCGGCAAAGTACAAGTTAAACAGCAACGGTGATAAAATAGACCCCTGAGGCACCCCTGCCTCTATATTTCGAGAAGTAGATATATGGCCAGAAATTCTGACTGCCAGTGTTCTGCGGTTTAGATATGAAGCAATCAGCCTCACAAGACGTAGAGGGAATTTATCCCTGTACAATTTAAGAAGAAGGCCCTTGTGCCAAACCTTATCGAAGGCTTTTTCGATGTCGAAAAAGACCACACCTGTGATCTTTTTCACTCTAAAACCTTCGACAATTTGGTCTGTCACGCGGTTTAATTGATGGACAGTTGAATGACCCCATCTGAACCCATGTTGGTGGGGGGGGAGAAGATTGTTAGCTTCCGTGTGATCCTGTAATCTGTCCAAGATCACCCTTTCTATGACCTTACTTAAGGTACATAGTAAACTGATAGGCCGGTAGTTTTGTGGAAATTTCCGGTCTTTCCCTATTTTGGGGATAGTTATCACCAGTGAGCTTTTCCAATCTGAAGGAAAGTGCCCTGTTCGAAGAGTCGCATTTGCAATATTGGTGAGTGCCATTATTGCTTTGTGCGAGAACGATTTCAAAGCTCTGTTCGTTATCTTATCGGAACCAGGGGCGGTTCGAGCTTTAAATCTTTTGATTATTTCTCGGATTCGTGACGGGCGAACGCTTTCCAGCGGTTCGTCGTCGTCCTCGGCGTTCAGGAAGTCTCTGACATACCTGTGGACCCGTTCGATTTGATCCAAATCAGTGTCCCTAGTAAACACCTCAGAACATTGGAGTTCGAAGCAGTCGGCGAATGCCTCAGCTTTTCCCTCTTTCGAAAATTGAACCCCATTTTCGCCAAGAATAGCAGGAATGGGGACTCGCCTGTTTCGTAAGGCCTTGGAGATCCTCCACATTGGATGATCATCCTCTGTGAAAGATTCCATGGTATTTTGCCAGCACAAATTTTTGTGCAACCTTATCGTTGTTCTCACCTCGTTGTGGAGCGCGTTTATAATTTCGCGATCTCTGGGGTCGCGATGCCTCTGCCATTGACGTTTGGCGGCATTTCTGCGTCTTATCAATGCTTTGGCGTCGCGGGATAGTCCTAGAGGATTATCGACGCGAACCTGATGGGTTTTAGAGGCCTTTTCCGTGGCTTCGCGAATTTGAGAAGTAAAAGTTTCGACGGCTCTTTCCAGATCGTCGACCGTATGTATTGGTGCAAGCCTGCTTATGCTCACTTCCAGGAGACGAGAAAAGAGAGGCCAATCCGTACGAGTTACGAATCTTCCTCCCCCATCTGTCCCCAATCCGTAGAGCTCCAATATTACAGGGACGTGGTCAGAGCTCAATGCATCGACAACACGAATATCGTAAGTTAGGTTGACGTTCTTGAATATTGCTATGTCAAGAACGTCCCCCACGTGACCAGCACCGCTGTAGAAGGTGGGATTATCTGGACCCACCACTTGTAAATGATTTTCCTGTGCGTAATCGAACAACTTTCGACCTTTGCAGTTAGTCCTCAAGCTATTCCACGCCGGGTGCTTAGAGTTGAAATCCCCAGCGATAATTGTGGGGAGAGGACTGTCGAGAATCGCATCAAAATCATCTATTTCAATGTGATTTTGTGGCCTGATGTAGGCAGACGCAATTTTGAGTGTGCCTAACCCAGGCACAGTCACAACGATTGCGTTTGATTCTAGCGTGAGAGTGTCTGGGGTTACCACCTCGGAGTGGTCCAACGATCTCTTAGCTAAGATCATTGTACCCCTCCCAAGCGGCACCGGCGACGATCCCAAGTACGTGAAAGTATTCGGGATTCTCAGCGCTTGATTGGGCCGGTGAACCGTCTCTGATATCAACATAATATCAATGTTCTCATCGAAGAAGAACTCTTCCACCTCGCCCATTCTATTTTGAACGGAATTAGCGTTCCAAAAACAAATACGGAGTAATACATCGGGCGTATTATCCATTATTGTTTGGCTAAACTAGACAAAAAGGAAGCCATCAGCTTTCCTTGCGCCTCTAAGAAAGCGGCAACCTGATCTGCGACAGCTTGTTGAGCTGGAGGAGCTACAGCGGAAGCGAACGATTTATTCGCCGTTACGATGGCAGGATTTGGAGGACCTGCAGGTTGAGCGGGCGCTTGAGCCCTTAAGGGAACTTGAGCCGGCGCGGGTTGTGCTGCCGGACCAAGTTTCTTGCCGTTCGCGGCCATATATTTAATATAGGCTTTACAACCCTTATAATTGGCGGAATGCGGGCCATTACAATTGGCGCATCTGATTGTGGAGCCACTGGGGCAGGCCGCAGCCTGATGGGGCCCCGCACAAATACGACACACAAGTGTCCTAACAAAACAGCAATTCGCTGTGTGGCCGTGCCTCTGGCACTTGTTGCATTGGGGAATGCCGCCACTGCGCTTTTTGCGCTCGACGTCGACCTTAAAGCCGCACAATACGTCGAGATCCATAATCTCCGCGCTTTTAGATGTTTTCGGTAACTGAACCGAAACCATATGGAAACGAATAAATTCGTTCCCCATACGATGAACGTTTGACGGGCAATATCCTGCGGATTCCAGTGCCCGTCCCACGTCTTCCTCAGTGAGGAACTCCGGTACATGCTTAATTACAAATTCTAAGCATTTCTCACCGGCAGTCTTCCAAGTGTGGAAGCCTTTGAGATTCGCGTTTAGGACGTCGGTTGCCCCTCTGTGATCGGCGCCCGTGGCAGGCGAGATACGAATACCATCCCGGGTATTACGCGCGGTTAAAATATTTATTTTCTTCTCGCGGAAGACTTTAGATAGTTCTGGGTATGAACTTTTATCATCCAGAACTATCGCCGGCGGTCGCGCTTTTGAATTCGCGAGTGTAGTCGCGGGAATAGTATGTTCAATTTCATCATCGACGTGGTTGAGATTCACAGCAGCAGGCTTGAATCTCACCTCGATGTGGCCTTCTCTGGCATTCCCCTTTAGAGCGGGGGCGGCGCCTTTGGGGGCAGAAGGCCTCTTTGCCTTTTGGCCAGATGGGCCGGCAGTGGGAGCCTCTGACGGCTGTCGATTCGCAACCGCTGATGGCCGTTGGGGATTGGCTGAAGGCCCTTTATTTATTTTTGAGTTGGATGACTCACCCCTTGAGATCTTGCGTCTCTTATGCGAGACCAAGATGTAGCCATCCTGGTCCACCTGGACTCCGCTGGCGGACTGAGATGAGTTGATCTCTGGGACATCGGCCTCCACGGACATCTCAGATTCGACATCCTCCAGGTGATGGCCGGAGGTGGATCCTGAATTTGGACCATGGGTGGCGCCGGGGGCGGCAGAATTTCCGGGGGCGGCAGATTTACCGGGGGCGGCAGAATTTTCGGGGGCGGCGCCGTCAGCGGCGACATCTCCGGGGGCGGCAGAATTTTTGGGGGTGGCGGGTCCCCCGGGGGCGGTAGCAGGGGCGGTAATAGCCGCAGCACCTGAAACAGGAGAAATAATTGACTTAATTGTCTTACCCCTCCTGCGACGTCTCCTTCTCTTGGAGGCGTCGGAGCCGCTTCCTGGATCATCGTCGGAAGCGGATACAACCATGTCCTCATCCTCGGATGTGGAAACGGTTTCCTTAGCGGGGAATTTGCTGCTGGCTATGGCGGCAGCTGCATATTTATTAATTGTGATGGCCTGTGACGCTATTGTGGCGGCCATCTGGTTGATAGTGCTCTGGAGGGACTCTAGCTTTCCAGACATCGCGGCTAGCGTCTGCTGGTTCTCCAACAGCTGCGATTCCAGGAGCTTGTATGCCCTGGATGTAGAGATTGCGCGGTCGTGGGATCTATCTCTCTCATAGGATTGAGACCGATCGTTTTTGCGATAGCGGTCCCTGGAATGTTCGGACTCCTCCAGGATGTTCATTTCTTTACCACCCCCCGCCATTGCAGAGGGTTGGAAGGTACTGGCGATCTGAAACAGAAATGTTTTCGAATGGCAAGATTGCTCTTAACAAACGAAAAATAAAATATAATTATTGCAATAATAATTGCAGTTTTGTAGAAATCGTTGTGGCTGGCTGGTAGCTGGCGTAACGGATCTAGATGCGTCTCTGTCGGCTGCGGGCAGTCGACTCCTTTTTTTGTTAGATGTAGTTGACAGGCGACTAGCTTCAAAAGAATCACAAGCAACTTTAGCAAAGTCAACCTTACTTGATCCTAGGCTCAAAAAAGCAGCATTTGGGTTAGACGAAAATGCGACAAATGCAGAAAGTTGGGTAAAAGATGAATTAGAAGAAAACATTAATATAAATTCTGCTACTGCAGAAATTGTTGCCATACCTGTTGTAGAAACAACTGAAAACTGTTTATGGAGTTTCTTAGATAATAAGCTATCTAGTATAAATACCACAGTTGCTCCACGAACTACGGCATCTGTGCTTTTAAGGCAATACTTAGAAATGTCTCATCGAGCAGAACACAAAATCCGTTGTATTTCTGGAAACAACATAAACATTTAATGCCAGATTTGTTTAAAATGGCTCAAAAATACCTTTCCATACCTGCAAGTTCAGTACCTTCTGAAAGCGTTTTTTCTAAAACTGGACAATTAACCAACTTACGACGAAATCGTTTATTACCAAAAAAATTTTACGAAATAATCTTTTTGAATAGTTATTTCAATGAAGAAAATCAATACTAGTAAAAAATGCTAAAATTAACATTTATTTATTTTTTCTGTTATATAATTGTTTTTTTTTTTTCGTTTTCTCAACAAAATATAATTTGTTGAATTATTATTTTATTTGAATTTATAAAGTTTTTGATGTAACAGTTTTTAATTTGTTTCTTTTTTTAATTTGATGTATACATAATTAGTTTAATTAGTAATTACTACTTAAATATAATATGTTCATTATTTTATTATTATAAGGTAAGTATTATTTCAAATTTCAAGTTAATAATTCTTTTAAATTATTCCATACAAATATGATGTAATGTCATTTAAATAATAATTAATTTATTGTTAATTAAATTCATAATAACAATCTATTAATAATTTTACTTTGTTAGTTAATGGTTAATCAATATTGATATTTAAATTAGTGCAAACAAAACAGTACAAACTTAAAAATAATAACTTCTATGTCCGTATATCAGTTATTTAATTTACAACACTCGGTCGCGTGCCGTTGTAATAAATAAATAATTAATAAAACAATAATTGCAATTTCCGCCGTCTACTTGCAGTGTGCGAGAATAAGAAATGCTTCGAGAATATAATCTATTTTGGGAATTGCAGATTCTGAATCGATTATTAAAAAATCTCGAGATTCTCGAGTCATTAAGGACTCGAGTCATTAAGGACTCGAGTCATTAAGGACTCGAGTCATTAAGGACTCAAGTTATTGAAGACTCGAGTCATTATGGACTCGAGTAATTGAGAACTCGAGTCATTGAGGACTCGAGTCATTGAGGACTCAAGTCATTGACAACTCGAGTAATTTTTGAAGACGAGTCATTAGCGACTCGAGTCATTATAAACTCGATTTTAAATTAAAAAATTTATCAATTTAAAAATAAATGATGAATTCAAGAAAATCAAGAAACATATACGCTGCATCAATTTTATTAAAAACCTCTGGTAACAATAAAATCGTGTTTGCATTATGAATTGTTGAAATGGAAGCGTTATTAAATTACTTAAAAAATAAATGTGTTGTTATTAATAAATAATCACTAATCTTATCTAACTAATTAGTTACATTAGTAATGAATCTCATGTACAATTTCATTTATTTGTTTCATAAAAAAAAATGTATCAACTTCACACGTACCAAACAAAAGTCATAATACATAAATCGCTTTGTATAAAAACTGTAACACAAACGTGCAAATTTATGACTTTTGGTTAGATTTATTCAATGACGCATCTCTCTGCTCGCATTTCATTCAAAGCCGATATTTTTATTATTTTTGTTTGCGTGATTGTGATAATTAAATATATAATTTTTTTGATTTTTTAAACATTAATAAAAATAATATTGTTTTTTAATTACTATTATGTTTCCAGTTGTTAAATAAATTATAAAACTGATTTTTTATTATGTAAAAATGTTATATTTTTAACATTCAAAATTAATTTATACTAACTTAACTAATCGGGGGAGGGGGGGGGGGGTAAATAATCGATTATTAAATTAATCGAATACTAGGTAATCGATTATTGAAATAATCGATTATGCCCATCACTAATTATGACTATAGAAAGCACTAGAATAACTCCAATCACTGTGCTCAAATTCTTGTTATAAATACTATATACATATTATCATACTTAAAATAACACAATATTAATTCGACGTATTACCGATTGCAATCTAAGAGCCGATTTATTCATCTGTTCTATAAGTTATTGATTAGTTATGTGTTCAATAAACTTATAGATCTCTTATATGAAATTTGGGTGTATTCATTCCAGTTTATATGTCACGTAATTACTGAACGCTTACAATGTTTTTATAGGGGTAGTACAGTTTGGAGAAAAGAATAGCTATATATATTTCTGTGAGAAAGAAAGAGATATAATTTTTAGTTGAAGGTTGTGGTATTACTGTTTTTTTATAACTTCATAAAAATAATTGTATAAAACATATGACTAGTTTATTCTGTGAAATAATGTCAGGTAAGTTAATACATAATTAATAAAAAGCAAACAAATTGCCATAATAAATTAATTTTAAAAAGGGTACTGGACCTTTTTGCTCTATTTATATCTAGAAAAATAATTAATTAATTTTGAGTAGATTACTTGTTTTATGGCCCATAAGGCACACTATTGCTTGCAGTATATCTGCTATTGAAACTAGGAATTATCTCAGTTATTCTTTTTCATGTGTTCAAAAGTACTTAAATATGCATAATATCAATATCAAACAAGGGGTTCTAATGTTTTCAAATTTAAGGAATTAGAAGACAGCGTTCAACCAACTTTTCTGTTGCCGAGACAGAATGCTTAGTGGAAGAAGTACTAAAAGAGTAGATGTTATTGAAAATAAAAGAACGGATGCAGTTACTTAGAGCCAAAAAGAAAAAGCATGGGATGAATTAATGAAATGTTTTAACGTACTAACTGCAGGAAACAGAACAGTGAAAATGCTGAAAGTTAAATACGATGGGATAAAAAGAACTATAAAACAAAAAACAACAAATCAAAAAGTGATATGTATAAGACGGGAGGTGGTGCTGCTGAAATAGTTATTTATACACTCATCGAGGAAAAACTAATGAGGATAATAGCGTTAAGTGTGGAGGGTCTTCCTAGCATTAATGATTCCGATGAAGGTAGGGTTTTATTTATTTATCTTATAGGTTTTTATAATTTATGTTTTTTTTAGTAGCACAAATTAATGAGGCACATTTATTATTTGTCGAAAAAGGAATTCAAGCTGAAATTATTCCAGATGCTCCAGAGGCAAGTTCATCAACACCACCTTCAAATGTGTTTCAAGAAATTACCAATAATGAAAATGGTATTTATATATAATATTAAATGTTAACTGTTTTTTAATCACACATATGTATTAGGTTTTATTAGCTTTATTCTTAACAATTAGATAATAGTCGAAAACCCAGTCACAACACAAGTTTTAACTTTAACCTTATATTCTAAATAAAAATTTTATGTACTTATGTGTAAAAGTTATAAAATAATTTGATTTTAGTTAGCAATTGGGATTCTTGGACTCCTGCCACGCTGAGAACACCAAGAAACAAAAAAACTAAAAACTTTCAAACACCGGGATGAAGTAAACAAATTTACAAACATTACCAAAGGTCGTGAAGAAGTAATTGAACTTCAAAAAAAAGTTGCCGAGCAAGAGTTAGCTAAAATAAATCTTGAAATAGAACTTCTACGCAGAGATGATGATAGGAAGGAAGAGCTGCACCAATTCAAAATGAAATATAATAATAAATTAATAAACCAAAATGTAAATTTATTATAATTAACTTTAAAAAATATATACACTTTTGATTTATTTTACAAATTTCTAAAGTAATTTAAAAACTCTGCACGATAAAAATTATTATTATCGGCATTAATAATATCATCCAATTCTGCTACATTATTTTCAAACTCCTCAATATTTTCATTGCTATTTCTTGCAATATTGTGCAAGACTGCTGTTGCGACTATTATATTTTGAACCATTGGTATTTTGCACCTCATCCCAATAGAAAGACAAGGAAAACGCCGCTTCCAAATTCCAAATGTTCTTTCGATTGTACCTCTAATCCTAATTTGAGCTTCATTAAAAAGATTTTCAATATTGTTTTGCGGGTTTAAAATTGGTGTTATCATGTAACGTCTTAAAGGATATGCACTGTCACCTAATAAAACACCATTTTCAAACTCGTTTCCTTTTAGTCTTGTTTAATACAAGAATTATCAAAAATATTGGCATCGTGTGAAGATCCTGGCCATCGAGCTACAATATCTCTAATTTTATAGTTGGCATCGCATATGCACTGAACATTTAATGAAAAAAATCCTTTACGGTTTCTATAAAGTTCTGCATTTGCTCCTCCTAAAAATGTGTTATTTTTTATGTTATACCATAAACCATCAATTGAATAAAAACTTTGTTATATGTATTATAAACATACCTGGGCTTTGAATTTTTATGTGCGTACAGTCTATTGCACCTATTACTCTTGGAAATCGACTAATTTGCATAAATTTTATTTGTTCGCTGATTCTTTCTTCTTGTGTTGAAGGCATACAAATAAATTGTTGCCTCAAACCAGCTAATGCCGAAGTTACTTTATGAATTATCTTAGCTGCAGTTGATTTGTGAATGTTTCCAAAGTCTCCTATTGATACATAAAAACCACCGGTGGCATAAAATCTTAGTGTTAACAATAACTGTTGCAAAGGTGGAATGGGATTCTAAAAAAATGGTATTGTTAGAACATATTAATGAAAATTAATTTATGCCTGTTTGATTGATGTAAAAGTTCATCTTGGAATTAGATTTATTAATGAAAATTAATTTATACCTGTTTGATTGATGTAAAATTTCTTCTTCTATTAAGGGTAATATTTCTAACACTGAATTTTTATTTAAACGAAACCGCTGGAAAAAGTCTATATCATCCCAACAATTTAAATTGTCCCATTGTTGAAGACGATTCTGACTATTATATGGACGGCGATTTAAATTATTATCATTCACATCAATTTTGTCAAGCAAAATAACTAGATCATTTATAATATCCATAACTGATTGAACACAAGAAATCACAATGCACAAATAAAAATTGAGGTTATGTTCTTCCTTTTACGTCGTTACCAGCGGGTGAATGTGATCTATAAGATATCTGTTCCGTAAATTCGATTCACTTAAAGATTGTCACTACTGACAGATGAACAGACGTTTATGCATGGCAATCTTATCAGTAATGCTACAGAGCACTTTATAGAAAGGTGAATAAATCGGCCCTAACACTTTTTTATAACGACTTATCGGCTGAGGGCTGGAATATTATCTACAGATCGCCAAATGTAAACATTCAGCTCAAACATTTCTTAAACACAGTAATCAGATGTTTTAACGCTAATATTCCACTTCAAAATGTTAAAATAAATCAAAACAAAGCTCATAGTAAATTTTATTTAAACAACCCAACAGTTTAATATTATAAATATCAATTATTTTAGTTTCAGAACCTATCAACTCAGTGGCGGTTTTAAGGAGGGGGGGGGGTAATGGGATAATTACCCCTCCTACGAATTTTTTGCTTATCAATTTTTATTGTTAAAAATTACTGATATTCCATATTTCAAACAAATAACAACCAGTAAAATATATATTTATCTTTTTTTTATTACCCCTCTTAGAGTAGTCGTCTGGAAACGCCCTTGTATCAACTCAATTTCATGAACGTAAACTAATATATAATAATATACGCAAAGAATATAATAACCTGTTACATAAAGTTAAGAAACAATACGTCACTAATAAAATAACTTTATCCCAGAATAAAACTAAAGCAATGTGGCAAGACTGTAAATGAATTGACCGGTAAGAACAGAAAACAAATTTAATGAATATTTTACTAACATGGGTGCTAATCCATTAAAGAATGGTGTAATAACTCAAACATCTAAATCTGTAAATCTACATTCATTTTTTTATAACCCCAGAAGAAATCTGCACTACTGTGCAATAAACATTTTGTTGGTGTGGATGGTATATCAATAACAGTTATCTCCTATGCTATATATTTAATGTATCACTAGAGAGTGGAGTTTTTCCAGAGTTTTTCAAAACCCGTGTGGTCACTCCAATATATAAAAAAGGAGAAATTCAAAACGCAAATAGTTATAGACCAAAAAAATTATTACAATGTTTTTCAAAAATTCTTGAAAAACTGGTTTATAATACTCTTGCATTTTTTTGATACTCATAAACTACTCAATGAAAATCAACACGGTTTCATTAAAAACAAAAGT
The DNA here is from genome assembly GCA_963932245.1 of Tachinus rufipes. Lineage (NCBI taxonomy): Eukaryota > Metazoa > Arthropoda > Insecta > Coleoptera > Staphylinidae > Tachinus > Tachinus rufipes. Next base: position 58,919,758 of record OZ010747.1, read on the forward strand.
ATTGATACAGCTTTATTCCAGTTCACAAGCACTATTTATCATCACTTAGAAATGCATCAAGAACCATGCGGCCTATTCCTTGATCTGTCAAAAGCATTTAACTGTATAAACAACTTGAGTTTGTTAAGTAAATTGCAAAACTATGGAGTACGCGGTTGTGCACTTCAATGGTTTAAATCATATTTAGCAAATAGACAACAATTTGTCGAACTACACTGTGAAAATGGGTATATACAATCAAATACGCTGCCAACTAGTATGGGGGTATCACAAGGTAGCATAATTGGTCCTCTATTATTTGTGATATACATAAATGATCTGCCGAACTATATACATTCTAAATTTCATAGCGCAAATATAAACATAGTAAACTACGCAGATGACACAAATATTTTCAGTAGTAACAATGTCTTGAAAGAAATGCAAACGTGGTTTCATAGTAACAGTATGTTACAAACGAAGAAATAATCAATTGTGTTTTGTTTAAATCAAAATTCAACATCAATGCAGTACATTTTAAAATGAATGGCTATCAAAAGGAGTTTACATTGACAAATATCTAAAATGGCAATTTCAGGTAGATCATTTAGGTACTAAACTAAACAGAGCTTGTTAAGGTATTCGATCTCTTATTAATTACGATGATTTGAATACAGCAAAAGCCCTATACTATGCAAATTTTTACTCCCATTTGAAATTTGGAATAATATTCTGGGGTGCACCTAATGATGTACAACGTGTTTTTGTAAATACTTTAAAGTATCAAGATTCATGTCGTACAATATTCAAATCGAATAAAATACTAACAGTAAAATTTGTAAGAAGAAAATTAACCTATTTTAATGAGTAGCTTTTTGAGCATTGTCACAACACACGCTTTAAACACCTATAAAAATACCCAGACCATAGATTATCTCTTACAGAAAAAATTGAGTTTTATATGTGTGTTTATGAAAACATCAAAACTATTAAGCCATTTACCCAATTTAAATTATCTGGTTTTAATATGATCTATAACATTGATCCCTACACAATTACGGAATATGTTAATAAACTATCCAGTTTGTAAATTGTATTTATTACCTATTTTTATATGACACTTTTCTATACTATATAATATTTTTATGTACTTATTTTATACTATTTGAATAAAGAAAATATTATTATTATTTTTTTAATTTTTATTTTTTTTAATTATTATTATTATATTATTATTACTTAATTGGTATTTGGGTTGCAATGTTAAGGCAAAGAATAAATGGACCTATATTTTTTGTTAAAGCAATGCAGAGCGGTATCGCACTACAGTTTTAGATGGATGTCTTCAACAATACGCTACGATGAGTTGCAGACTGATTATTATTATCAAGTGCAAGTAATTTAACTGAGGATTCTGTATACGGGTGCAAATGCAGGATTTTCTTTGCTACTTCATATGAAATTCCAGTTTGGGCACATAGTTTTCTCATTATTTTTTGTGGACTTTGCTCTAGTCCAGTGGCACTCAACCTGGTCCCTACCGTCTAAGTTATTATTATTATACAACAGGTGGGCGGTATGAAATTTTATCTACCAATAGAGATGCTAAAGTGACGGTAGGTATGAAAAGGTTGAGTACCCCAGCTGTAGTCAATTCTATATATCTTGAACAACCTCTTCAGTTAAAACGGATAGTCTGTCAGGTGTTTTTTTTACAGGTACAATTCCTTCTTTCAAACCATTCGATAATTTGTGTTTCGTAAATATTTTATTAAGAATTTCTGTATTGGAAAAAGAGAGTACAACATATTTATTTATTGTTCTACTGCGATAATAAATGTTTACTATAAAAGCATTCTGTTTTTATGTATATTGTATTGTACATATAATTTAATCGTTCAATTCACAATCTTCTACAATTACCTATTGTTATTATTATGTTAAATACTGAGTATTAATAGTTTTATTAATGATTAACCGTGAAAGAACACTTTTGCTACTGCAATTTTATCAATTAAAACATAAAAACATTGTACTGAAGTTTATTTATTTATTTGTATATTATATGTATAATCGTTAAAATTGTTTTTGTTTTTTTTTGCAAATCAAGATCTAATATAATTCATATTTATTTTAATTGTTTATAATAACATTAATTACCACAAAAAAAATGTTACGTCTATGGTGATAGTCTACATCGTAAATCTCAGATTTTCTCGCTCGCACTGTTAAGACCTTACAAAATAACAATTTCTAATTAAATTAAAATACCAGATATTATATTATACAACATACATAATTAATTATTCAAAATAAATAAATTATTAAAACTAATTATTATTATTATTGCATACGTATACAATAACAATAATCAAACAGAAACGCAACGGTCGCAACGAAACAAAATGCATTGCAATATTAAGGTGCGGTCGGGCGCGGGGCCGGAGGGTACAAATGCGCCCGGTGACCTTAGCAACTGAACAAAGAAACAAATATTGCCCCTAGAGTAATCAGCCGAAAATATATACAAGAAAACTTGTCATTGTGTGTGCTTACTAAACAGTATTTATATGGTGCGTTCGTTTATTCTACTCCATGTGCTCCTTTAACTCTAATTCCTCTTTACGCGTTCGGCAATGTAAAACGGAACAAAAAGAGCACGTTCTTAAGCGTTCGGATATGATGGAGTGGAGATGATGGTGTCCACTCTACATGCACAACCTAGAGAGATCGTGTGAGACGGAGTGACAGCCGTATTTAAATTTTATTACATTTATTTAATCGTGAAACTTACTTATATTTTTGTAAACATTGATAAATAAAAAGAATGTCGCAAAAATGTAAAAAACCTAATTCGATTATAAATGCATGTTGATTCAAACAATTAAAATTTTAAATTTCTTTAAAATTTACTTTCATTGGTTTTATAGGACAATATAAAATTGGTAGTGTAATATAACCAATTGTTTTAAATTTTTATAGAAATAGAAATAATAGTTCCTTTAAGAAATAAATTCAAATTAAAATTAGTATAATATGTTTATCTAAATGTCAGCTTTAAGGTTATAATTTCTGACGTTGAATCAAATTACAACATTGCGTTCGGATATATGTATTTACTCTAACAACTATCCACACCACTCCAGTCTATACTACTCGAACTCCACTTTCCTTAAAGGAACGCACTAATAATATCCGTTTGGTTGTACTCCGAACATCTGACCGACGACAACCAATCATAGGACGAGTACGATCACGTGCCGCTCGCCTGGTTTTCAACAGGGAACTGAACTAGTTAAAAATAGTTTTATTCTGAACTCCGCCGGTGACAGTCAGTCACGCAACACCGATCTAACGGTGTGGCGAGCATTTTAAAGTTGTGCTACAGTTTATTGTAAATAAATACAATAGTATTCTTTAATAAAGAGTAATACAAATTAATATTTATACTTGGGAAAATAATAAATTAAAATATATCCCAGAAATATAAAAAGCACAATATGAAGTTATGGAATAGCAGAAATTAATTTAAATGGCATTCCAGCTTCATAATAATTAAATTATTAATTATAATTAAAAGTGTGTTTGGATTTTCGTGTATTTACAACGAATTTATAATTTTTATTCTCAAATTCACCATTGAATTAAATTGTGATAAAGGAAATAAATTGGGTCTTCCAATTTCTTGTTTGTTTAGTGTTTCGGTCGTTTCTCCTCAAATATTTTTTGTATACATTCTTCTTTTGCTTTTGCTCTGGCTTTTTTCGTTGTTCTGTATCGTTCAATACATGTCCCTGGAGGTTTTCAAGATTTTTGAATATAATACATCCGCTTTAAAATTGATTGAATTGAAACTAAATATAAAGTGGTCCTAAATAATTTAATAATTAGTTTCTCTCGAAGTGGCAATATTTTGCTTGATTTATATATGACAGTTTTTCTGTTGTTCCGGATGGTTTGATATACATACGATTAAATTCTATGAATATAATACATCCACTTTAAAAGATTGCAACTGAATTACGCTGATTAAAATAATTAATTTAATTATGAGTATAATAAAGATTGTTAATTTAAATAGAATTCATTTCACACAACAAAGGTGTGTAGGTGCATTTACGCACTGGGCGGTCGTTATACATTCGAAAGGGTTTTAATATATGTAAATACTTAAAATACATCGGATGTAGATAACAATCTAACAATTAAAATTCATAAACTTGTGTTTTCATAAATATTTACAATATAACAACATTGGATGTGCTATATTGTAACCTGATATTATTTTCATTTTTTAACATAGTGTATGTATGTAAATAATCTAAAAAACTTATACTACGAGTATCATCATAATACTCGATGTTAACTCCAAATCTCAAAACCTTTGCAAGTGTTCCGAAGTTGCATTTAGTGGATCAAAATGCATTAAACAGTGAAACAATGTATCACACTTTTGTATACTTGGTGAAAACTACATTATGCTATAAAACATCTTATTTAGCAGATAGAAGTTAAAGTAATAAGAATAGTTAAAATATTTCATTATTATTGATGAGAAAGACATACTATTAATGAACTTAACAATAATATTAAACTGCTTATTTTGAAGTAATGAATATCGTATTGCCTTCTTACCGAGTTTTTCACATTAGAGGTCGATTCTCGTAATCAAATTCTTGGGCAGTTATGGCATTCAGTGAACACCTATCTGCCTGGTCTTAAGTTTTGCCATCTGGATTTGGTTATCTTTTTCCTGATCAGGTATTTGGTTGCTTTAGGCAATCCCAGGAGGTTTTTGTGACTTGGAGTGATCTAATACGATGCTGCCATCGGAGCCTCATTTTTTTATGTCAGATTGTTTTTTCTTGATTTAATGATGAATTCTGACTAAAATTTTTGATAGAGAAGCCAGTTTGTCTTACGGGCTAAGTTGTTTCTACCAAAAGTTACACTAAGCTATAATGATTGAAATCTGGTCTGACAATAGTGCATTCTGGTGTATTTTTATGGTAATAAATATAAAAAAAAAAATAATTTTTCCTAATCCGGGAACTAACTACAATTGAGTTCTGTTGTCCTTAGGAAAAAAGCTGTAAATGCAGCTAATATTGTTTTGAGAAAATCGAAAAAAATTATCGTTGAGTGAGCCTCCAAATATTATTGAATTGGATTATTTTTTGGCAATTATAAATTTATTATCACTTGTTTTGAAACATGTAAAATGTCAAAAATAGATCAAGAACGTCTTATTTATTAACTGTTATTATACAATAAAGCTTAAAAACATTTTTAATTAAATATTTTAACAGCATAATTTAACCAAAATTATAGGTAAGTTCTGAATTTGATAATTATGCGAAACGTCAGATGTCAAACATAATGTAATTGAAAAGTTTTAAAATAATTTTTAAATTTTTTTCAGTCGTAGAAAAAGTAAGCTGCACAACTCGAGTGTAATGCCCATATCGCACTTAGACGTTTGGAGCACTCCGCCTGCAGCGTCGTGCTCCAAATTCGTCTTCGTGCGATATGGGCATACTATCCACACTTGTTATACAAAATACTATTGTATTGTATTGGACTTCAGCCGTCATGGATTTGATTGAAGAAAATGCATTATCAATTTTGACTTGGTAAGTTCGGTTGGAGAGAAAACTTTTGATAGTTTTTCCCAGGTAGTGGGGAAAATTACCTCGGTAGAGTTCTGCTATGAAGCCTTCATGCCAGACTTTATCATACGCTTTCTCTATATCGTAGAATATTGCACCAGTAGCTTGATTGGTGTTGAAGCTTTTAGTAATAATATCGGTCACTTGGGCAATTTGATGAGTGCACGAGTGCAATTTCCGGAAACCATACTGGTGGTTAGGAATGATGTTATGGTTATCGGCTTGTAAGTTTATGTACTTCAGGATGGCTCTTTCGGTAATTTTGCTTATCGTAGTAAGCAAACTAATCGATCGGCTTTTGAGGTTTAGGGAAAACGACAATAATGGCATGTTTTCAGGTGTTGGAGAAGTGGCCGGTTCTAATAATGCCGTTGATGATATTAGTCAGTCCGATGATTGCTTTTTTGAAAGGTTCTTCAGCGCCGAATAGGTGATATTATAATGTCGTGGTGCTTTCCTGGCTTTTACTGATTTGATAATTTCAGTAATTTTTGCGGGTTTGGAGAAGGTGTTTCTTAGTCCGCGATGTTTTTGTAGTATTCAATTTTGTCGTCCATCTTTTCCATTTTGTCGATGTCGAGAATATTGTAAGCAAGGCTGCATTGGTCTTCCAGGGATAAGGCAATGGCTTCCGCTTTTTCTTTAGAGGTATGTGCGAGTCCATTCTGACCGTGAATAGTTTGAATTGTTTCGGGTTTTCTTCTCAATGCTTTTGAGATTTTCCAAGTCTTTGTGTACTCTTCTGATTCGTTCTCAAAGAGGTTTTCCCATTGTTTTCTTTTGAAGCTGGTAATTTTCTCCTTTACTTGATTTTCAAGTGTCTTTTTTGCCTCTTTATCGACAGCTGTTTTAGTCCGTTGGAATTTTTGTCTACCTTGCTTTTTTAGTTTGATTAGCCGTTTAATAGAGTTGAGAAGCCCCAGAGGATTGTTGTCTCTATTTATGATGTTAGTAGTAGCACGGTCTTGCGCTACTTGGAGTAGCTCTGTGAGATCCTTCACGGCATCGTCCATAGTTTGTGCGGTTTGAATAATCGGAAGTGGGCCTAAGTTATTTTCAAGAAATGTATTAAATTGATTCCAGTTAGTTCTCTTCCTGGACGTGTTTTGTCTTTCTACAGATGTTACATGTATGTTTAGAATTACAGGTAAATGATCTGAATTCATTTCGTTGATGACTACAGAGGTGGTGAAGTTGTTTATACATTTTGACAGGTGAACATCGAGAATGTCCGGCCGGTTACCCTGTTGGCTATATAAGGTTGGTTGTTGATGACTACAGAGGTGGTGTAGTTGTTCATACATTTTGACAGGTGAACATCGAGAATGTTCGGCCGGTAACCCTGTTGGCTATATAAGGTTGGTTCTAATGGACTGTGTATAGTAAGATTTTTGTCTTCCATGAATTTGAATAAAATTTAGCCTATTGTATTAGTAGTGTGGCAAATTCCATATTACGTTTTTTGAGTTCAGATCATCTCCCATTATGGTTTGTAAGTTTTTCTCAAAAGCCATTTGTAGGTCATTGACGAGTAGCAATTTGGTTGGATATTGATAAGCAGAGAAATTTTTTTCGATAGGGTTAGCCTGTCGTTACGGTATAAGTTAAAATTCGAAAATTTGGGCTTATCCTTAGTTTGGAATCTAGTTTCTGATAAAAGTAATATGTCGATGTTGTGTTAAGAAATAAATAGTTTAATTTTTCAGTTGGCGTTCCAGTGGGCAATTTTAAGTATATCAGTTTGTTGATACATTATTTTTTATTAAAATGTTCAAAAGGAGTTTTAATAACTCTTGATCGTTGTTAATAATAATAAGTTTATTGACGACAAACGCCTTGAAGAAAAATATGTACATATTTCAATACATTTCTAAAAACAATAATAGTGTACATCTCTATAAAACTAAATAAGTAAATTAAAACATACATTTAAATTAATACGGTTACAACAACATTTAAACATTTGATTAGACAAAACAAACAAATCGAAATTTACATTGTGTTGAACAACATTACATTCTCGCATCATTCGCGAAAAGGGACTATAAAATCCATAATTGTTGCGATGCAATTTTACTCTAAATAGGTTAGAATATCGAGTGTATCTTTCTTGACAAAAATTAAAATTTAGTCTATTGACTAGTATTGCCGAATTAATATACCCATTGACTAATTTATGAACAAATTGAAGATCAATTATTATTCTCCTTTCTCTTAAAGTTCTAAAAGTTTGCATATTGCCATCTATATAATTGATACATTTAAATGAATACGATCTAATACTAACTTTTTTTGAACCTTTTCAATACGTTCTATGTTGCATAGCTGATGTGGAGACCAAATTATACTACAGTATTCTAAGATCGATCGTATTAAAGAATAATATAAAGTTACCTGTGGACTTAGATCTTTTGATATGCGTGTTATAAAGCCTAACATTTTCCTACTTCTATTACAAATGTATCTATGTGCGCTTTAAAATTAAGTTTATAATCAAATGTTATTCCTAAATCCATTATTTCGTTTACTGATTTTAATTGCGTATTGTTTATAACATATTTAAATTTAATTGGATTTGTTATTCTGGTAAAAGAAATGGAATAGCATTTAGACAAATTTAAAAACAGCAAATTATCTCTACACCATTGGATAATACTATTTAGGTCTTTCTGTATTAACACGCAATCATTTGCTGATTTAACATTATAAAAAATCTTAAGATCATCTGCGTACAATAAGCATTCACAGTATACAACATTATTACACAGATCATTTATGAACAGTAAAAATAAAATTGGTCCGCAATGTGAACCTTGTGGCACCTCTGATGTTACATTTACAATTTTAGACATATGGTTTTTTATTTTGACAGTTTGTGTACGACCGGTGAGAAAACTTTTAATCCACATTATTATAGTATCGTGAAAACCCATTGGTTTTGCAATTAATACTTTATGGTTGACTCGATCAAATGCCTTGGCAAAATCTGTATAAATAGCATCCAATTGAGTTTTACTTTCAAAGGCTTCTATAATTTTGTATTGGTAGGCTAAAAGATTTGTTGTTGTTGATCGACCTTCCATAAAACCGTGTTGTTTATCGGTAATATAATGTTTACACATCCACTTTAACTGGGAAGCAATAATGCAATAAAAAAAATTTGTTTACAAATTCCACGATAATTGTTTATAATATTCCTGCTGCCGGATTTGTGAATTGGAACAATATAACTTTTTTTCCAGTGCTCTGGAAATATACCGTTTCTCACCGATTGTTCAAACAATATATGTAGTGGCTTTGATAGAGTACATATACAATTCTTTAAGAACATATTAGGTATTCCATCTGGACCATAACTAATTGAGTCATCTAAGTTGTTGATAGTCTTAAAGATATTTTTTATGTTGACATATAATGGTGATACATTAACATTTTCTAACAAATTAAAATTTGGTACAACACATTTATATTTCACATAAACTGACGAAAAAAAATTACCAAACAAATCTACACAACCTTGTTCATCATCACATATAATATCACAGTATTGCATTTGCTTTGGAAATCCATCAGTCTTCTTTTTCTCTTTTACAAAATTCCAAAAGTATTTTGGATTATCACAGATGTTATGACTATCGACGATCATACAAAGATGTTATTAGAGTTTTACACATACGGCGAAGTTCCTTGAAGTGATTATAATCTTCAATATATCCTGTGCTCTTATATGTAACATGGGCTTGTTACTAAGGTCAATAGCATTCTTGTTTGGTTCTTCAGCTCGGAGTTGGCATTGGATGTAGAGGGAGAAGCTAGTTGTGCTGGATTCACGGCTGTCGCATACGAGGTCATTTGTGGGCGTGGCTTCGGGGTAGTATACGTAATTTTATCTGAAGGATAATTGCAGTTGGCACATCGGGTTTTATCCCTGTCGGCGGATGTGAGATGGCAGTGTGCGGAAGGATGGTTCTCCGCACATCTGACACATACCCATTCGTTTGTGCACATTGATTGTGAGTGCCCAAAGGCTTGGCACCGGTGACAGTGTACCGGTTCACCTGATCTTAGCTTCTCCTCGACTCTGACTTTCAGACCAAGGATTCTGGTTACGTTTAGTATTTCTTCATGATTGTTTGTCTTATTTAATTGGATGTACATTATTTCGTACCTCATGTTCGTATTGTGGAGTCTGAAAATAGCATTGACGCTAAAACCTTTATTGGTCAGAGCTTCCTTCAGTTACTTGGCGGATATGTCGCGAGATATATATTTTATAACGACCTTGAAGGTCTTATCTTCTTCTAATTGATAGGTGTAAGTGTTAAGTTTTTTAGCTCTGCGTTTTTGAGACTTTTAAGTTCAAATTTGATTGATAAATTCTCAAGATTGAATTTAACTTCTCTTCATTTATCTTTATTCTTCAAGATAATTGAAGAGGGTAGTTTCATCTTTGGTTGACTAGCTGGTTTGCTTACCGAATCGGAATCATTATCGCTACTTATCTTTTATTTTAGAGGTCATGTCCACCAGGTGCCATTCCTAGTCATTTGAAGATTGCGAGTCTCCATTTGTATCATGTTTTCTCTTGAGTCGTTATTTTAGGAGTTGGGTTGAGATGGCAGAGGGGGCAGGAATTGAGCCCTCCAGGAGTCCACTTCTTTCCGCGAGGCTTGCTTTAACTTTTTATTTTGTTTTACCACTTTGGGGTTATTGGTGAATGATTTGGGAGTAACTTTCGGAGAATTCGTCTTTCTCTTTTTTTGTAGGGGCGGGCGGACAGTACTCGTCGAGGAGTCGGAAATGTTTCCGGTGTCGTCATTTTTAGTTGGTGTTGGTTGAGTTTCTCAACTAACGCCGTCATTTGAATGCTTAATTGGTTAATTGCAATGGACATTTCAGAAAGTTTGGTGTTTTTGTCGTTTTGAGTGGTGTTTACTGTTCGTTCTAAGTTTTCAACATTATCGTTAGTCGTGTTTATATTTTTAATTAATGATTCCAAGCAGGCCCTGTTTTTTTTTTAATTCGTTAATAGAAATGTTGGTAGTTATTATCAATTTGCTTTTTAAGAGAGTCTAGTGGAGATTCTTCTACCAGGACTGAATTAGCTTTTTCAGCCATAGTGTCTTGTGTTCTATTCACTTACAGTTAGTAATTGTCTTTGCACATTATACACTGTTAATAACTTAACTAAACATTTAACATAAAACTGTAACTGTATATCGTGACTGCATTCAATAGAGGTAATACAGCGAGTATTTTTGATTTTGAAAATCTAGCTAACTTATACTAGTTTTTATCCTGATATATATTCTAACTAGCGTCTAACTGTTAATTGAAGGGCTTATTGTGAGACAATGATAAGCCACAAAATACAGTAACGGAGATATCAAGCATTGAAGTTTAAAAAAAAATCTATAAAATCGATAAATGTTTTTATAATGTATATTACTAATTTATACGATGTAAAAAAGTAAATTTAATTAAACTATGATAGTGGGTAAATAAAAACTTTATGTGCGGCTTAAAAAAAAAAAAAATCAAAAAAATGGTGGCTTGCAACATTATTACATTAAACATAATTTAGAAAATTCTGAGGTTTAATATAAAGTAATTTTAACTTTTTTCACTAAATATTGTCAATTTCTTCAACTGTTTCTTCTTCTTTATCTTCATTGTTATTAATTTCAATTTGTAAACTATTATAAAAATTGTGATGAATAGGTGGTATGTATGGTAATAACGATTTGACATTATCTATTTTCTTTTTTGCAATTTTGATTGGTTCCATGTATTTAGGTCTTAAACTTGAAAGTGTCGTTATGATTGGCCTACCTTTTTTCTAACAGTGACTTTCCTATAGGCTCCATTAACGGAATGTTTAACGTTAAAAACATTTGTATTTTCACTTGTAAAAAGGAAAGAATAAGTATTTGAAAAATCAAGTTTTGTGCCATCATCAGAGTGTAGTTTTCTTAATATTTGCTAAGATAGGTTGGAAATTGAGAAAATCCGTTTGTTTCATTTCAGTCACGGTAAAAGGTAACTTTTGGTTGGAGTTTACAATGATGTCATGCCACTCTGTAGGAGAGTAAATAACCGGTGCATATTTCCTTTGTCGGTTTTCTATAAGAGCAAAGTCCCTGTCAGATGGAAGGTGAGTGTGTCCAATCACTAGAAAATGGTGGGTAATTTTTATTTTTTTTTCTCTTTTACTAGTTATAGCCATAATGACATTACTAACCAATTTTTATTTTGGCTTGGGCAATTAACTGTAAAAATGATCAAATCATCTATATTCTCTAGGCCACTTAAATATTTTAATAGAATAGAAGCCACCTTATCACTTCCTCTTTTTGCAATATTTTTCGTCCAGTGAAACATATGCCCTTTGCCTTCTGTGCAGTTATGTATTCCAAGATTGTACATCCAAATTTTTCTGCAATAAAATGCTGGGCCTGTTGTAAGTTTAGGTATAGGCATAGCTTGTTGCAAATCAAAGGAGATGACACATTTCTTACTGTATGTTTTAGAATGTTCTGTTTCTTGTTTTAAAAGGATTTGCATTGCCTTTGCTTTTATTTGATGTAAGTTAATTTCAGTTGTTAATAATTTCAATACTTCTTCATTACCGGTTTCTAGAGAAGCTGTTTCTATTTTAATATTGAGTTGATCGCAATCCTTGCACGTATCAGACTTTGGCAGTTTGAAACCAATATTGTATTGAGTACAAAATATCCTGCGATATAGGTGTTGTAAAACTGACACAGTTCCTCTCTCATGACACCAAGGCAAGTATTTTTCTTTATATAGCCAATCTATAGTCATATCACAGTCGAGATAAACTTTAGTTAGGTTTTCAGACCTACTATAGTGACTTTGATATTTAGGAATAGAGTTTATATGGTTCATAACATTTTGCTTTAGATCATTGTTTACCATGTTAGGTCTGTTTACATGTTTTCCTCGCTTATCTTTTTCAGGAACACAGTTTCCTTTTTTTTTTCCAAGAGGTTTGTGACGTCGCCTGGTGAAGAGGACAGCCGTACTCTTCTTCGGGTTGACCCCGATTTGCCATTCTCTGAGCCACTCTTCGAGATCTTCGGTGGCCTTTTGAAGTCGGATGGTGATCACCATCGGTGACCTGGAGCTGTACATTGGTGCCGTATCATCGGCATATTGGGCCATTTTAACCCCGTGCTTCCTGCCCGATGGCATGTCAGCAACGAAAATGTTAAACAGCAGAGGCGATAGAAGAGAGCCTGGGGGTACAACCAGACTCGATCTGCCGAGTGGTAGATATGTAGTTCTGGAGTTTGACTGATCAAGTTCTACTTTTTAGGTAAGACGCTAGAAGCCTTATTAGACGCAGTGGGAACCTTTGTCTATGCAGTTTGAGTAGCAAACCTTCGTGCCAAACCTTATCGAAGGCTTTTTCGACATTGAAAAAGACCACCACTGTAGACTTTTTCAGTCTAAAACCTTTGATAATGTGTTTGGTCACTCGGTTAAGCTAATGTACGACAGAGTATTCACGCCAGAACCCTTGTTGGTGGTCGGGTAGAAGAGAGTTAGCCTCGACGTGTTTTTGGATATCCAAATATCCAGAATTACTCTTTCTATGACCTTGCTCAAGGTGCATAGAAGACTGATTGGCCGATAGTTTTGAGGAAACATTCGGTCTTTCTCAGGTTTTGGGATGCTGATTACGTGCGAGCCTTCTCAAACTGATGGAAAGTGCCCTGTACGCTGTATAGCATTTGCAATGTTGGTCAGAGCCATTATTGCTTTGTGCGAAAAAGTTTTCAACGCCTTGTTCGGAATACCGTCTGGTCCTGGCGCGGATCGGGATTTTAGTCGAGATAAGATTTCTCTAACGCGGGACAATCGAACGCTGTTAAGCGGCGGATCATCATTAATATTGCGTAAGAAGCCCCTGACCTCTCGGTGAACCCTATCCATGTGCTCCAGATCAGTGTCCCTGTTAATAAGGGGGGAGCATTGGAGTTCCAGGCTGTCAGCAAATGCTTTGGCCTTTCCCTCGATATCGTACTGTAGCCCATTCTCACCATGGATGACTGGTATTGGGACTTTCCTATTTCGCAAAGCTCTGGAGATCTTCCACATTAGATTTACATCCTCTGTGGTCGATTCCATTGTCTTTTGCCAATTCAGATCTTTCTGCTGTTTTATAGTGGACCTAACTTCCCTATAAAGTTCGTTTAGAATTTCTCGATCTACTGGATCGCGATGCCTTTGCCATTGACGTCTGGCGGCATTTTTTCTACGAATCAATGCCTTTTGTTCGCGTGATAGTCCAAGTGGATTATCTGCCCGAACCTGAAAGGTTTTAGAAGTCTTTTCTCTGGCTTTGTAAATCAGCTCTGTGAGCTGTTCGACGGCTCCTTCTAGTTCTTCAACCGACCGTACTGGATTCAGTTTCTCTATGCTTTCCTCCAGGTACCCCGGGAAGAGAGCCCAGTTCGCCTGAGTGACAAACCGACGTTCCCTTATACGTAAAGGTATTTGGGATTCTTAGTGCGTGCCAAGGACGATAGTTAGATTCGCTTATGAGCATGACGTCAATTTCCTCTTCAAAAAAGAAATCTTCGACCTCTCCCAGTTTGTCGGGGATGCTATTGGCATTCCAAAAGCAGACTCTTAATAACACCTCAGGTGTATTATCCATTGTGGGTTTGCATGGACAAGAGTTTGCTCAGCATTTTCTTCTGAAAATCGTTGCATTCTTCGATGAGAGCGGCGATTTTTGCATTTGCATCTGCATTTGCAATCGCTTGAGGCGGAGCTGGTGGAGTGACCAGACTGGCGTACGACCTGTTTTCTGATACGGCTGCCGACCTGCGGGGTGCGGTGCCTTGCGTGGAGTTTTGGGCCTGGGCCGTCGCCGCCTCCGGCGCCGGCCTGGTAGTCTTTTTGTTCTTGTTCATTGACGCTATCATTCTAGCGTATACCGGGCAGCCCAGGTAGTTGGCCGGATGGGGGCCGGCGCAGAGAGCACATTTTGCTTTAGTGCCTTTCGGGCACCCCCTCGACTGGTGGGGTCCCGAGCATATCCTGCATACAAAGGATGCCTTGTAGCATCTTTTGGCGGCGTGCCCGTGGCATTGGCATCTTTGACATTGAGGAATGCCGCCGCCCCTCTTTTTTGGCTCGACTGAGACCGTTAGATGGAGAAGTTTCTTTAGATCTTTGATCTCGAAGCTTTTAGCCAACTTCGGTAGTTTTACCGATATTAATGGAAAACGAACGAATTCGTTTCCCATTCTGTGAATATTGGACGGCGCAAATCCCAGATCAACAAGCGCCTGACCGATATCTGCCTCCGTGAAGTTTTGAGGAACATCACGGATCACCACCTCTAGGCAGCGTTCTTCGGGGGTGGACCAGGTATGGAAATCCGCCCCGTCGGCTTTCAAATGAGCAGTGGCATTGCGGTGGTCGGCAAGAGATGCCGGCACCATGCGAATGCCATCGTAAGTATTTTTTGATGAGAGGATTTCAATATTGTTTTCTCTAAAATATTGGGAATAGCCCTGAAATTTAGCTTTGTCATTCAGGACGAAAGCTGGCGGGCGTGATTTCGAATCAGATAAGGGAGGTTGGATGGGGTCACCGTCGGGGTTGGGGTCCGAGGCGGCAGGCCTGAACCTCACCACGGTGAAGTCCTTCTTGGACGTCCCCTTTTGGACGGGGGCGGCGACTTTTTGAGCAGATGGCCCTTTTGCCTTTTGACCTGAGGGGCCGGCAGGATTGGCCGCTGATGGCCGTTTGATCGCAGCTTCTGAGGGGAGCTGGGGGTTGACTGATGGTCTGTCATTATTAGGGTTGAGAGACTCACCCCCTGTCTTCTTTTTCTTGCTCTTGACAAGTTGGTATCCCTCGTTGTCCTGAGCGTCCAGCTGCTCCTCGGCGTCTTCCATTAGTTGGTTGGCGGGGGTGGCAGGCTTTTGGGGGGCCTGGGGGCGGTCATTGGTGTCGCTCTCTTCGTCCGAAAGCGAGTTCAGGGCTCGGCGTTTCATTTTGCCGCCCCCCTTGTTGTAGGCGGTTTTGCCGCCCCCCTGCGTGATGTTCTTGCCGCCCCCGGGGTGGAGGTGGTTTTGCCGCCCCCGGTGGTGGTGGCGGTGCTGCTGCCCTCTTGGGTGGAGGCGGCTTTGCTCCCCTGCTCTTGGTTGGGGGCTGTCAGGTCCATTGCGACTTCTTCCTCTTCGGAAGCGGCGGGGCCTGTTGCTGCGGTTAGGGCGGCGGCTTGCTGAGCGATGATCGCAGATTGCTCTGCAATTGTTGCGGTAAGATTAGCGATTATTACCTGCATCTCTCGCTGGTCTCTCTCTGCGGCCTCCCTCATGGCTGTCAGTTGGACGCCTAGGTCCTTGAGCTGCGCTTCCAGCATCTTGACAAGGTTGCGGGAGCGGGAGCCGGAGCTGGAGAGAGAGCGGTCGCGGTTTTCGGATCTCCTTCCACCGTCCCGGCTATCTCGCTGCTCGGCCTTCATCTTCCTATCCCTCTCCTTTTCTTCCTCCTTCTGGATGTCGACATCCCTCTCGGCGAAGGTCTCCCGGTCCGAAGATGTCATTGCTGGCTCGGGGAGGCTCTGAAAGGGAATTTTTTCCGCTTTAACAAACTATTGCTTGAAAAAGCGGAAAACTTGGATTATTAATCAAATATTAATAATTATTAACACCTTGCGGCATTAACAACCATTAATACTCGTTGTTGTGCAATATTAATTGCAATTACGCAGGCAGTGTGTGGCTGGCGTCGCAGATTGAAAAGCAGTCGGGATCGATGTGACTCTCTCGGCGGCTGGCTCTCGTCTGTCTCTTTTTTCTCTGGAGGGAGCTCTTTTTTTTTTTTTTTTTTTTTTTTTTTTTTTTATTGGTGCTAGGAGGAGAATCTTCCTAAAGACTCACAAAGTGTCGGATTCACCCTCACGGGCGCCTACCGACTAAACTCCCCCCGATTGACTGCTGGAAGTTCGTCCTCATCTGGACATGCCTTCCGAACTGGTTGTACGCAACTCGGGATATTTACAATAGTGCACATAGTGCCAACCATATAGGTGTTGCCTAGAATAAGTGGGAACTAGTTCCACTTCTAGGTCAGAGTTTCAGACTGTCGGGCCGGGTCTGAAATTATTAGACGTCTAGTCGTCTAATAGAGCATTAGAAGCTTTTAATAGCTTGGCGAAGTCCTCATTACTTGCTTGCGATAAGCGAAGTAACAGCTGATCTTTAGCTGATAGAAGAGCGCAAGGCGCCTGTGCAAAGGATTTCTCCTTGCTGGCATTGGGGCCGCTCCGAGGAGGAGCGTGAGACTGCTTACGGGGAGCAGGTGTCTTACCGGTGACCTGGCTGTTGCGACTAGACTTTAGTTTTTGAAAAACTAACGTTGGCAACGGTGACATTGTGCTATTTTGGGACTTTTGCGTTTGACCTCTGTGGTCACGCGAAGCCCGAACAACTGGGTGAGAAGTTCGATTTCTCTACTTTTAGCTCCCTGGGGAAGCTGGACGTACACCATTGGGAAGGATTTCCCGTCCCTGCCCATGCGTGTCATCGAGGTTGGAGTGTACCCCTGAGCGATGAGCTCAGCCTGCACTAATTCAGCCGTAATGCAGACCCTAAAGTATGTTATTCGGGGTGTGCCCCCCCGAATAACATACTTTAGGGTCTTTTCGGACCCTAATTGATAGGTGTGGTGAAAGACATTTTGCTCTGTGCAAAATGCAATCACCGCCCTGAAATCATCCTGCGTTTGGGGGTGCAGGCGAATGCCATCGACCACGTTTACAGCGCGATCGATGGTGATATTTAGGGACTCGAAGGTCGCCTTTAGCCCTAGATACGCATCCTTATCATGGATGGTAATAGGAGAAGGGCGGCGTGCACCGGCTCCCTCTGTGGGCGCCGGCTGTGGTGAGTGGCCTAAGGAGCTGGTAGCCGGACCTGAGTTGGTCGGCTTCGCCTTAGGGGCGGGCCGGGTTGAAGACCCTTTGGCCTTGGTGGCTGATGGCCTTGATGGTGCTGAAGGCACCTGACGTGTGGGGCTGGCTGAAGGCCTATTTGAGCAAGAAGGTTGAGAGGGCTCACCTAGTTCCTTCCTCATCTTCTTTGACTTTTTCTTCTTTCCCTCGACCAGAACGAATCCGTCCCTCTCGGACGGGTCCTCTTGGTGGAGGTCGGCCTCGCTTGGGGTGGTCTCCATTTCTTCCTCCTCGGAGGAGATGGACTCGGGCGGTCCGGCGGCAGGTCTCTTGAGGGAGGCCTGGGGGGCTTGCCTCTTGGATTCTTGCTGCTTCTGTGGCTCCTGCTCCATCTGCAACATTTCATCGTGATTTGAATTATTAGTATCAATTGCCGCCTTAATAGGCTTGCAATTGATACTAATCGACGTGTCCTTGATGAGCATCTTCATGAGCTGCTCCATCGTGCCTCGCATCTGTGTGATGGTCTCCTCCAGTCCACGGATTTTCTTGTCCTGCGAAGACTGCATGGAGTGGAAGGATTCTTCCAATCCCTGCAGTCTCGGCGTGACGAGCTCCATGGTCGAGGTCGTAAGGGGCTCCAGCACGCTTCTCGAGGAAAATCCATCGAGGACCTTTTGGATGCCCTCAATAGCCCCGGCGAGCTTGTCTTCAAGGTTGGAAATTCTTCTGTCGAACTTGACGAAAGCGGCCTCAAATTGTTTTACTTTTGCATCCATTTCGGGATGTTGAGAATCTGAAATTAAATATTGTTAATTAAATGTGATAAATCACAAATAATTAACAATAGTTAGCGTTGTGAGTTGCAATAAGAATTGCATTTATTTGTAGATTGTCGCTTGCTGGCTAAATTGCTGGCGGGCTCTCTCACGATGTGGACTGGACGGCTGCTGGCAGTCGACTGTGTTCCTGGAGCTTTTTTTTTTTTTTTTTTTTTTTTTTTTTTTTTTTGTGGCTTGGGAGGAGAATCTTCTAAAGACTGAAAGTGTCGGATTCACCCGCAAGAGGCAGGCGCCTACCGACTAAACTCCCCCCCGGTGATAGGCCTGGAAGTTCGAGACCTAAAGCTCATAAACCTTTCGTTGATTAGTTTTGTAGACAAGACAGTGTCGAAGAGGGGGGACATAACGCCTTATAGGCTGAGGGAAGAGGTAAGGAGTTCTAGGGAATGTTAATCAATTGACTAACGGGACGCTTGTGTCGCGAAACTTCCTTATCTGGCTCGGCGAGTCGGGCCAGATCAGGATTGGAGTGAACCGCGAGATTGTCGAAGTACTTTGCGGTCAAAGCTTCGAAATGTCTGCGCAGAGGAGGAATCCCGAGATCGCTTTGAATTTCGCGATTCCGGACGAACCATGGAGCTCCAGTGAGCCACCGCAAGGTATTACCTTGGAACGACTCTAATCTATTTAGATGCGAATTTGCGGCGGTTCCCCAGATGGGGCACGCATAAGTCATCATGGGTCTGATGGTAGACGTGTATAACCGGACTTTGTTCCGGAGAGAGAGACCACTGTTCCGCCGCAGCATCGGAACGAGACGATTTTTAGCTAATTTAGCCTTATCGAGTAATGACTGCACGTGCAACTTGTACGTGAGCCCCTTGTCAAAGATAACCCCAAGATACTTGGCAGAATCGGACCACGGTATGGGAACGTCGTCGAGACAGACGTTATCATGAGGTGCGTTCCGTCGCCGAGTGAAGAAAACGGCTTTGCTTTTCTCCGGGTTGACCTTTACCAGCCAGTCATTTAACCAGCATTCCAGATCGTCGGTGGCTTTTTGTAGCCTAGAGGTGATCACGAGAGGTAACCGTGACGAGTACAAAAGTGCAGTATCATCTGCGTATTGTGCCATTTTAACCCCGTGCTTCGATCCCGAAGGCATGTCAGCAACGAATAGATTAAAAAGGACCGGAGAGAGAATGGAGCCTTGAGGGACCCTGCCGTGATATTTCGAGAGCTAGAAACGTGTTTATAAATTCTAACAGCCAAGGATCTACGGTTTAAATATGAGGCTATCAGCCTTATAAGACGTAGAGGAAATTTTTGACTGAGAAGTTTGTAGAGAAGACCCTTATACCAGACTTTGTCGAAAGCTTTTTCCACATCGAAAAGGACCATCCCTGTGGCCTTTTTCGACCTAAAACCTTCCACAATGTGATCAGTCACCCGATTTAACTGGTGGACCGAAGAATGTTGCCAACGAAAGCCGTGCTGATGCGAGGGAAGTAAATTATTCGAATCAACGTGATCTTGAATAATATCTAAGATAGACTTTTCTATGACCTTGCTCAAGGTGCATAGTAAACTGATAGGCCGGTAGTTTTGAGGAAACCGCCGGTCTTTCCCAGGTTTTGGGATATTTATGACAATTGAGCTTTTCCAGACCGTAGGAAAATGCCAAGTGCGAAGGATCGCATTAGCAATATTGGTAAGAACCATTATCGCTTTGTGCGAGAACCATTTTAGCGCTCTATTGGGTATTCCGTCAGTGCCAGGAGCAGACCGGATTTTTCGTCTTTGGATGATTTCTCGAATTCGAGACGGTCTCACGCTTTGCAGCGGCGCGTCGTCGTCAGCGGCATTCAGGGCTCTCCTAACCACCCTTTCGACGTGCTCCGAGTCCAAACAATTGTTCGGAGAGCATTGGAGTTCCAGGCTGTCAGCAAATGCTTCGGCCTTTCCCTCAAGCGAGTATTGTACCCCATTTTCGCCATGAATGGCTGGAATGGGGACCGGCCGTTCTCACCGGAGTCATGCGTCCGATACTTTCTTCCAGGGATCGTGAGAAGAGGGGCCAATCCGTACGGATGACTGACTTTCCACCCTCCCCAGGTAACCCCCTTCCGAAGAGCTCTAGCAAGACCGGGAGGTAGACAGAACTCATATCGTTGACTACTCGGATGGTATAAACCAGGTTGACGTTTTTGAATATGACCACATCAAGAACGTCCCCTTGGTGCCCTGCGCTATGATAGAAGGTGGGTTCTTCTGGACCCACTACTTGTAACCCTCTTTGCTCTGCAAAGTCGAGCAACGTCCGATCTTTGACGTTTGTTTGTAAACTATTCCACGCCGGGTGTTTACAGTTGAAATCCCCAGCAATGATAGTGGGGAGAGGGTTAGATAAGACCGATTTGAAATCCGCCGTTTCGATTCGGTTACTCGGGCTGAGATAGCCAGATGCGATTTTTAATGTTCCTAAGCCGGGCACATTGACCACTATCGCATTAGATTTTAGTAAGACTAGCTCGGGGGTGTCGACCTCGGAGTGGTCCAATGATCTTTTTGCAAAAATCAAAGTCCTACGCCTTAGTCTAATCCCCGACGACCCCAAATACGTAAAAGTATTCGGTAGTCTCAACGATTGAGTGGGACGGTGGTTTGTCTCGGACACCAGCATGATGTCGAGGTTCTCTTGGATGAAGAACTGTTTCACCTCACCCATCTTTTCTGAAATGCCTTACCCATTACTGATTCGGAAGAAGAGCGGCCATGATTTTCTTTTGAAAATTGTTGAAGTCGTTCAACAGAGCGACTATCCTGTCATCCTGACTCGCTACCGGAGGACTATAAGGTCCGTCACGCGGTTTAGTTGATGAACTGACGAGTGCCCCCATCTGAACCCGTGCTGGTGACGGGGGAGGATGTTGATCGATTCAGTGTGATCCTGGAGTCTGTCCAAGACCACCCTTTCAATAACCTTGCTTATTGTGCTGAGAAGACTGATGGGCCGATAGTTTTGAGAAAACGTACGGTCTTTACCTGGCTTTGGAATATTGATTACCAAGGAGCTTTTCCAATCTGAAGGAAAATGCCCAGTTCGAAGAATCGCATTAGCAATGTTGGTGAGCGCCATTATTGCTTTATGCGAGAACGCTTTAAGAGCCTTGTTAGAAATGTTGTCAGGGCCGGGGGCCGTGCGAGATTTAAAGCGTTGATTTCTCTGATGCGAGAAGGTCGCACGCTTTCCAGCGGCTCGTCGTCGTCAGAGCCATCCAACAAGTCCTCAACCACTTGTTCGACCCTTTCGACGTGCTCCGTGTCCGCCGTATCCGACGGGGAGCATTGGTGTTCCAGGCTGTCGGCGAATGCCTCGGCTTTTCCCACGATATCGAATTGGAGCCCATTTTCGCCGAGAAAGGCTGGAATGGGGGTTCGTCTGTTCCGTAGCGCTTTGGAGATCTTCCACATCAGATTTTCATCGTCTGTGGTCGATTCCAGGCTGGTTTGCCAACACAAATTTTTGTGCAACCTTATAGCCCTCCTAACTTCGCCATGTAGCAAGTTTAGGGTTTCGCGATCTCGCGGGTCGCGGTGCCTCTGCCATTGGCGTTTGGCGGCATTTCTTGTGCGGATTAGTGCCTTAATTTCGCGTGATAGTCCGAGTGGATTATCTACCCGGACCTGATGGGTCTTAGAAGCCCTTTCCGTGGCTTGGTGGATTTGGTGAGTAAAATTTTCGACGGCTCTTTCGATGTCGTCAGCTGTTCGTACTGGAGCAAGTCTGCCAATGCTCTCTTCCAGGGATCGAGAGAAGAGAGTCCAATCCGTATGTGTTACGAATTTTCCTCCCTCCCGGTGAGACCCCCTTCCGTAGAGCTCCAGTATTACTGGGCAGTGATCGGAGCTAAGGCCTTCGGCGACGGATATGGTGTACTGGTAGTTGACGTTCTTTAGTATTGCTACATCTAGAACGTCCCCTACGTGACCCGCGGCGCTGTAATGAGTGGGTTCGGTGGGACCCAATATCTGGAGATCTTTTTGTTGGGCGTAGTTAAACAACGCTCGACCTTTGCAGTTTGTCCTCAAGCTGTTCCACGCCGGGTGCTTTGAATTGAAGTCCCCAGCGATGATTGTGGGGTGAGGACTGTCGAGAATCGCATCAAAGTCCGCTGTTTCGTTGCGATTTGTCGGTCCTATATATGCCGATGCGAGATTGAATGTGCCCAACCCCGGCACATTCACCACTATCGCATTTGACTCAAGCGAGATCGTGTCGGGGGTATCCACTTCGGAATAGTCTACCGATCTTTTTGCAAAGATCACTGTTCCACGCCTCGTGGGTACCGGCGACGTTCCCAAATACGTGAAAGTATTTGGGATTCTCAGCGCTTAATTAGGTTTGTGGAGCGACTCCGACACCAGCATGATGTCGAGTTCCTGTTCGATAAAGAACGCTTCCACTTCGTCTAATTTATCTGTAATGCTGTTAGCATTCCAGAAGCAAATGCGGCATAATACAACGGGTGTATTATCCATTATTGATTCAGCTGTTCGAGGATGTTTGCCATGAGCCTCATTTAAGACTCATTCATTTCTTTCAAAATGGCGGCAATTTTCTCGTTAGAGACCACTGGTTGCTTTTTGGGGGCAACTGTGTTAGCAAACGTAGTGTTTGCTGATGGTGCTGCAGGTCTGCGGGGACCTGGAGGCATAGAGGAAGCCTGAGGGGCTGTCGGAGCTTGGGCCGGGGCGGGTTGGGCCGCCGGTCTAAGTTTTTTGCCGTTCGAGGCCAACATACGAATGTATACTTTGCATCCCCTGTCGTTCGCGGGATGAGGCCCGTTGCATAGGGCGCATTTGGCGGGAGTGCCTCTGGCGCAGGACCCCGACTGGTGGGACCCCGCGCAATTGCGACAAACATATGTCGTAGTGAAACAGCGATTTGCTGTGTGGCCGTGCCTCTGGCACTTTTGGCATTGGGGGATGCCGCCACTGCGCTTTTTGCGCTCGACCGCGACCTTGAAGCCGCAGAGCACATCGAGACCCATGATCTCTGAGCTCTTCTGTCCGTTTGGAAGTTGAACAGATATCATGTGGAATCGGATGAACTGATTCCCCAGGCGGTGGACATTTGACGGGCAGAACCCTAGAGATTCTAGCGCCCGCCCCACGTCATCCTCAGAGAGGAATTCTGGAACATGCTTTATAACTACCTCAAAGCATTTTTCGTCGGCTCGTGCCCACGTGTGAAAGTTCGACTTGCGAGCTTGAAGAAGATTTGTTGCCTTCCTGTGGTCGGCAATGGTGGATGGCATCATGCGAATGCCCTCATGGGTGTTTCGCGCCGATAAAATGAGAATATTTTTCTCCCTGAACGCTTTTGAGAATTCAGGGTCGAGCTCTTTGTCGTCCAGGACGATTGCCGGAGGACGAGCTTTAGAGTTGGCGGCGGCTTCGGAGTTAGGCTCCTCGTCCGCTTCCACGATACCGACGGGGTCGACATTCGAGGCGGCAGGCCTGAATCTCACCTCGGTGAAGCCTTTTCTGGCGTTCCCCTTTTTTACGGGGGCGGCGCTTTTGGTGGCAGAAGGCCTTAGCGCCGAGTGGCCTGATGGGCCGGCGAGGGTAGCCGCTGATGGCTGACTATACGCAGCTGCTGCAGGTGACGTCTTCATCGTTGCTGCTGACTTCCTCGAGTTTCATTTCGCTTTCCGCTGGTGAAGCGGGGGCGGAGATGGGTACGGCTGTTGCCGCTTCGGGAGAAGATGAATTGAAAGTTTTCTTTTTTATTTTGCCCTTCTTCTTGAGGGACTTTTTGGAGGCGGCAGGCTGGTCCTGGTCTTCGTCCTCTGATGGCGGCGGCGAAGCGGTGGGAGCCAGGGCGGCTGACAGGGCCTTGATGGTGGCGGCCTGTTCTGCGTTGATCGCGGTTAGCGACGAGATTGTCGCCTGGAGCGCTTCGAATTTCCTCTCGAAATTCTCCGCCATAGTCTTCAGCTGCTGCTGGAGCTCCGACAGCTGGCCCTCCAGGTGCCTGACCTCGGCCCTGGATTTGGAGTAGCTCCGCTCGAGCGACCTCTCCCTGGAGCGGTGTTCGCCATTGGACCTGGACCTCTTCTGCCGGTCCAGCTCCAGCTGCTGGGACGCGGCGATGTTGGACGTCTGGGTGTCGTCCATTGCGACGGTGGTAGAGCTAGAAGAAATTATTTTCTGTTTTTCCAAACTTGTGTTTGAAAAAACAGAAAATTAAATATTAATTGTATATTAATAATTATCAATACCAATTGGCATTAACAACTATTAATATAAGATTGCAATAATAATTGCAGTTAAGATGAGTGTGGATCGTCGTGGCTGGCTGGTAGCTGGCGTCTCGGATCTAGGTGCTTCTCTGACGGCTGCTGGCAGTCGACTCTCAAATTTTTCAAATTTCTCACTGCCAAATGCGAGAATTCGGCGAGACTATATCCTCTATTAGGCTCCGCCTGCGGGGCTGGCTTCGCTCTTTGCTGTGTCACGTGGCGCCGTCTGGCGGCCGTTTTTTTTTTTTTTTTTGGGTTGGGGCGGCAAAATCTTCAAAAGACTAACACAAAGTGTCGGATTCACCTCATATGAAGCGCCTACCGACTAAAATCCGCCCCGTTGAACATACCCGGGAGTGCGGCACATAACAGTAATGTAAAAAACATTTGTGCATAACCTTCCCATCGAAATATAAATGAACGCACCGTAAAATATATGTATCGTATTGCGTCTTACGACGCCAACCATATAGGCGTTACTTTAGATATGGCTCACGTTTGCCATCTTCCTCTCACTTTTTATCGTGCGAGGGTTCTTACAGCCGACAATAAAGTCGCTTGAGAGGCAGTCATCTGTTTGAAGAACTCTGCCATGTCGGAATTAATATATTTCGGAGCGGATTGCAAACGGGTTTTATTCCGCTGCTTAGCTTGCTGTGCCCGTAATTTCTTACGAACATCACAGCCAGCGAATGATGCCGTGTGTTCCCCAGCGCATAAAGCGCATTTGGGCGGCGCGTTCACGTCTTTCGTGCATTCCGCAGAATAGTGCGGACCGGCGCATTTTACACAAACGGGGTTACCGTAGCACCTAGATGCAGTGTGCCCGTAGCACTGGCATGTATGGCACTGGCTGATTTTGCCCGTGCGACGCTTTGACACAACCTTAATGGTCAGCGTAAAAAGCTCTTTGAGGTTGAAAATCTCTTGGCTTTTACCGGAATTTTCGAGCTGCACGTACAGCATCGGATATTCGACATCGAGGAGTTTATTCCCCAGCCGAGTTACAGAAAGGACGTTGAATCCCAGCGATTCAAGTTCTTTCTTAACATCTTCCTCAGAGTGAGTCTCTTTGGGGATGTTTTTTACAATCGCTTTGACGGATTTCTCGTCTCGCGTTTGAAACGTATAATAATTGGCTTTACCTGAAGCTTTCAGGAGAGCCGTCGCCGTACGGAAATCTTCCATAGCGTTCAAAGTAAAGCGGATGCCGTCGCTGATGTTTATAGCGCTGACAACTTTCACGCCGCTGTCTTTGAACGTCTTGCTCCACTTGTTAAATTCGCGTTTATCGCGAAGAACAAGAGGTGGAGGCTTTTCAACAGAACTCGAAGAGGGCGTTGAGGACGCATTGTTTTTAACCGCCGGCTTTGCAGATGGTTTGCGTGCCGTAACAACAGGAGTTGCGGTTTGACGGGCTGCAGAAGTAGATGGTTTCTGCGGGGATTGGGAAAGGATTTCGGAATAATTCTTACTCTTAATATTCTTTTCCATTCGTCTTTTCTTCTGTGTCGATCTCGATTCGACGAGCTGGAATGGCTGTTCCTGCACTACGGGCTGCTGAACGTCCATCTGCGATAACTCAACAGATACGTCGCGGGCATCGGTCCCGGAGGGTTGGTCCGTTTTCAATGCGTCGTCGTCATCTGATGAGGTGTCGGAGTCGGTTAGGGGGGCTTGCCTCTTGGATGCTTGCTGCAGCTGTGGCTCCTGCTCCATCTGCAACATTTCATCAAGATTTGAATTATTAGTATCAATTGCCGCCTTAATAGGCTCGCAATTGATACTAATTGACGTATCCTTAATGAGCATCTTCATAAGCTGCTCCATCGTGCCTCGCATCTGCGTGATGGTTTCTTCCAGTCCGCGGATTTTCTCGGCATGCGAAGACTGCATGGAGCGGAAGGTTTCTTCAAATCCCTGCAGTCTCGGCGTGACGAGTTCCATAGTCGAGGCCGTGAGGGCTTCCAGCACGCTTCTCGAGGAAAATCCATCGATAACTTTTTGGATGCCCTCAATAGCCCCGGCGAGCTTATCTTCCAAGTTCGATATTCTCTTGTCGAACTTGACAAAAGCGGCCTCGAACTGCTTCACTTTTACATCCATTTCGGGATGTTGTGGATCTGAAAATAAAATATTGTTAATTAAATGTGATAAATCACAAATAATTAACAATAGTTAGCGGTGCGAATTGCAATAAAAATTGCATTTATCCGTAGACGTCGCTTGCTGGCTAATTGCTGGCGGGCTCTCTCTACGATGTGGACTGGTCGGCTGCTGGCAGTCGAATCTCTGGCGGCCGTGACAACGCTGTTACCGGCGCCGGGCCCGTAGGTGGTCGTGGGGGCGGCGTCATCGGTCCGAGGGGGGTTGTGGAGCCCCTCGGCGACGGCTAGGTGGCAGGCCGTCTCGAAAGCAGGTTTATCTGCCTTGCAGTTGATCTTGTTTGGTTGGTGTGGCATCCCAGTGCAATGGTACTCGGGGAAGCGGTCCCGAGCACCTGGGGTGCAAGGCCACGTTTCGTCCAGCGTGTGGTAAAACACGCTGGGGTGATTTGGGGCCGGGAGCGGTGTTGAGGCTCCCGGTGGTCGTAGTGTTTGCGTGTTGTCCTGGGGGTAGTCCGGGTCGAAGGCAGGGGTCGGCGTAGTGTTGGCAATCGGGGTCAGCGGGGTCCGGAGCGTGGAGCTTGGCATCGTGGACGGAGTTTGGAGTTTCCAGTAGCGATGTGTCGGTCTCGAAGATCGGTGTCTCACTGCCGAATGCGGGAATTCGGCGGGACTATATCCGCTGTTAGGCTCCGCCCACGGGCGTGGCTTCGCTCGTTGCTGTGTCACGTGGCGCCGCCTGGCGGCCGTAACAATTCACCTAACTTTCTCAGGCGGGAGCATCACCAGGGTTTTGATTATCGTGGTGTGCGTCGTCTTCTGCTGGTGGGGCCGGTTTCAGGTCGTTGAAATGTACTTTGGTAGGTGGTCGCGTTGGTGCGTCTTCGTGGGTCTCCCCTCCAAAGGTCGGCAGGTCCTCTTCGTACCTCTTTGATTGCTGTAGGCCGTGCCAGACGGCAGCGGCGGTGTGCATGGCACACGTGTTGTCCCAGACCGGCGGGCACTGGGGTGGCCCGGCGGTCCAGGTGGTTTCCGGCTTGGTTTCAACCGGTTGGGGTCGTGGTTCACCCCTTGGAGGTGCGATTCCAGGGTATAGGATACCTGGTTTCATGTTCTCCAATCCCATCGCGGTGGATGGGTGCACCCCTTGGTTCGGGTGCGCTGTCGTGGTCCAGGGTTCGACCTTGGGTGACAGCATGGGAGACTGGGGTCTAGGTGCGACCCAGTTCCCTGTGACTCCCACCGTGGCTCTAGGTTCAGCCGGTGCTTGTGGTGGGTAGTCGGTTGGCGGAGTTGGCGACCCCCAGGAGTACCTAGGGGTGGCCCACCGCTGTTCGTCGGTGCCTGTGGCCCTTTGGTCAGCCTGGCGGCATCCGGTATGGCCGACTGGTTTTTCTTCCAATGTCACCATTGGTAATTGCCAGTCGGGTCTGAGTGTCGTTGCTGTTGCTGGTACTGGCCAGCATGGACACTGGTGTCGGTCTTCCACCTGGGGGGGTGGTGCGACCACTGGGTAGATGGTGTCCCAGTCGGCTCGGGGTTCAGCCGGTCGGTAGCCTCCGTAGTAGCATTCCCCGAGGGGTTTGCGTTGGCTACCGATCCACGTTGCCACTGGGTTTGTGGGAGACGTGGTGAGTATATTTACTTCTTCTTCTTCCATCTCGATGTCGATGGATACGTCGTCTTTGTAGGGTGTCGGGAGCCCAAAGGCACCGTGCCTTTGATCGTCCCTGCTCGGGCGCCATTTGTTACCGGCGCCGGGCCCGTAGGTGGTCGTGGGGGCGGCGTCATCGGTCCGAGGGGGGTTGTGGAGCCCCTCGGCGACGGCTAGGTGGCAGGCCGTCTCGAAAGCAGGTTTATCTGCCTTGCAGTTGATCTTGTTTGGTTGGTGTGGCATCCCAGTGCAATGGTACTCGGGGAAGCGGTCCCGAGCACCTGGGGTGCAAGGCCACGTTTCGTCCAGCGTGTGGTAAAACACGCTGGGGTGATTTGGGGCCGGGAGCGGTGTTGAGGCTCCCGGTGGTCGTAGTGTTTGCGTGTTGTCCTGGGGGTAGTCCGGGTCGAAGGCAGGGGTCGGCGTAGTGTTGGCAATCGGGGTCAGCGGGGTCCGGAGCGTGGAGCTTGGCATCGTGGACGGAGTTTGGAGTTTCCAGTAGCGATGTGTCGGTCTCGAAGATCGGTGTCTCACTGCCGAATGCGGGAATTCGGCGGGACTATATCCGCTGTTAGGCTCCGCCCACGGGCGTGGCTTCGCTCGTTGCTGACACGCAAGTCTCTTTTTATAGTTATCGGTGGTTGACTTTAGGCTCCTCCTCCTACTTGTTGGTGATTGGCCAGATGGGATAGCTAATGGGAATTATTCTTATTGGTATGAGATTTGGATAGCGTTTATACTAATGTTAGGCTCTGTGGAGGTCTATATAATAATAATAATAATAATAGAGTCTTTATTTCTCTGTATTTATTACAAGAAATTGGCGAAGTTCAGCCTAAGGCTGGTCTTCCACTTAACCTTTTGAACATAATTACAAAAATTTGGTTTTAAATTAATTTAATTGTATTAAATCACTGAGCTGCTATCTTGAGTAGACCATTATAAAGACGTTTTATCTTTTTCATGGTACAGGAACTGGAATCTAGTCACGTTGCGCCGTTCATCGGCTGTGCTTTTGTAGTGGCATGTGATGTACTCGATGTTTCCAAAAAGAAAACATTAACGTTTCTTGACAGAATTATAGATAAGGTACTAATATAATAATGGTTTAAGAAATTTAATTATTGAATATTTTGATTTTAAGAAATTTGTTTATGTATTTATTTATCATTCAAATAAGTTGATAATTTTCCTGCCCTTGATACTTATTGAACATATGTGCATATAGAAAGACGACTCGGCTTATAAATTATATATATATACATATATATATATATATATATATATATAATTTTTTAATTTAAAATCTATGCCACTTCTGAATAAGTAGGTAAGTCTAATTTAAATTTAGTAGACTTGCCCACATATTTACTGATGTAAACTGATAATATATTAGTTAATTTAGTAACTTATTTAAATAAATATTATGATAAACTTAAATAAAAAACATATACTTACATTTTAATATTGATTTTTCTATATTTATTTTATAAATTAACAATCACTCTAATATTTTATTATTTAAAAATTAAAAAAAAATAAAATTAAAAAAACCAAATTAATGTTAAGTCTTTTATTATACATTGTTTTTGCTTTATTGCAAAGTACATCATTAAATTTCTCACTCCGTAAATCTTTGCTTGATACCTTTTTTTATTTCCACCACGAAAATAATTAAGCATTACTAGTTTTATAAAAAATAACAATATATAATATCGTCGCTGATACTTCAATATGTCGTATGTCAAAAGTACTCAATTTTCAGGACAGCAAAAAAACTGTTTTATTAATTTCCCGGTTATTTCACATAATTGATCAAGTAAAACAAACCTTTAGCAATTGTTTTTGATTATTGAATAGTTTCTTTAGGTTAATTTTAGGGATTTGTCAAAACCTTGACATAAGACATATTGTATCTAAAAACTGGCTACATATAGTGACATGCGACCTGTTTCATTAATAATGGAGAAAAAAAAGCAGTATATTATTATTATTATTTTAATTTTACAATTTATAGAAAAAAGTAACCATTACATATTATTACAACTTATTTGTGTTTCAAATTATCATAAAATAAGTGATAATCTGTTGGAATATATGGTTTGAGTTCTTGTAAATGATTAAATTTTCGAACCCTCAATTTCACACGGTGCAGTATAAAGTGGGGGATGATCCACTGGAATTGTGGCATGTTTGGGACGAGTTGGCAGCTCGGTCCACGTATTGTTAATTAATTAAACTGAACTTTGTAATTTATGACTCCATCTTTGTACTGAAAAGCACAAACATCGTTAACACAAGGATCTCCCTTCTTCTTCCCTGGTCTGATACTCGTGTAAAAAATGGTTTCAAATTTATTAAAATCTGTATAAGAAAGAGACACAGCTTTATAAGGACGTGGATATTCTCTAGCCGACCTAATTATTTCCAAATAGTCGGCCGGCACATACACTTCGCGCCTTCAGCGAAGCTTTTGCTCGATGGAACTGTGTACAGAATCCACCTCCATTTGTGTATGCCCGACCTCCAAGTATTTTTCCTCAATAATTATATTTTGTTGTAGGCTTTATTTAAGTAGTGCATTAGACAATTTTGCGTTCCGATTCTGGTAGCCGCATCCATCACTCCACATAATAATTTTCGATGGACGACCATTTTCTAACTTATTCTTTATAAATTTTGTGGCAATGGAGGCGAAAACATCGCTATCTAGGCCTCCATTGCCTTTGTGCCATACGTAACACGTAACGTCTTTGGAATGAAGATTATAATAAGTCAGGTTATAAACTTTTAGTTTAGTTTTGTTGTAGTTCGCTGAAGCATTTAGGCGAGGCGATAAAAGAACGGTCTGTAGGTCGACTGTATTGGTCCATACTTCCCCGTTTTCAGCCTCTGTTTTATCCGTTTGTTTTTCTGCACGCTCATCATCTTTTCTCTGGCGATGTCGTTGGTATTCTTCTTCTAGCAAATACCCATTTTTATACATGACACACTCATTACATTGGTCTTTTTTCGGTTGAAAAATTTCTAAATTCATTCTTCTAAAATCTTTCATAAAGGTTCGCCACGATGCACATCTTTTATCTTCATTTCGGCAGTATTCAGTGAATTCTTTGTAAAGGTGCCTATAACTCTCCCAGACATCTTCTAGATAGAGCTTTTTACTTGACGCTCTACAGTAATGAGATTCAATCTGTGGCAATGTTTCCAAAAAAGTTTGGACATTCGTGCTAGCTTCTTGCCTCGCGGTAACAGCTATTTGCCTCGAGGCATCAGCTTCTTGCCTTGCGCAAACAGTTTCTGCCCCCACACCAACAGCTTCTTCCCCCATGGCAACAGGACGTGTGTCGAGTACCCATGATCTTACAGACCTTTTTCCAACACCAAATGTGTTGATAAACATGTTTCCGCACTGCATTGTTTTCGTTTTCATTCACTTTTAGGAAATATTTAAAGCCGGTTTGTTTTCGTGAATCCACCGGGTCACTTATTTTTTGCCTTTGGCTTGGCTGAGATTGTAAAACTAGTCCTCTCACGAATACTTGTTTGGCTTCCCATGTTAGCAAGTTCCAAAATGAACGAAATATTTCTTGCCGCTGCTCTTCACTTATATCAGAGCATTCAAATTGTTTTAGACCTTTTTTTTTTATAAAGGATGGCCAACACATCTTGCTTTCATTTCGCGTTTTTGCCGCACCGCGGTTTGTTCATATTTTCCAGATGCATTTTTTTTAAATCCAACAAAAGCTTCGCCTTTTACTCCCAAATTTGCGTTCTTCGCTCTCTTCCAGTCCTTAGGTTTACTTTGTGCCTTGCTTTTCCTCCTTTTCTGCCTACCGTCGGTAGTTGGATGATTTTCTTCGCTTGAAGAGTCGCTTGAAGAGTTTTCTGGAATCCTCAAAACATCTCCTATTGTTTCATTTTCGGTGAGGTTTTCTTCATCAGATTGTTCATCAGGTTTGTAGTCAGAACCTGAGTCTTCAAACATTTCAATTAAATTTTCGTCACTATCTTCAATCGATTCTTCGTCTTCGTTTTTTCACTCTCTGCTTTTTCACCATTGTTCTTGTTGTTTTCAGGTAAAGTGCAGTCCATGGCTTGGACACTCGTCCCTTCCTCTTTGCCTTTTTCTCGTCTTACATCCTTTCTATCATCAATTGAAGTGCTATTATAGCCTTGGTCAAGTTTCTCCTCGTCTTTTTTGCCTTCTTCGTTTAAAGTGTCATTGCTGTTTTTAACGCCTTGAGCAATCCTTTCTCCTCCAACATCGTTTTTCCTTCTTCTTCTTTTTTTCCTATGCCATCTGATAGCGGAAGGGCCGATTGGGGAATCGATTCTTCCTTTTCCTTTTCACCATTCTTCATGTTGTTTTCAGATTAAGTGCAGTTCTTGGCATGGCCACTCATCCCTTCCTCTTTGCCTTTTTTTCCTTTTTCATTTTCTCTGATCAATTTGAAAATACGACCTGTTCTTCCACTCCAATCTAAATCTTTACTTGAGGAAAATTAAAATATTAGTTTATTGCGCAGAATAAAGTAGCAGCAAAACGTCGTATGTAAAAATAAAATAGATGCAATATATCGTATGTAAATATTTATTAATTAATATAGTGTGATATGAAGGGGGGCGAAGGAAATATTGCAATATTAATTAGGAAAATTAAATTATTCATCTATATAGGTAAATTTATATGAAGATTTAATAGTTTCAATGTGTAAAAAACACTATATTTTTTAGGTTTATGTTAGATTTCGCCTTTAATTTCATATCTTTCAAAGATACTATTAGGTAATTTGCATTTTTTTTGTTAAAATAACAAGTTATAATAAGTTATTCATTCGTACTTACCGAGTTATCTGCAATCGCACAGAGAATAGAATATTTACACAAAATTAACTGTAACTGGCTGTAAGATACGACATATTGAAGTAAACAAGACTTGACATCTGACATATTGCAGCTGCGCACGTTCAGTGCTTTCTATTGGTCCAATGCATACGACGTTTTGTGAGAACGTAGAAATAATTATTTTGATTACGACATATTGAAGTATCAGCGACGATATAATCTTATTTCTATGATGACAAATAAAAGTAAATATTATTGTTTTTATTATAAATTTTGTTCTTGCAACAATTTTTTTTTATGTCTAGTTTTAATTAAAAAAAAAGGTCAAAAGAGTATAATAGCGAACGTAGGCCGACAATATTGTAACCGCCGCGGTATTGTATATTTCTTTTCTAAAGTTAAAGCATATATAGCTTCGTGTTGTGGATGTGCAGTTTTGGTGTTATTGAGTATATGTATGTGACAGAGTTCACATTTAAATGTTCGTAAAACCTTTTTATTTATGAACCCTGCCACGTATCCTAACACAGATAAATCTAAATAACGATTGAATATTTTGGTCGGAGTATTATCATTTTGTGTAGGATTGAAATCGTCAACATCTACAATAGTAGCTAAATCGATAAAATTTTCAATTTGAGTTAAACATACATTACTGTCTGGCTCACAATTTGAACCCACTGAATGGGGAGACACTATCGACGGGCAAATGCATTAGTTTAACCACATTCAACATAATTTTGGTGTATACTAAGTTGCCTATATAGGGGCCACTCTATTCGTGTCTGGCTGTACTTCCGCTCTACTACACTTGCAGCAACCGAAAAAGTGAAAGTTACCAACATACTATAGTAAACAAACATAAACATAACCAATAAAATAAAGTAAATAATAGTTTAATAGTCAGTGTGTTAATTAGGATATAAACTAACTAACAAACGGTAAGTACAATTTAAATCAAACTTTATTCATTAACTTAAACATAACACATTATGATTTGCTAAATTAGTTATTCAGACTTCCCTGAACTTAACTTCTCGGTACAATCATAATATTTATTATTAAATAACTATCAAATCCATGAGTCGCAATAGAGAGAACAAAACAAACTCTTTCCGACTGGTTTCATTCCAAATTGTGATCTAGCGTATGAGCTTACTTAATACTTTGCCACACAAATAAATCATTGTAACACACTTAAAAAAAACTTAATTAATTATTATTAATTGAATCCATTAACACATAAATAATTCTAGATTGTGAACCATAATCCACCCATACTTAAGCCAGTCGAACCTGCTTGCATTGTTCAATTAAACGAGGTGAGTAAAACATTTAATTAAATTATTCCTCAAAATTGTTAATTACTCCAATCACTATTCAACAGTAATTAACTAAATTAAACAACTGCATCTGCAATATTGTCCACTCTATATAATATACTAATTTAAACACTTAAAATAACTAAAACGTAATCAGTTTCTAATTAATTCAAAATAATTCCCGAAATCATAACGCAAAACTTTATTTTTGCATGCCCACTCTGAAAAACAGTTTTTCCGCCCGTATTTTAGGGAGGGAAGTGAGCTTTCCTTCCTTAGGGAGGTAAAATCTTTTGTCTTCCGCTAAGGGCTTTGCTTTTTAAACACAGATGGCGCTAGTTACAAAAATAATATTTTTATTGAATATAATTTTTAATTTTAATTATTGCTTACTCGGGCGGACAAACAGCGGCGTGCTGCAAACAGTGCTTTCCTGCCTTTGGTACTTAATGTACTATTGTTGTAGAATCAAAGTAATTTAATGGAACTAATTTCTGGAGCATCATTATAGAATGGTAAGTTTTATATATTAACATATAAATTAATTTAATTGTTATTAATTAAGTAGAAGTATGTAAATAAATTTTGTTTTGTATTACAGATAGCGGCAACCGGTTGTGCATGCTGTATGTTGGGTGATCCATTGACTAATTGAGCTGATCAGACTCGGACAAGTTAATGGAAAGTACTTATTTATTTAATTTATTTAATCTAATTTGTTTCTATATTTTCAGATGGGTTAACGTTGTGTCTTAAGGACGTCTCCAGAGACTCAACGTTCCAGTATTTAATTTATTAACATATTATTTAGTAAGACTTAATTTTGAATAAACAATTAATGCTCAAATGAATTTATTAATTACCATTTTGTTTCATTTTTTTTTAGAAAACTTGAGAGTGTCAAAATGCACGCTACAATGCATGCATGTTTATTTGCTTGCGAAAATTCATTAAACATATCGTCTTTTGCTCTTTGTGTTGCCATTCTCAGCTTTTGGTGGTAATTCACATTTCTCCTACGCAGAGTGTTCATAGTTTTTTTTTTTTTTTTATTTACTATTTTGTACAGAACCTTTTTTCTTGGACTTGTTGAGATCGGGTAAAGTTTATAGAATGAAGGATGGATGTCTGAATACCTATAGAAGATTACAGATTTAAATATTATATTTAATCGTACAATATAAATATCTGGAACTATATATTTTCAATGATAAAAACTTACCTTTTTTTTGCACTGAAATTGATCCACCAATACTAGTCGACGATTATGTATACTATTTAAAAATAATATGCTTGCAACCAATTAAAAGCAAGTAAATTTGAAATATTGACCAATAGCATTCAAATTATTTAATTAAAAAAATCAAAATCAGTCCCGAATACCATAAAAACTATCCATCATAACATTATTCATTATATAGATTAAATTTACAATATTATCCTATATAATCATAATAAATTAAGTTATTTAGTAACAAATAAATAGCAAAAATGTTAATTAACAAATGTATTACTAGTTAGAAGTCAACATTATTAATAATAAAATAAAACTCTATCTAAGTAATACTTGATTCATATAAATATATATTACTAAAGAATTGGTAAGTCCTTTTGTTCATTCAGAAGATTACATTGTTGTACCTGTACTGTACACTAAGCTTAATCTAACAGAATAAGCTTAGTGCCTTTTGTAGAGGTGTGTAACATTTCAATCTAACAGATTAAGCTTAGCACTTTTTGTACAGGTGTGTAACATTTTAATTTTAATAATTTCAGAGAAGTCTTAATAATCAACATAAGCTGCCGAATTCACAAAAAATTATTAATCTTCTAAATGAGCAAAAGAGGAATCATACAAAAAACTATAAATAATGAACATTTAAAACAAATGTAAAAAATAAACCATTATGATTATTGAAAACCATGACAGTTCCGATATTTGGGTATACTAAATATGATGTACACTTACGTTATTGTATCAATAAAATTTAAATTTTAACATTGAAAGCCAGCAGTTTTACCAAAAGGAACTTTTAAATTGTACATATTATTGTAATGTTTAACACTGCAACAAAAATGTATAAAAACTGAGTGAAGAACAATATAATATAAGTATGTAAAGGGACTTTCAATAGGAGTGATAGTTTTTCAAATAGAGATTTCTCGGTTTCTAATACATTTTTTTTTTATTTCTAGGTGTTACTATATGTAGTATAGTGTGCAGTTTCATGATGCAGCGTTTGACTCCTCTCGATCGGTTGGAAGTAATAAAAAAATATTACCAAAGTGGTAGCTCAGTTGTGGGTACTCAACGTTTATTCACTCGAGAATTGGGTCGCCTTCATCGGTACTCTGCGCAGGTTATACGCCGCACTGTGAAAAAGTTTGAAAGTGAGCTAACTTTACAAGACAATAAGCCACCAAAAAGACAACGAAACGTGCGAAGTGATGAGAACATTGCAGCTACAGCGGCCAGCGTTGTCGATGAGCCAAATTTGTCGATTTCACGACGATCGCAACAACTGGGGCTATCTCAGACGTCAACTTGGAGAATATTGCGTAAGGATCTGGGGTTGCATCCTTATAAAGTTGTATTGACTCAAGAACTAAAGCCAAATGATCATAGATTGCGCCGAGAATTTGTTGACTGGGCCCTTGAGCACTTGGAACACGATCCTGATTTTGACCAAAAAATCATCTTTTCAGACGAGGCACATTTTTGGTTGAACGGCTTTGTTAATAAGCAAAATTGCCGTTATTGGTGCGAGGACAACCCAGAAGTGTTACATGAAGTTCCGTTGCATTCCGAAAAACTCACTGTCTGGTGCGGTTTATGGTATGGCGGCGTCATCGGACCTTATTTCTTTAGAAATGAGAATGGAACAGCCGTAACCGTGAATGGTGATCGCTATAGGACCATGTTACTTGAATTTCTATGGCCAGAACTTGAGAACATCAATATTGAAGAGATGTGGTTCCAGCAAGATGGCGCTACGTGTCATACAGCGAAGCTACTCTCGCTTTGCTGAGGGAAAAGTTTGGCGATTGGATCATCTCACGACGAGGATTTGTGAATTGGCCGCCAAGGTCATGTGATTTGACACCCCTGGATTCTTTTCTTTGGGGCTATGTGAAAGCACAAGTCTATGCCAACAAGCCACAGTCTTTGGATCACTTAGAAGAGAATATTCGTCAAGTTATTGGCGAAATACAGCCGGAATTATTGCACAGAGTGATCAGAAATTGTAGCGATCGGTTGCGTCAGTGTCAACGAGCCCGTGGTGGACATTTGAACAATATCTTATTTCACACATAACTGCATTGTCCAAGCTTCAAAATAAAGCAGGAATGAAGTTGATATGTCAAACCTTTGTTGTTTTATTCAAAATTAAAATCCTATCATTCCTAATGAAAGACCCTTTATAAGTTCCAAAAAAATTATACAAACCTTCAAATGAGTGAACAATAAACCTAAACACCACTAACCACTCATGAGACAGTTTGAAATAATCAAAACAAACACAACAGATGCTTCACAGCTGCAGCTGATTAGAATTAATTGGTGAGACACTCCCTCCTAGATCATTTAATTATTGTCAGTTTATTTTTGTAAAGTTTAATTTAACTCTTATTAACATATCTCATAAACGATTAGCATTTCAACTTGTTAGCTAATAAAGTATACACCTAATATAGGCATTTAACAACTATTACAATTTATTAAGATTTTAAGTCTTATGTTGAGTAATGCGTTGTTCTAGTTTTTGTGAAGTTGACCTATTTTGATATTTTTTCTCTTTTTTCCTTGAAAAATCAAGTAACATCAGAGAATATTAATTAATAAAATAGTTATGATCTTTTGTATGTATGAGACTGCAACTTTTAATTTTGTAGAATATATACATACATTAATAGACAACAATTATATGTGCGCGGGGTTATTTTTTTGATTTATCAAGTGCCTTTGATGTTTTAAACATAAAATTTATTGAAAGTAAATTATAGAGTTTGGGTATTAGAGGAACACAAGTTAAAACTAAAGTTAATTGGATCCTTCTTCACACAACGCAAAATTTTTGTGAATGTTGGCACATCAAAATCAAAAGTATACGATCTGTCATTAGGTGTAGCGCAAGGATATGTATTGGGTCCGTTAATATTTATACTTTATATTAATGATTTGTCAAATTTTGTTTCTACTGGCTATATCGTTAACTTCGTAGACGATATTTCAATTGTTATCCGTACAAAAACAGGGGAAGATCTACAAACTAAAGCCGCATGTGCCATAGATGAGGCCAAAGAATGGTGCAATAAAAACAATTTAATACTTAACGATGATAAGACTATCAAATTCTTTAAAAATAGAAAGAGAACATTAGACATACCTTTTAGTGCGCATAATACAAGATTTTTAGGATGTTTTATAGATTCAGAATTCAAATGGAATGATCGACCATGTAATGAAAAAACTGAATAGTGCATATTATGCAATACTTAAATTGAAAAGAACTTTATCGTATCGTTATATAATGCAAGTCTATTACGCTATGGCATACAGCCACATGTCTTATAATGTGATAGCTTGAGGAAAATCATTAGAGTCAACTAGAGTGCAAGTGGTACAAAAGCGATTAATCCGTCTGATACATAATATGCAATATAACGACACGTGTAGACATATATTTAAAATGCATAATATTTTACCATTTAGTTGCATATATATTTATAAATATGGAACATATGCATATAGCAACCTAAACAACTTTGACAAAAACTCCTTTTATCATAACACATCATTACACAAGAAACTGTGATAAACTAAAAATTCTAGTACATCGATCAACAACGTATAAGAAATCGCCACACATGTCATGTTTAGAAATTTTTAATAAAGTTCCAGAGGATATTAAAAAGTATAATAACAAATTAAATTTTAAATGTAAATTCAAATATTTTTTAATGCAAACCTGTTTTTATTCTTTACAATTTTTTTTTCTTTTTAGTATGTATTTACAATAGTAATATGTGTATAAATTTAATTTAATTGAAATGATTTTATTTTATTTTTATTATTGTATTTGTGACTTTTGTCAATTGTACTGACTTAACAAATGTCAAATTCCAATCAGTCTTGTTTAAAATTATTATTAAATTATTATTATTACATGCGTAGGTAAGTTAATTTAAAAACAGTTACTTTTTCTAATTGGTTTTAGGGCCGTAACTAGCATCTGATGCGCCCGGTGCAAGGGCGCTTTTTGCGCTTCCCTCCTCATTGTAACAAACAATAAACTATTTTTTATTTAAGTTAAGTTTTAAGTTAAGAATATTATTTAAAAATTAACCTTTTTATATTTTAAAGTACATAGCTTCTTTTTTCTAATTTTCAAAAAAAACAAAATTTTTAGCAATCCCATTTAGCGTTTCAAACCTCCATTTTAAATGAGTTAATAATGTATCTATAACTTGAAACATCTTCATTTGAAACTTTCCTTTTTTATATAAAAACTTGCATCAAAGCTTTCATCCATATCTTGTTTTTTTAGTGCGTTTTCTTCTTTTTTGTAAAAAATCGCTATCTATACTTATTTTATCAGCACTATCTCAGTTTTAAACATTATTTGAAAATCTTTGTTTCGAATACTTTGTACTTGTTTACATAATCCAGCTATATCTATTGTAAATTTTTGTTTATTTTATCTATTGCTAATAAAATGTGTGACCAAATATTCAACGTACACAATAAAATAATGTATTTTAATTTAACTTTGGCATTGTCAATAGTTGCAACGTTAAAAGATGGCCAAAGCAGTTACAACATCGATAATTTGTGTATATAAAGCGGAAACTACTTTTTCCTTTGATGACCATCAGATATTTGAATGGCAATTTAAACTAGTCTTAAGATGCTCTTTATAAGTATTTTTCAGCGAATAGTAGATTCCGAAAAAAATGTAAATACTTTTTGAACAATCTGAAAAAAAAGTTACTATACTTGTCGTAACACTGGCTGCGTGAACGCCTACTAAATTAAAGCTATGTGCGGTACTGGTACAAATTGGGATTGCTTGTTAAGACCCTATATTATTGTTACAACATTACTTTCTATTCATGTTCTTTTCGTTGTCATATCCTTATCCTCTAATATCGATTATACTCTTGCTCCAATTTTTTTTACAATTTTTTTAGCTTAACATTCGCCAGTTTTTTTTTACATCGTGGGTGCAGTCAAACAAAGTAGAGAAGTACTTAGTTGTTTTTACTTTTTTAATAATATGTATTTTAAAAGCTATTTTCCATTAACTAAATTATTTTATTTTGTATAAGTGGAGACAAATACGAAATATGCTTTCTTTCATGGGGTTTGATGTGTAACCTTAATTCTGAATTATAAAATTAAATATTATCAAATCAATTGCGAGAAAAATATGCCGCAATGAGTCTCACCTATTTTTTTGCAACTTTCTCGCAGTGCTAAATTATTTTCTGCACAATACAATATTACTCTAGTATGAACTTTCAAAATATGTCGCCACTTCTCTTACTCATGGCCTATTGTACTTTGGATAGATGAGTCAATTGAACACTTATTTTGCAAAATTTTTGTCTAAAGTTTTCCACTTTATGACGTTTTCTAGGTAAAATATGATTTTTCATGATCGACTACTTAAATGTCGACATTCATTTGTAACGCTTCTGGAAACTGGAAAGCGGCACGAATAGCAAACAGTCGTGATCAACAGGGTTCGGATTTCGGGTGTTCTATGTGCTTCGGACGCCACCACATATAAATGTGGTCCGGAAGAAAAAGAAAGGAAAAAATAATAATAAAGAAAGGATCTAGAACAAAAGATTTATTCATAAATTAACGGCAATGTATACAAACTAAAAATAAGATTTATTGAGAAAATATTAACATATATATATACAGGTAGATATCGGAGGATTACAAGTCTCGGCAGAATCAAGATTTGTAATGCCTCCAACTAGCAATATTTGTATTGTCGATACTACAATGTTCCGGCAGTATCAGGATACGCAATATTGTTTAGCAATACAATACCGCACTCCACAGAATATATGTACGTCCTGCCAGGACTAGGCAATACACATTCTGTTGAATTACCTTGATTTCTGGTGCTTTACCTTAGTACACTATGCAATGTTACTGGATGACTTGGTCTGTCCTGGCAAGATCAGGCTGACTATGTCGGACAGTGACTGACTTTGTTCTAACAATTGTTACAATTTGGGTATTGCGAATAGAGCCTCCGGTTCACCTAGAGCCCACCTCGATTCCTTATCTTTATTTCTTTACTCGCCACGGCCCAGAAGAGGGTATCGTGTGGTAGGACGTGACCTTGCGCCGGAGCTAACACGGTCAGTGGCCCTACTGAATACTCTCTGGACCTCACACACACAAGCTACACAAGCTCTTAATTAATTACCGAAGTAATCAATCACACACACACAAGCTCTGGATTATCACAATAATCCCTTCACACGCAATCACACAGATTGCCCAACCACACAGGTTGAATATTCCAATTCTGCTTTTACTTTGCTATATCACAGTGTAGCCGGAAATTACCGGGCCATGTTGCACCGTTTATAGAAAGCAATCCAAGTTAAATCTTATTGACACTCGCACTCGAGCTGAGACTCATCGGCTATAGATGTGCGCGGGTCTGCGTGTGCATGAGTTGGGTGGACGGGGAAGCGAGCGTAGAGGGGTGCGCCCTCCTCGCGGAACGTAGTTGCTGATTCTCTCTACTCGCGCGGCCTTGCTATCTTGCTTGCTAATAATTCATGGTTGGGAGTTTCTATGATGATGATTATTATTAACAATTGATTAACAATAATTATTATGATTAATTATAATTATTATAAATAATTACAATTATGAATTATTAATCATAATAAGGAAAACGAACCTTAGGTTCTTTACACATTGAACCCCTTTTTTGGTTGGCTTAAGATAATACAATGATTTATCTTTATTAAAAAGAAAAGAGGGAAAGTAAAGTGTTGCTTCCCATTTGCGACTATAAATTAACCATGTCCAAACAATACCCGTTAGTTATTTTTCTTGTGAGAACAACTTTTTCCACAGTCTTTGTTCAGAGGAAGCGTCAAGAGTATCGTTGCTTTTTCCTTTAATTTTATTGCTAACAAATTCTATTTTTTTTTCTTTGATGTTTTTGAGGTCTTTATCTGCGCCACCCACTAAGCTGCGTCTGGTAGTTACGGCACTGGACGTTATATCCAACGCCAAATTACGCTATAACTTGAAATCAAATGAAAATTGGATAACAACATTTGAGTTTTTTTACAATATTTTTACGTGTATAATACATTCCTGGAGTTTAGTCTGTTCCTCCCGACTCACCTTGTATATATGGTTATATTTACAAGTTTACAAAAGTTAATGATAACCTGTTACGCGGCACAAATGAAGTCTGGAGTGTCCGTCTACCTTAGTGGGTAATAGATCGAAAAGATGGCGCCACGTAATTTCTTACTCCAAACTTCCGAATTCTTACCAAAATTACGAAAGTAAGATATTCGTATACTGATCGAGAATAATAATAAATTTGAAATAAATAACTTTTTGTGTATTATAATATAGTATATAATCTAATATATAATTCGTTTTAACAGTACAAATCCATATAAAAAAATAATATTCTATGCTAAGACAGATCAACGAGCTCGCCGAGAAATAATTTGATACAAAATAGTTGTAATAATTGCAATTAGCTTCAATCCGATTAAATAATTAGGAATGAAGAAATATCATTAAATTTAAATGGATCAAACAATTAATAAATAAATTAAACTAAATTAAACTGGACAATACCAATGCTATTGTCACAATAATAAATTATCTGATAATCCTTGACAGGGCGTGAAGGCAATAATTATGATGGTTGCAATCCGAATAAGAATGCAATATTCCTGAGACTAGCAGGGACTGAGTATATTGCCTTTGAATCCTTCCGGTTTCCGTGAGTCTTCACCGTTGATCACACTCGAACTTGTTATTCCAAATTTTGACAGTATTGGCGACGAGATACAAATGCTCACAAAGTTATCACTCATATAATTAATTTGTAGAGTATAATAACAGCGAAATGCGGGTTCCATAAAAAGTCTTCAGATTGAACACGGTCTGTAAGAATTCAGAATTATTGTTGCCAATCGTAAAAGCAACAATGGCAAAAAATTCTAATTCTAAAGTCGCTAAGAGAAATCTAAGCTCCCCAAACAACTTTAATATTGACAAACAATACCAAGACAAAATGGAGCAATCCATAAAGTCTCCGACCTTCGCTACCAACCGACACCGACTTTCGACCACATCAAGCTTTATCTTATCCGCCGCCGCAGAGGATGGTTCTTCGGGATCGTCCTGCGGAGCAGCCTTTTCAAGATCAGAAACATCGCAGAACCCGGACCACGAAGGAGACAACGCCCTAGACAATGACGACTTCCAGCTCCAGAGGCATCAACGCAAGGCCAACCAAAACGCCAGGCATCCATGTCCCACATTCAAGCGCCACCGGAAAAGAAGAGTCAGGAAACAGCTAAATATCGATTTACCATTACTCCCCTCCCAAAACCCTTTCAGGAAACTAAAGCTCTATTTACTGCCCTCCAACCGGTTAATAACGAAGTTGTCTCAATTCTACATTCACAAAAATACTGCCTATATAACCACTACCACCGCTAACTTCGACCGACACGCGCCTGCCATCGCTGACAGCTTTGGCGAACCGCTCTCGATTAAACCGGCAAACAAACGCGAACGCACCCAACCCACCACCCACATTCTTTTGCGTTCCCCGGAACGTATCCTTTAACATTACTGATGCCGATGTTACCGAAGCCCTAGTGGAAGCCGGGCTGAACGTTACAAAGGCACTTAGAATTAGATCTAAAGCCACGGACCGACTAACAACCCTAGTCAGGGTAATATTGTTGATTGACATATTATATTAGGAAGATATTCAACCTTACGGGAATAAACGTCCAAGCTAACGAACCTACCACTACGAGGCGCTGCATACGCGATTCAAGACTTGGATAACATAACACTACGTGGCGCTGTACAATCCAACTATTTTTACTGGTTTAATTCTGTGCTAAACAAAGTGTAGAAAAAGAACGAGGGAACACGAAAACAGGCGATTTGATTTAATGAAACAGGTGGATGAATGCGTTCGTAAATGGTGTAAATCGCCACAGAAAATTATTATCAATTAATTAACGATATTCAAATAATATATATATTTAATGTAAATAAATTGATTTGTTAAATCAAT
The DNA here is from genome assembly GCA_963932245.1 of Tachinus rufipes. Classification (NCBI taxonomy): domain Eukaryota; kingdom Metazoa; phylum Arthropoda; class Insecta; order Coleoptera; family Staphylinidae; genus Tachinus; species Tachinus rufipes. The sequence continues at coordinate 58,964,694 of OZ010747.1, forward strand.
GTTATTATATTTTTTGTTTTCAATACAAGCATTAGTAATTTATCAAATATAAATGCTAATCGGAACGATTATAATTGAAAAAATTCAGTTTTATTTAAATTTAAAAAAAAAGTTTATTTTGATAATAATAGTTATTAATAAATGGTTTTCTATACATTATTAAATTATATACATATTAATAAAAACATTCATTAAAAGAATAAAAAATGTAGTTAAACATTAATATCGTTGCAATAAACTGGCATCAATTAAACTCGTAAAGTAATTTCAATACACAAAACAGAACTAATTAAAAAATAATTAAACAATTTAATAAGAAAATTATACACACATTTAATACATACAGATATTATAATTTAAATTCATATTCATGTTACAAAACAAACTATAAATGACATACTTATTAACAAAATAGGACTAAAATTTTATTCTTGTTTACAAACGTTTCCTAATTTTTCTAAAAAATCATTACAAAATGCCAATCAACATTTCAATCTTTATAAATTAGCAAAACAATTAGCAAAGGGTATATATCTATCAAAAACTGAGTTATAAGCTTTATAAACTGCACTGGCAAGCAAAAAAGAGATCATTTTAAAATTATGCCTTAGTTTTAGAATTTTTTGTTTTAACCTTATGTTAGCAATTTGTAAACAATTGTACTGTATTTTGCACACTAAATTAAAAATTTAATGTTGAATGGTAAAACATATTTATTTTTTTTTATTGCGTATTTTGGAAATATCACAAATTTACAGTTCAGTCAAAGTTCGAATTTGGAACAAAAAATATAAAAAAAAAACTGTATAGTAACTGTCTTAGCTCCTGAGCAGTTCTTGGAACAAGTGTGCGCTTTTTGATACTCATCTCAGACATGTTTTATGGGATTCCGAGCTGAGAGCTGGCCAATCGATTAACGAAATTCCCACTTTATCCAGATAATCTCTGACAACTCTGGCTACGTGAGATCTAGCATTATCTTGCATACAAATGCCGCGCTCGCCCATAGTTGTCATGAAGAGCATAACATGATCTTCGAAGCTGTCAGGGAGCCATTCTCTATAAAGACGTGCTTCGGTAAAAATAAATTTTTTTGCCCAAACCATAACCGATCCACCTTCAAATGGAAGTCGTTCATCAATACAAACTGAAGCGTATCTTTCTCCCAGCCTTCTCCATACTTTCCGACGCAATTAAACTGAAAACAGTTCCATGTTCCAGTCCTCATTATTCCATACCCGGTGATTTCGTGCAAAAACCAATCTTGCAATACGATGTCGGCGTTGTAAAGGTGGACTTGTAGCCATCTTTCTACAAAACAATCCAGCAGTCCAAAACCTTCCCCTAACAGTCCATTCACTAACATTTACATCTTAACTTCATGGAGTTGGAGTTGATTTCGTAGATAAACTGCAGAAGCTGTTCTGTTCCACAAACTTGTGGACACCAAAAAACAATCATCTCTGTTCGTAATGACTTTTTTTTGCCCTGATTCTGATCTTTTGATTATCAGGCCAGTATCCAAGTAACGCGGATACATGTTTTGTGAAGCACAATGGCTTTTACTAACAATCCATGCAGTTTTACGTTTTCCTAGCCCATATTCAATCGACGCTACAATTCTTGCCACAACAATAGGGCCTAAAGGCATTATGACCTGTTAAGTACTGTACACTGTGACAAGTTTTGCAGAGATAAATCAACACTAAGAAAAAACCACAACAAATTGTAGGTTTACAATTAGAGCAAAATAGATGCTGTTTTATAAAAGTCTGTAACACGGTAGTAATAACTAACAGATAGATATTATAGTATTTATCCGGATAAAATTCTAATTTTGCGATGTGGTTTGATTGAGGACTTATGCGATGGCTTTTTTTTCAACAATAAGTCAACTTTCCATTTAGTATTTCTAAACATTTTTATTTTTATCAGCTGCTTTATTAAAATTAACATATGTTCTTGAGAACATGGTATAGAGCTCATCCAACATTTAATTCTATGGTCATTTGTAATTTTTGTTGTTATGATTTGTGCTAGCAAATAATGAGTTATATATTTATCATAATATTTATTAAATAAATTTAGCAGAAACGAAACAATGTTACTAAATTCAGTTGTCGGTCGTTTAAGATATTTTATATTATGTTTTACACCATAATCTTTGTTTAGTATTAACATTTCATTTTTACCAACAGTTTCCAGTTTATTTACTAAGCACTCTTCGCAAATAGCACAATTTGTTTTTTTAATTAAATAATGAATTAAGTAGCCGGCAACATATACATTAGAACATTTTTCTAAAGTTGAACTGTCTTCTTCATCATCTTCAATGTTTTCATTATTAATGTCCGCAGCTATTATGGTATTGTTTATTGTTTGGTTTGAATCTGATAATACATCATCATCATCCTCATCACCATCAAGCTCATAATAATTATTACTATTTGTATTTTGAGTTTCACTCCTGGTATCCGCAGCTAACGCAACATTATTTGATTGTGTGCATGTTTCTAATGATAAATGTTCATCATCATCAATTTCGCAATTAGCGTTGGTTACTGGAGTTTGCAGCCTGATAAACATGTTATGTTGCAATGCTAGTCTAAACGCTTTTGGAGTGGGCATAGGGTTATAACCGCCCCGATTTCGAATAACAGAAAATGTATTTTCTATTGGATCCTGATTTATTCTAGACGTGATTAAATATAGCGTATCTTCGGTTTTTAGATCATTCCATAAAGATAATATTGATCTTATTGTCCATATAAATCCATCAATACAAGAAATGTTTGTTCTTTCCTTTCCATTTTCAAAAAATTTTACGGTTTGAAAATATTGAATAGCCGATTCTAATGTTTTTTCCGATAAGCGTTTAAAAACAGACAAAGCAGATTTATAAGGATTTGGTTCTTCAACGACACGCGAATTTAAACAATCAAAAATATTGTTTACATCTTTTAAAAAATTTGATGTATCCACTGCCGTAGAGCTTGTCAGTTCTTTAGTATTCGCAGCAGTTTTTATAGCGGTTGAAACGGTGTGTCTGAAAATTTGTGCAGCAAGCTTTACTCGCATTTTTTGAAACGGGTTTGGATGCAAATGCTTTTCTGTTATTTTAAGCATTGCTCTAGTTGTAGTGCTTTTTTGATCTATTGCATACGTTTCAACAATATCTTGCTAAGAGACTCTTTTCCCATTTACAAATGTTTGAATTTTGTGATTCATAAAATTATTTCTTAAAGACTTAAGAAGGTGAGGTGAATCAAAACAAGTGTAAATATCATTACCGCCAATACAAATTTTGGGGTTGTCAATCTTTGCGCCAATTATTTTAAGTGCTTTTCTATTGCTGGGACATTGATCACATACCAAAACTCTTGGTTTTAAACCAATTTCAATTATTTTTTTACAACCGCAACTATTAAATCAGCAAGAGTAACACTATTTGCAGGTCCTGTTGACAAATAATATGCAAATGGCATCTTCCAATTATATTGCAATCCTCTTAAAAAAAATAAAACACCATGGTCTGCCAAGGTTTGTGTTCTACCCAAATGCCCAAAATCTTGAAAACCCTCCAAAAAATCGTGAAAAACGTTATAATCTAAATTACTTTTTAATTTAATTTCGTCAAACATTAAGACACATTCTTTTTCTTTAGATTCCATTGATTGAGCCCGCTGATGCAATTTGTTAATTAATGAAGTGTCTAGTCCAGTTTTTAAGTTAACCACACGCAACCAAGACAAAATGGTAGATACTCCCGGTAATGTAATTTTTAAATCTCTTTGCATAAATTTATATGCATTTGGAGATTTATAATACAAGGAAAGCGCTAATTGTTTTTCATTGATTGTCCAGTTAGTTCGCGGAGCATGAAAACAATTACTAAAAACTAATGTTTTTGCAGCTGATGATTTTAACTGCATTAAATTAGACACCACATGTTTTGGGCTGTTAACTTTGATTTTTTGGCGAAGACGGTAATTTTTACTTCTCATTTTATCATGTTTTAATTTTAACTGTGTAACTTTATTTTTTACATCTTTAGACAGCTGTGGACTTGGCAAGTTTTCAATATCAGAAATATTTTCCATAGGTGGACTATTAGTTTTAATATCAATAAAATTATCTGCAGTGTTATTAAAATTGTTTTCAGATTTATCACTAATTTCTTCAAAGACAAACCGATTACTGTATGTAACTATAGATGGTCTACTTACATTTTCTTTGTCTAAATTAGTTGCATTTGTATTTATATTAGAAAAATCATCTACTTGCATTTTTACTGGACTTGTACAACAGTTCAAATTAATTGGCGATGTATTACCAATTCTTGAAGGAATGTCACTTATCCAAGTGGAATTTTTAATTGGGCTCTTTATTGTTCCTCCAGATTTAGATGGTGAATTCTGTTTTAAATCTATTTTAATGTTGTATTTGTTTGGTGATGTTGTTTCATAGTTTGATACTACTTGTTGTTGGGTACCACGGCTGCCAAGATCTTCAAAATGATAGGCGTTAGAAGAAAATTGCTCAGGAACTGTGTCTGAAAATTAAATGTTAATAAATTTATATAAATTTTCAGATAAATCATAGAATAGTCATTTAATTGTTTTTTATATAAAATTTTTTTTCATTAATTACTAACATTTAACTGTTAAAAAATCTCTTATTTTCTTGTTAAAAATTCATCAATTAACAAAAATTACATTTACTTTTTTTAGTTGAACAAGCGTAATTAACTAAGATTATATTAGCAAAAAAAATGTTTTTGTATGAAATTATGTGTTAACTTAAAAAATTAATACAATTATATACTATACAAGATGTTTCCTAACTGGAAGCAAAAAATGAAACTTTAGGTACATTTTTTAATTTCAAACAAAAAATCTAAATAACTTTTTGTCTATCTCGTTTAGTTTTCGAGATAATAAAAAAGTACACATTATTTAAAAAAACTTTTTATTTAGCAAAATTTAAGTAAAAACACTTTTAAGTAAAAGACACAAATTAATCACAGTATATTAATGTAAAGTTTTACGTATTCAATTGCTTTCTTGGGAACTCAGCGTTTTTTTTACATTTTTTGATCGTGTGTTTAGAATTGCTTTTTAGAAAAAATATTTTTTCAAAACTATTCAAAGAATAAGTTTTCACAAACAATTTTTTTTTTCTTTAAATTTTAAAAATTTTGCGCAACTTTAAAAGACAGGTTTTTTTTTAAATGAAGGGTATTTTCGTTTTTTCTTAAATATACATAGATAAAAACAAGCTTTTACATATGCAAAAGTTACCCTTTAAATTTTGAAAATTTTGCACAACTTTAAAAGACAGGTTTTTTTTTAAATGAAGGCTATTTTCGTTTTTTCTTAAATATAGATAAAAACAAGCTTTTACATATGCAAAAGTTACCCTAAAAATTTCAGGAAGTGCCGTGCGCTACGCTCTGAGATATCTTACAATGTATCTACAGAAATACTTAAATCAAATAGCGAAAAAGACTTGAATGGCCCTATTGAGAAAATGAAAGTCGTTGTACTGCATCACCTAGTTGTAGGTGTACTTTTTGATAATGATATGGGTGAGGAATATCCTTATTTAAGGTTTTCCAGACAACGTTTTTAGATAGTTATAAATGGGCGGAAAGTCACCTAACGCCCTTGTTCATCTAAAACTCCGTCAACTATTTGTTTCTTTTCTGCCACGGTGTGCTGTTGATGTGGACCTCCACTACGCAGATTTTTAATTCCAAATTCACGGAGCCTTCAAAATGCGTCTGAAAATACGCGACAAGACTTCTGTCGGAAAGTCTTATTTGATAATTGCGACATGCAGTTAGGGCATTTTCATTACATTACATTATTTGCGATTTTGACAAGTATCATAAGCTTGCTTCAACGCGCACTTGTTGTGTTGTTGTTTTGTTTGTTTGTTTTTGCTAAATAAAAAGTTTTCTAAATAATGTGTATTTATTTATTATCTCGAAAAAGAAAGCGAGATAGACCAAAGAGTTATTTTAATTTTCTGTTTGAAATTAAAAAGTGTACCTAAAGTTTTATTTTTTGCATATGGTTTGGAAACATCCTGTATAAAGAAGTACTTACCATATTTTACAGGAATTGCGTTCCAAATCAATCTCTTCTTCAAAGCTTTGGGGTCTTTGAACGAGAGACTAGAAAAATGCTCTTCACACAAAATTTTTTTTATAATTTCATTTTCCTCTAGAAATAATAAATTGGAATTGCCACTATTTATAATCCACTGCCGCGAACGATCATCTTTCGGAAATTTATAAAATGATAATTTGCAATTTTGTCTGGTGTTACAGCATTTATAATAAACTCATTTATGCGACATGTTTGCAAAAATGTTATTATTAATTTAAGTTGTGACTAAAAGACTGGATACACAGTGCGAGCTAGCATCCGAGCTGGTCTATTCAGTTCTGTAGTGCACCTACTGACAGTACTGGCATCGTGTGACCGCATCATACAAGTCATGACTCATGACAGCAACTCTTATAATGCGGTGGCACTGTGCGAGTAAGTGCACTGCAGTAACTGACTACGCCAGCTCGGATGCTAGCTCGCACCGTGTAACTAGGCCTTTAATAACTTAGCACGTTTATTATTTTGTGTAAATTTAATGAAAACCACCTACATTTTTATACGCAAATGTATACTTCTGTCAGACAAAAAAATAAAAATAGACCAACAAATTTCTCGTAAAAGAAAATATTAGCACAAATAGATTATGATGTGCGCAAAATACTAAGAACTTAACCACAAGTTTTTTATTCTGTGCTTAAAATCAAAAATATTTTAAAAAAATAATTAAAATTATATCACAAGTAGAACCATATAAAATAATAATAATTTTTATACGATTTGGTTTAGGTTAAGTGTAAAAGAAACAATAATTTTATTATTTTTTTGTGATGCTTTCATTGTAATTGTTAGCGTTTTATAATAATATAATTTTCACTAATTAAAATAAATACTCATTAAGCATAAACTATTCATTAGAATTAGATAATTATATAAAAATATCTTGCCTATATAATAAAAAAAATAGTTTGAGAATTTTATGATGTATCTATTTGATACTGCATAAATAGTAAGCCCCTGAACATCTCGTTTACTTTCGCATGGCAGCGACTGAAATTTCACTCGCCGCCGGCCAATCGGGCCAAGCCGACGAGAATTCTTCAAAATTCATCGTAGACTCGCACCATTGCTTGCACCTGCTCAGATAGTATTTTATTTAGCCGTACGGCAGCACTATACGGTTTCCAACTAGTAATGCGTGGAAGGGAGAACGATGCGTCGGCTCTACTTCCTCTCATTGAGTAATAGTGTGGTCGCGTTTGTACATGGTGGTTGAATATCTTCCAATATAATATTTCAATCAACGGTAATATCAACCGACGCCGACACTATCGAGGACCTATTATCTAACGGCTTAATTCACTTCCCTCCGTGCCCCAACCGCTTCAATGTCCTCGATGCCACAAATTTCATCCGACACTGGAACACTGCAATAACCCTACCACATGCGGCACATGTGCCGGAAATCATCCCACCCACACCTGCACGTCTACCACACTTAAGTGCACTTTATGCGGCTCCTCAGACCATGCGGCATGATCTCATAAATGCCCCTCGCGCCCCAAAGCTCCTCTTTCAGTAGCAACCGTCGTCCCGCTAAAAACTATAGATATTTTGTACTCGTCAAGGTCGCCTCTGGCTATAAAAAGCCACCGACGATCTGGAATGCTGGTTAGATGACTGGCTAGTAAAGGTCAATCCGGAGAAAAGCAAAGCCGTTCTATTGACGGAACGTACCTCATGATAACGTCTGTATCGACGACGTTCTCATACCGTGGTCCGATTCTGCTAAGTATCTTGGGATTACCTTTGACAAGGGGCTCACGTACAAGTTGCACGTGCAGCCAATACTCGATAAAGCTAAATTAGCTAAAAATCTTCTGGTTCCGATGCTGCGGCGGAACAGTGGTCTCTCTCTCCGGAATAAAGTCTGGTTATACACGTTTACCATCAGACCCATGATGACGTACGCGTGCCCCGTCTGGGGAACCGCCGCAAATACGCATCTAGATAGGTTAGAGTCATTCCAAGGCAAAACCTTGCGGTGGCTCACTGGAGCTCCATGGTTTGTCTGAAATTGCGATATTCAAAGCGATCTCGGGATTCCACCACTACGCAGACATATAAAGAAGTTTCGCGACACAAGATCCCGGTTAATCAATCGATTAACATATCCTAAAACTCCTTTCCTCTTCCCTCAGCCTATATGGCGCATATGTCCCCTCTTTTTCGACACTGTCTTGTCTTTCAACTATCAACGGAAGGTTTATGAGCTTAAGGTCTCGAACTTCCATGCATATCACCGGGGGGGAGTTTAGTCGGTAGGCGCCTGCTTCTTGTGGGTGAATCCGACACTTTCAGTCTTTAGAAGATTCTCCTACCAAGCCACAAAAAAAAAGAGCTCAAGTAAACCAGTCGAGTCCTGTCCACCGCCGAGTGAACATCGATTTGAAGAGCTCCAGATACAACCACAACTGCAATTTTAATTGCACCAAATCCGGATAATTGATTGAACTGGTCACTCAATTAATTATCCACTCTTCTATTTATTTATTGAATATCCAATATTTAATATTTAACTAACTCAACCGTAATTTTTCAGCATGGACTCCGACCTCTCTGACAGTGAGGTGGTACTTTCCATACTGCTCATAGAGGTCCAGAAGATGACTGATTACATTAAAGCGCAAGATGCCAAGATTAAAAACTTGGAGGAACGTCTGGTGAGGATGGTCGAGGACGAATCTGAGAAGATTGACGTCGCTTTCGACAAGATCCAGAGGTCCAAATACGATCTTGGCTCTACTCTCCAGACCATCCATGAAGACATCTCGAAAGAGACAAAGAAGATGATTGCCGAGATTGCGAAGCAGCCCACACTGCCAGCCATCAGCCCCCAAGGCCAATGGGTCATCAACCCGGCCAGCCCCTATGGCTCAGTCGGCCGCCTCGGGAGGGCGCTGGCACCCGACGCCCACCCCCTATCACGATAAGGAAGAAATCTCTGTATCCTGGGCTGTTGGAGACTTTCAAGTCTATCAATATCAATATTGATAAAGCGGTAAACGTAATGGATGACATCCGTTTGCATCCTTGCACTTCGAACGATTTTCGTGTTGTCACCACTGCACTGCCGCTAATGTGGTGCACTACACTTTTCAAACAGGGGCTGAAAAGACCCTTCTTCCGTAACTCGCATGGGAAGGAACGGGAAATCCTTTCCAATGCTTTACGTTCAGCTTCCCCAGGGAGCCAAAAATAAGGAGATACTCTTTCTCAATGAGATTTGCGGGCTTCGTTGTACGGTTGAGTACAAACACATGGCAGTCACTTAGGGGGGTTTAGTTGGTAGGCGTCCGTAAAGATGAATCCTACACTTGCCAAGTCTTTAGGAAGATTCCCCTCCAACCCGCCCCCCTCGTCGCTTTTTTGGAGCTCCTTGTTACGTAGCAACCACGTAACAATCGCGACAATTTTATTTAATTCCGCGAGTGAATGCAAACAATTGTAATCAATTTCAAATTATTATATTTGTTGTAAAAGTGACAATAAACATTGTTGCATCGCAACAAACAAAGTGAAAAGTGTAATTTAGTGCAATGCCGCCTAAGAAGAAAGCGAGGATAAAGCCGTCTACATAGAAAAAGAGTGGAGATTTAAATACAAACACGGCGTTGAATACCATTATGTCCGAAATTCGTCGGATTAATGAACGGCTTTTCAGTTTGGAAAGCTTTTCAGTCCCCATCAGATCCAATACTTCGAACAATAATGTAATTGAAACCCCTCAAATGGACAACAATCAACTATCATCTATCAGGGATTTAGCTATTCTGCCGCCAAATGAGGCGGATTCTGACAGCAAAATGGAAACCGAATCTGGCACATGTTCTGATACAAACTCGTTATCAACGTCAACAGCTTCATCCACAAACGGTGGATTAAATACGACCAAATATCCACCGCCTAACAGAAAGAGAAAACTGGTTAGTAGCACCATCATTTACTCCGACATCGCAACACAAGGTAAGCCTGTAACAAATGATAAAACTCCCTGCACCCCCGCAATTGTCGCCCATACAGAGCCAATTTTAATTAATTAATCCGTCGCGATTAATGCTCCTCAAGCTACAATGTCAGAAAATATAATTGCCCAAATAGTAAAGTTGAAAAGGCCCCCCGATCATTCTTAGGCAGAAAGAAAAATACACGATTGTCAAAGAGTACTTAAAAGCTAAGAGAAAAAATTGTTTCTCGGCTACCAACATTAGGGATGGCATACGCCTACAACCCTCCAGAGCTGCCGACCAACGGTTAATCACTAGCTTCTTAAACGATTCTCAATACCATTACCACACTTTCCAATTACCCGACGAATACACCCTTTCCGAGTCCATAGACCCGGAACCTGCTATAATCGAACTCCGCAAAAGTGGTTTCAAGATTAAATCATTTACACGACTTGGCAAAAAAGATAAAATTTCCTCTCATTTATGTGCAATAACCTTGCACAGAAAAGAGCAGGGAAATTTTTACTGTTACGCGCTTGATGAGCCTCTGCGTTACTGTAGAAGCTAAACGTAAATCTATTGACATAATCCAATATCATAGATGTCAACAATTCGGACACACTTCAAGTGTGTAAAATGCGCTGGCAATCATGCCACAATATAGTGCAAACGCGCAAAAAAAAAACCACTACACCAGCTAAATGCGTAAATTGCGGCGAAACCCATCCGGCTAGCTATCGTGGCTGTTCTGTCCATAAAACCCTTGTTTCTCCAAGAAACAAAGCTTTTCAAAACTTGCAAGTTGTGAACACAACACAAACCACTCGCGTAACCACACACACGCTTCAGGAACCACCCCTGGTGTGTCCTACTCTCAGGCAACAGGTAATAAACCTGATACAGCCACCAACCGCCCTGATAGTTTGTCAACAAATAACGACGCAAATACCCGCCATGACATCGTGAAAGATTTGTTAAACGCGAGCTCAAACGAAAAGTTTTATATTATGCTGTTAAAATCTTTCGACAGAATCCGCGCTCAATATGGACCTTAATCCAACTGGGACGCGTTCTTTCACAATTGCATTCTGGAATGAGGATGGCATTTATCAAAAAAGTCATGAACTTTCGGTATTCTTAAATGAATATAAAGTTGATGTCATGCTCCTAAGTGAAACAAATTTAAAACCCCACCGTCGCGTAAATTTTAGCAACTACTTCTGCTATAGAGCAGACAGGTTGAATCGATTAGGAGGTGGAACAGCGATCTTCGTAAGAAGGTCTCTCAATCATTCCAAAATTGATACATCTGCTTTAACTTACATCGAAGCAAATTCAGTTATTGTGAATATTCCCTGCTGGAATATTTAAATTAGTTTCTACATACTTACCACTACAAAAATTCATATTACACAGTGACCTGGTTGCACTATTATCGGACCAAATGCCAACCATCATAGCTGGTGATCTCAATGCTAAGCACATAGCCTGGCACAACCGCATTAACAACACCAAAGGCAAAGCACTAGATGGTTATATAACCCGTCATGGCCTAACTGTTCTAGGACCTGACGCTCCGACATGCTACAGCTCAAATGGTGCTTGAGGTGACGTGATTAGTATAGCTATCCTGAAGAATGTAACGGCTCAGGCAGATGTCACGGTAATCAATGACCTGAGCTCAGATCATTTACCTGTTTTAATGGAAGTTTCAACAGGTACTGCACTTTTTGACAGAAACAGAGTTGTTCGCAAGACAAACTGGCCTCTCTATCAAAAATACCTGTCAGAAATCATGGGCTCAATACCCATCATAGAAACAAGGGAAGATCTAGACAGGCGGTTGAAAATCTGACATTAAAAATGTCAGAGGTGCTGATGGAAGCATCATATCAAATCACTTTGAGTCACAAACACCCCCTGGGATTGCATCGAGCAATCAAAGATCTGATCAGGGAAAAGAATTTAGCCAAATCTAGATGGCAATTGACCATAACAGCTCGTGTACGTAGAGCTATTAGCAAACTCAAAAATTTGTGTTGGCAAACTAAGATGGAATCCACAGAAGGGTATCAATCTTTGATGTAGAAACTCAGTAATATTCTACGTAAAAAGAGATCGCCTATCTTAGTTATGCATGGCGAACACGGCTTGGTATTCACTGCTTTAGAGAAAGTGGAGGTACTTTCAGACAGTCTGGAACTTAAATCTTTATTAGACTACAATGATGCAGATCTTGATCACGTGGAACGTGTACATTCATTTGTACATAAGTACCTGAGGGAAGCCCACGAAGATCAGATAGTTAGCCTGGCACCTTTACGCATCAAAGAAGTAGTGAAAAACTTGAATGCCAAAAAAGCCCCTGGTCCCGACAATATTCCAAACATGGCACTAAAAACTTATCCACAGAAGGCAATTATGACATTAACTAATATCATCAATGCGGTTCTCCGTATGAGTCACTTCCCCGAATCATGGAAACACTCCCACGTTGTCAGCTTTCCCAAAACAGGAAAAGATCCAAGGTTTCCTCAGAATTATCGACCCGTAAGTCTCTTGAGTACTATTGGCAAAGTACAGATACACACGGACGAACAAAATGTTCTGCCGGTTCATCAGTTCGGATTTCGATCAGAACACTCAACGTGCCACCAACTTCTAAAGGTGGTAGACCAAATCATTGCTGGATTCAACTCAAAAAAGGCGACAGGCGCGCTTTTCTTTGATGTTGAGAAGGCATTTGACAAAGTATGGCATAAAGAACTCATATACAAATTAATCAGATACAACTACCCCGCTAAGTTGGTTAAATTAATTGACTCCTACCTACATAACAGAACACCAAAATAGGCAAAAACACATCTACGATACGCAACATAACAGCTGAAGTGCCCCAAGGGTCACTCCTCTCACCACTATTCTTCAACATATACGTTTCAGACATGCCAACACCGACAACTGGAGTCAAGATAGCACAGTACGCGGATGACACCGCGTTTCTGTACTCCTCAACCTGCCCCCGCGTTATCACTACGCGGTTGCAAGACGCCACTGATGCTCTTAAAAGATGGCTCAGCACATGGCTCATCAGGACCAACCCTGAAAAAAGTACAGCTATCTTGTTTTCGAAACGACGCCAACAATCAAGTACACAACCATACGAACACAAACACTTAAATGATAAACCAATCCCATAGAAGGAATCGGTTAAATACCTAGGTGTACACCTAGACCGTAGATTGACGTGTCTTTGCACGTGAAAATTAAGCTTGGAAAAGCCAGGCAGTCAGTCAGTAGTCTCATGCCCCTTATAGGATGGAGAAGCAAAATGAGTCTTAGAAATAAGTTATTGTTGTACAAATCAACTATCAGACCGGTTGTGCTATACGCCAGTGCTATTTGGCGTTCCAACGGGGACTCCCAGGACAACGAGGGATATCGACTTGTGAAGAACAAGAAGAAAAAGAAGACGGGGGTGAGTCTCTCTCTTTTAATTCTAACAACAGACCATCAGTCATTCCCCAGCTACCCTCAGGAGCTGCGAACAGACGGTCATCAGAGACCAATCCTGCTGGCCCTTCAGGCCAAAAGGCAAAAGGGCTATCTGCCCAAAAAGGCGCCGCACCGCCGCCGCTCAAAATGGGACATGCAAAAAGGACTTCACCGAGGTGAGGTCAAGCCTGCCGCCTCGGACCTTAACCCCGCCGGTGATCCTATCCAACCTCCTACAACTGATTCAAAATCACGCCCGCCAGCATTTGTCCTGAATGACAAATCAAAATTTCAGGGCTACTCCCAATATTTTCGAGAGAATAATATCGAAATACTATCCTCAAAAAATACATACGATGGCATTCGCATGGTTACGGCTTCTCTTGCCGACCACCGAAAAGCCACCGCTTATCTGAAAGCCGACGGGGCGGACTTCCACACTTGGTCCACCCCCGAGGAACGCTGCCTAGAGGTGGTGATCCGTGATGTTCCTCAAAACTTCACGGAAGCAGATATCGGACAGGCGCTCGAAGATCTGGGATTTGCGCCGTCCAACATCCACAGAATGGGAAACGAATTCGTTCGTTTTCCATTACAATCGATCCAACTACCAAAGTTGGCCAAAATCTTTGAGATCAAAGATCTGAAAAACTTCTTCAATCAACGGTCTCAGTCAAGCCAAGAAAAAGGGGCGGCGGCATTCCTCAATGTCAGCGATGCTAGTGCCACGGGCACGCCACCAAAAGATGCTACAAGGCATCTTTTGTATGCAGGATATGCTTGAGATCCCACCAGTCGAGAGGGTGCCCAAAAGGCACAAAAGCAAAATGTGCTCTCTGCGCCGGCCCCCATCCGGCCAACTACCTGGGCTGCCCGGTATACGCTAAGGTAATAGTGTCTATGAATGAAAACAAAAAGGCTACCAGGCCGCCGCCGGGGGCGGCGACGGCCCGAACCCAAAATTCTACTCAAGGCACAGCACCCCGCAGGTCGGCAGCCGTATCGACAAACAGGTCGTTTGCCAGTCTGCTCTCTCCGCATCAAGCATTGCAAATGCAGATGCAAATGAAAAAATCGCCGCTCTCATCGAAGAATGCAACGATTTTCAAAATAAAATGCTGAGCAAACTCTTGTCCATGCAAACCCAAAATGGATAATACACATGAGGTGTTATTAAGAGTCTGCTTTTGGAATGCCAATAGCATCCCAGAGAAACTGGGAGAGGTCGAGGATTTCTTTTTTAAAGAGGAAATTGATGTCATGCTCATAAGCGAATCGAACTATCGCCCTTGGCACTCGTTAACAATCCTAAATACTTTTACGTATAAGGGAACGTCGGAGGTGGACCGGAAGCGTGGTACAGTGATCTTTGCAAAAAGATCGCTGGACCATTCTGAAGTGGACACCCCAGACACTTTGACTTTAGAATTTAATGCGATAGTGGTGAGGGTGCCTGGGTTGGGCACACTCAAGATCGCATCTGGATACCTCAGTTCTTTGAACCGAATCAAAATAGCTGATTTTGATCAGGTTCTCTCTTCGCAATTCCCCACAATCATAGCTGGGGATTTTAATGTCAAACACCCGGCGTGGAACAGTTTAACAACCAACGTAAAAGGTCGAGCTTTGCAAGACTACGTTGAGAGAAACGGTATTCGAGTCTTGGGTCCAGTAAACCCACACACCACAGCTATGCTGCTCACAGAGGGTGGTCCTGGATGTAACAATACTAAAGGACGTCAACTCTCAAATCAAGATTAGGATAATCAATGACCTTAGCTCCGACCACATGCCAGTAATTCTGGAGTTCTATGGAAGGGGGGGGGGGACTCGGTGGGGGGAAGGCAGTTTGTCACTCAAACAAACTTAGCCCTCTTCCCTGGGTCCCTGGAGGAAAGCATAGAGAAACTGAATCAAGTACGGACGGTTGAAGAACTAGAAGGAGCTGTCGAACAGCTCACAGAGCTGATTTACAAAGCCAGAGAAAAGGCTTCTAAAACCTTTCAGGTTCGGGCAGATAATCCACTTGGACTATCACGCGAACAAAAGGCATTGATTCGTAAAAAGAATGCCGACAGACGTCAATGGCAAAGGTATCGCGATTCAGTAAATCGAGAAATTCTTAACGAATTTTACAGGGAAGTTAGGTCCACTATAAAACAGCAAAAAGATCTGAACTGGCAAAAAACAATGGAATCGACGACAGAGGATGTAAATCTAATGTGAAAAATTTCCAGAGCTTTGCCAAATAGGAAAGTCCCAATACCAGTCATCCATGGTGAGAATGGGCTAAAAAATGATATCGAGGGAAAGGCCGAAGCATTCGCCTGAAACTCCAATGCTCCCCCCTTTATAACAGGGACACTGATCTGGAGCACATCGATAGGGTTCACCGAGAGGTCAGGGGCTTTTTACGAAATTTTAACGATGATCCGCCGCTAAACTGCGTTTGACCGTCCCGCGTTAAAGAAATTTTATCTCGACTTAAATCCCGAACCGCGCCAGTACCAGACGGTATTCCGAACAAGGCGTTGAAAACTTTCTCGCACAAAGCAATAATGGCTCTGACCAACATTGCAAATGCTATACTGCGTACAGGGCACTTTCCATCAATTTGGAAAGGCTCGCACGTAATCAGCATCCCAAAACCTGGGAAAGACCGAAAGTTTCCTCAAAAATAATCGGCCAATCAGTCTTCTATGCACCTTGAGCAAGGTCATGGAAAGAGTAATTCTGGACATTATCCAAAAACACGCAGAGGCTAACTCTCTTCTACCCGACCATCAACATGGATTCCGGCGTGAATACTCTGTCGTTCATCAGCTTAATCGAGTGACCGAACACATTATCGAAGGTTTTAAACTAAAGAAGTCCACAGGGGTAGTCTTTTTCGATGTCGAAAAAGCCTTCGATAAGGTTTAGCACGAAAGTTTGCTACTCAAACTGCATAGACAAAGGTTCTCACTGTGTGTAATAAGGCTTCTGGCGTCTTACCTAAAAAGCAGAACTTTATCAGTCAAACTCCAGAACCACGTATCTACCACTCGGTAGATCGAGTCTGGGGTACCTCAAGGCTCTCTTCTATCGCCTTTGCTGTTTAACCTTTTCGTCGCTGACATGCCATCGGGCAGGAAGCACGGGGTTAAAATGGCGCAATATGCCGATGATATGGCACTAATGTACAGCTCCAGGTCACCGATGGTGATCACTATCCGATTCCAAAAGGCCACCGAAGATCTTGAAGAGTGGCTCAGAGAATGGCCAATCGGGGTCAACCCGGAGAAGAGCAAAGCTGTCCTCTTCACCAGGCGACGTCACAAACCCCACGGAAGAGTACACGTAGACGAAATTCCAATCCCATGGTCGAGCTCTGGAATCACCTTCGACAAGGGCCTCACCTACAAGCTACACGTAGAAGCTATTCTGGACAAAGCCAAAATGGCAAAAAATTGTCTCGTACCGATGCTACGACGACACAGCGGATTGTCAATCCAAAACAAGCTCAGGATCTATACGAGCATCATCAGGTCGCAAATTGCGTTTGGATCTCCAGTCTGGGGGACAACTGCAAACGCCTCAAACGTCTTGGGCATTCCAAAATCTGACCCTGCGTTGGATTGTCGGAGCCCCCTGGTACATCAGGAAGGAAGACATTTGTAACGACCTGGGGATACCACCGCTGCCACAGTATTTGAAAGCTTTGGCTAAAAAATACTTTGCCAAACTCAGCACCCACTTCAACCCGCACCTGGCCAGGTTGGCTGAACCGGAAAAGGAGCAACACTCCATCAGGATACCGATCAATCATATCGCATCGTAACAAAGGGGACTCCCTACCAATCATCCCAGAGCCTATAGGGCTACTCACCCACCTTCTTCCCCATTTCAACTAACCAAAAGAAGGCATGTGCCAAAAGGTACAAACTTCCACAGGCAATTCAATGAGCGGTTTTTAGTCGGTAGGCGCCCGAAAGGGTGAATCCGATACTTTGCCAGTCTATAGAAGACTTTACCGCCTAGACCAAAAAAAAGAGCTTTAAACAGTTGACCTACGACCGTGCTAGAGTGCAGATCGCTACGACAACAATAAATGTGAAGTGAACAAGGACAAATGGCAGTGAAATGAACATTAATAGTGACATTAAAACAATACAAAGTGAAGTGTAAAAAAACAAAATGAGATAATTCACTGCGGGCGACAACGAAGATAACAACATGATAGAAATCCCGATTGATGACTCCCCGGAGATGCAACTTAAGGTATTAAAACAGAAAATAGAAACTAATACCATGAATTTATATGCAAAAATGAAAGAAAATGCACATAATATACTAGCATTAAAAGCTGTTAATAAATCCCTCCAAGCAGAATTAAATGCTGGATTCCTTTTAATAAATTCTTAATTAAAAGTTTTGCTTAAACAAAAATGCAATCACAATAAAAATCACACATTGCATAAAGAAAATGTTAAATTGCCAGACAATACTAACACAACAGTGACAGATATAAAAATAACTAACATAAAAGTTAAAAATAAAAAGAAAAGGACAAACACCCCCCGCATATAAGGTGACACATGGAGGAAAATACACCTCCACATGCCTCCACGCATCCACAAAAATAAGCCCCAAAACACACCTAATGATCATAGACAAATTAAAACATATTTAGACAAGAAAGGACATCACTCGCACACATACGAATTAGCGGAAGACAAAACCTTCAAAATAATTAATGTCTTAACAGAAGAAATCGCTGCTGCCCTAGAAGAACTAGGCTACAAAGTTAATTCCGTCAGCATACTACACAATAAACAAAGATACTACTCAATCATGTACGTATAACAACTAGAAAAAGACCCAAAAAATACAGAAATTATGCAAATAACGCACATACTAGGACTGAAAGTAAAAATCGAAAAAAATTAAGTCCGGAGATCCAGCACACTGTCATAGATGTCAAGTGTACGGACATTTGCAAAAAATGTGTACCAAAAAATTTGTATACGTCAGATGTGCACAAAATCACGCATCTGTGCACTGCAAGCTAACATCAGCTGACAGAGATCAAGCGGTATGTGCTAATTGCAAAGGGAACCATCCAGCTAGCTACAAAGAATACCCCGAGTACCAGAAACAAAAGACCAAAACGAATAAATCACAAAAAACGACAAGACTACAAATGTCAGAATCACCAAAGCCACGTGCACAAACGACAACTTACGCTAAAGCCGTACAACCAATAGTAGAAAATGAACCGGACACAACTGCAGATGTTCCTATAAAAGCCAAACTATTAAAGGCAATCAACACCTCCAAAAATGACAAAGAGCTATTAAAACAAATACTCATGATTGCGCTAATGAACATGAGCTCATAATGGCAGCACACCAAAACATACTAAACATAAGCTTCTGGAACTGCGACAGTCTCTCAAACAAAACAGATGAACTGAAAGACCACCTATTCGAACATCAAACAGACATAATGCTCTTATCGGAAACAGGCCTAAAAACAAAAAAAATAATAAAATTCCCAAATTATCATATTTACAGAAATGACAGAGTGGACCGAAAAGATCGATCCAACATGCAGTAATCGACCTACCCAAAATGACAAACCTAGAAGCAACTGGGGCAATTGTCAAAGTTGAACCCATAGGAAAAATCGAAATTGTAATATATAGAATGAATATATATTTTATAGTTGGGTAAAAACGTATTTCTTTAGATTTTTATATGTTTAGTTTTTATATGGTTTTATTTGTATATATATTGTAAAATGTATGAAAAGATTCAGTTTTATTTCCATCTTCAATAAACGACCTTAAATTTATATGTGTAGTGTTAATCCCTTGATTAACCCTTACAATTAGAGTGTGTATTACCGTTAATACATCACAGTGGCGACGAGGATTGTTTTAATTGAAAACGTAAAGTAAACTTTTATTTAATTTGCGAATTAAACATTATATTCGCGACCACGTGTAAAATGGCTGAACAAATAGGACAATTACGTGAGTTTAATTTAAGAACTAGTGAGTGGAGCGTATTTAAACCTCGCTTAGAAAATTATTATGTGGCAAATAATATTGAGGATGCTACAAAAAAACGAGCGATCTTCTTAAATATGTTAAATGAAGAAGCTTACAAACTCATATACAGTTTATGTTTGCCGAACGTTCCTGAAGCAATAGAATTTGCGGAACTAATTAATATATTTAATGTGCATTTTAAATGTGAACAATCTGTATTTGCAGCACGTTTCAAATTTTACAATTGTAAAATGGAACATGCAGAAAATGCTCCAGCATGGGCTGCAAGAGTAAGAAGCGCGGCAGTGCATTGTAAATTTAATGCCAACGAAATTGACAACAGACTTCGAGATCAATTTATCGTAGGATTCAGCAAGGGAAATACTCAAGACAGGCTGTTTGAAGAAAATGAAAAATTAACATTTGCAAAAGCAGTGGAAATTGCAAGAACCAAAATGACGGCACATCAAGTTTCCGTCGAAGTGAAGCAGGAACCCAACCAGGAGATGTATTGGATGCGCAAGTCCGGAAGTTCGACTAATTTTTCAAAATCATCTAGACAAACGTCATCAAGTGGAAGGCCCAGCAATGGATCAACGTACCAGCTACAAAAAGTGAAGTGTAACATTTGCAATAAAAAAGGACACATTGCGACTACATGTTATCAAAAGAAACACCCTGGTGGTAAGCTAAATAAAAAATCATTTAATAAAAATGTTAATTTTATTACCGAAAATGAAAATAATGATGAATATTTATTTTCTTTAAATGATCATAAAATAGATAATATAGATAATCCAATAACGGCAAAAGTTAAAATTGAGAATTTTTTATTAACATTCCAAATTGATACGGGATCTAGTGTATCCGTCCTTCCCGATAATATTTATGTTCAATATTTTTCTCATATTACATTAAATAAAAATGATAAAATATTTTATTTCTACAACGGACAAAAAGTTCAAGCCGTTGGATTTATTTATGCAGATATTATTTATAATAATATTTCACAAAATGTAAAATTTTATGTTATCGAAAATGGATCAGTTCCTTTGCTTGGTCGAAATTTTTTAAATTTATTTAATTTAGGTATAGCAGAATTAAATTTTGTAAATAGCATTGATGCGATAACACAAAAATATAATAAATTATTCACAAATGAATTGGGTACATTTAACAAGGGTACAATTAAATTAAATATTGCTGACAATGCCATTCCCAAATATTTTCGTCCGCGACCGCTACCGTTTGCAGTTAAAAATAAAGTAGAAAAAGAATTAATTAGATTGCAGGAATTGGATATAATATCACCAATCGAATATAGTAAATGGGGAACACCTATTGTACCCATACTAAAATCAAATGGTGATATTCGAATTTGTGGTGATTTCAAAATTACTTTAAATCCTTATTTAAAAATAGATAAATATCCAATACCGCGCATTGAAGATTTACTAACAAAATTGCATGGAGGAGTTATTTTTTCTACTATTGATTTGCAAAGAGCTTATCAACAAGTAGTATTAGATGATGTTTCAAAAAAATTAACAACCATATCGACTCATAAAGGATTATTTCTTTATAATCGACTACCTTTTGGAATATCATCCGCTCCGGGTATTTTTCAAAGAATGATTGAAACACTCTTACAAGATATTGAAAGATGTGTTGTGTTTTTAGATGATATTCTTATTGCGGGTCGGAATGTTGAAGAACATAATCAATGTTTGGATAAATTATTATCAAGATTACAAGAGTCGGGTTTAAAATTAACACCGGATAAGTGTAATTTTTT
This sequence comes from Tachinus rufipes, assembly GCA_963932245.1. Taxonomy (NCBI): domain Eukaryota; kingdom Metazoa; phylum Arthropoda; class Insecta; order Coleoptera; family Staphylinidae; genus Tachinus; species Tachinus rufipes. The sequence continues at coordinate 58,986,141 of OZ010747.1, forward strand.
CAATCTCAAGTTAAATATTTAGGTTATACAATTGATGCACAAGGATTGCATACATGTGATGACAAAATTGAAGCAATTAATAAATGTCAAATTCCACAAAACATAACTCAGTTAAAATCATTTTTAGGTATGATCAATTATTATGGTAAATTTTTAGACAAATTAGCTACAATTTTATCACCATTATATAACCTTTTAAAAAAAGATACGGTTTGGCAATGGACAAAGGAATGCGACGTAGCATTTAATAAAGCAAAGGAGATATTAAAAAATGCTCCAGTTTTGGCACATTATAACCCAAATTTAGAATTGCGTCTGACAACAGATGCTAGTCAATATGGAATTAGCGCAATTTTATCTCACGTTATGCAAGATAACAGTGAGAGAATTATTGCGTGTAGTTCCAGAACATTGAGTACCGCCGAGTGCAAATATGCTCAAATAGAAAAAGAGGCATTAAGTATAGTATTTGGAGTAAAAAAGTTTGCTCAATATTTATATGGTAAACCATTTACATTATTGACGGATCATAAGCCATTGGTGACCATTTTTGGACCAAGTAAAGGCATACCGCAGTATGCAGCAAATCGTTTGCGCCGATGGGCAATTTTTTTAAGTGGTTTTGACTACAAAATAGGGTATGTAAAATCAAGTGATAATCCGGCTGATTGTTTTTCAAGGTTGCCCTTAGGTAAAATAGAAAACGTACAAGATACCGATCAATTAAATTTTTTAAATCATTTTAGTGATATGAAATTTATCAATTTTAATGAAATAGATAAAGAGGCCAAAAATGATAGGCTAATTCGCATGGTCCGGAAATTTTGTTTAAATGGTTGGCCAGACATAATAATTAATAATGATATAAAAGAATATGGAAAATATAAGATGGAATTATGTGTAATTAAAAATTCAATTATGTGGAATAACCGCATTCTAATTCCTAAAAGTTTGAGGGAAAGAGTTTTGAACGAATTACACAAATCCCATCAAGGTATTGTTAAGATGAAGAGTCTAGCACGCTCATATTTTTGGTGGCCAAAATTAGGGCAAGACATCGAAAATGTGTGCAATCTATGTGAAAATTGTAAAGTGCACCAACCAAGTCCAGAAAAGACAGCACTAAATGTTTGGGAATGGCCAATGTCACCGTTTGAACGGGTACATATTGATTATATGGGACCGTTTCTGAATAGTTATTTTTTTGTGTTAGTAGACGCACACTCAAAATGGATTGAAGTATTTAAAACAAAATCTATTACGTCTGCTACTACGATTGACATATTAAGGTCAATTTTTTCAAGATTTGGAATATGTAAAACGCTAGTATCAGACAATGCAACTGCATTTGTGAGTACTGAATTTAAATTATTTTTAGCCAAGCAAGGAATAGAACATATTACATCACCCACTTATAACCCATCCTCAAATGGGGCTGCCGAAAATTCAGTAAAAACTGTTAAATTAGCCTTGAAGAAATCATTGAGCTCTAATGTAAAAACAGATGTAAATTTAGTTCTTAATAATTTCTTATTTGATTATCGAATAACACCACATTCAACAACGAAAGTTTCTCCAGCTGCCTTAATGTTTGGTAGAGAATTAAGAACTAGGTTTACATTGTTTAAGCCTAATGATAAACAAGAAAATGTAGAACGTTTAAAAAATATTAATGATAATGTTATCAATGAACAGAGTCGTATGAGAAGAAATTTCAAAGGCAATAGAAATGTCAAATTTGAAGTAGGGGAGAATGTATTTGTTAGAAATATAAGAAATGCATCGTGGGTGAAAGGTAGAATCATTAAAAGAATAGGCACATGTTTATATTTAATTGAAATTGATGGTAGTATAATATGGAAGAAACATGTAAACCAAATCTTAAAATCAATTATTAATTTTGATGCTATTCCTATACTTGAAGAAAGTAAGGGAAGTAAACGTAAATGTGAAAAAGGGATTTCACCAAGACCAAAACGAATTAGGAAGAAACCAATTCGATTTATGTATAATAGTTTTGGTTCAAATTAATTTTAGTAGTAATGTTTATAATAAGGGTGGAGGTGTAATATATAGAAAGAATATATATTTTATAGTTGGGTAAAAACGTATTTCTTTAGATTTTTATATGTTTAGTTTTTATATGGTTTTATTTGTATATATATTGTAAAATGTATGAAAAGATTCAGTTTTATTTCCATCTTCAATAAACGACCTTAAATTTATATGTGTAGTGTTAATCCCTTGATTAACCCTTACAATTAGAGTGTGTATTACCGTTAATACATCACAGAAATCATAGCAGCATATCAATCACCATCTAAGCCACTCCTACACTCAGATCAAAACTCTTCACTGCAAGAAAACATCTTAAAAATTCTAGCCGGCAACATGAACGCCAAACATCGGGCTTGGAACTGCAACACTAACAATGTCAGAGGAAAGTCACTACTAAAATACATCGAAAGAAGGCAAATAATCGTACACAGTCCAGATGCACCAACATTCTACAGTACTCAAGGCTATACTCCAGACATTCTAGACATAGCTATAACTAAGCACATCAACAACAACATTACATTAACAGTTATCGATGAGTTAGAATCAGACTACCTACCAGTTCAACTACAACTAGCAAATGTCCAAAAAACCTTAACAATCGAAAACAAACAAATTGGAACAACTTTAACAAATACATCCGAGGAGAACTTGGCCCCCTTCCAGAACTAAGACATCGATAATGCAGTACAAACACTAACATCAAAAATACAATCTGCAATGCATAAATCGACTACAACCTTCCAACTCACCAAAAAAGATCGCTAGGTCTATCACCATACCTAAAAGATCTAATCAAAAAGAAAAACAAAGCCAGACAAAAGTTCAGACGCACCAAAACCACAGAAGACAAAAAAGTCAACCACCTCCAACAAAATGTAAAAGAACAAATCAAAATGTTCAAAAATCAACAATGGCATCAAATGTTTGAAGGAAGCTCCAACGACATTCCCAAAATCTGGAAAATATCAAAAAGACTTAGAAACAACCACACTCCAATTCCTGCACTCCATGGCCGCAAAGGCATGGCACGGCACACACCGACATGGAAAAAGCAGAAGTCATTGCACAAACAATGGAAGACCAATTCAGCCAAACGTACGACATTCTCGGCACAAATATAATGGAAGCAGTAAAAGATGAACTTGAACATCACTTACAATCAATCGATCAATCACTACAACACACAACACCAAAAAAAGTGGCAAAATTAATAAAACAAGTCAATGCTAAAATAGCTCCTGGACTAGACAACATATCCTACAGAGCCCTAAAAAGTCTTCCCAGAAAAGCCACCGTATGCCTTACCAACATCATCAATGCAATGCTTAGAAATGGACACTTTTCTGAAGCATAGAAGACCGCAATAATAATAGTCTTCCCAAAACAATGAAATCTACAACATTCCCGCAAAAGCATAGGCTACAACAAACACCTATGCAAACTAATAAATTCCTTCCTAAACAAAAGATATTTTCAAATAAGAATAAACGAAACACTATCAAACAAAAGAATTATAACAGCCGGGGTCCCACAAGGATCAGCCCTCCCCCATCCTATACAACATATACGTAGGAGATATGCCAACAACGGAACAATAACCGCGCAATATGCAGATGACACAGCCATCCTACATAAATCTACGTCAACAAAACTAATAACAAGCAAACTACAACACGCCGCAGACCTCATTTCCAAATGGACAACAAAATGGGACATAAAAATAAATCCCAATATAAGCCAAGCAATCCTCTTCACCAAAAGAAGAAAGACTCCATACGGCAGCATCAAAATCGGCGATATTCCTATACCATGGACCAAAAAAGTAAAATATCTTGGGATCACCATGGACCAACTACTGAGCTGGAAAGCCCACACACAAAATATAAGAAACCTAAGCATCTGAACAACAATGAAACTTTACCCACTGCTAACTAACAGAAGCATGACCTTTATAAAAGCACTATATGACCACAATTAACATACGAGGCATCAGTATGGGGAACAACTACAAAAAGCTACATGAAAACATTAGAGTCAAGACAGTCTCGCTGCATGAAACTCATCAACAACGCTCCATGGTACATCAAAAACGTGGACCTAAGAAAAGATCTAAAAATAACAACACTGATAGATCACAACAAAACGACTGCCAAAGCATTCTTCGAGAAGGCAGAAGTACACAGCAACGACGAAATAAGAAATACCACCAAAAAACAAATCTACATGAGAAAACACTACAAACGACCAATAGATGTAATAACTACATAAAAAAACAACAACAATGACAAACGCAGTAGGAAACTACCTGCACCAAAGCCATGCATCGTGACCTAACAACCTAACGAAGTAAGTCACACACAAATGCAAACAGCCCGATGGGCAACCAACAACCAGCAAGGCACAATTGGAAAATCCCGAGAACTTGCGACATTCATGAGATAAAGCAGGGAAGAGCTCCAGTGGCTAAAAAGACCCTGAAATACGTCACATCAAGAACGTCCACTTGGTGCCCTGCGCTATGATAGAAGGTGGGTTCCTCTGGACCCACTACTTGTAACTTGTAACCCTCTTTGCTCTACAAAGTCGAGCAACATCCAACTTTTGTTTACAGTTAAAGTCCGCAGCAATGATTGTGGGGAGAGGGTTAGATAAGACCGATTCGAAATCCGCCGTTTTGATTCGGTTACTCGGGCTGATGCCATTTTTAATGTCCCTATGCCGGACACATTGGCCACTATTGCATTTGATTCTAGAGAAACTAGCTCGGGGGTGTCGACCTCGGAGTGGTCCAATGATCTTTTTGGAAAGATCAAAGTTCCGTGCCTTAGTCTAATCCCCGACGACTCCAAATACGTAAAAGTATTCTGTAGTCTCAACGATTGGGTGGGACGGTGGTTTGTCTCGGACACCAGCATTATGTCAAGGTTCTCTTGGATAAAGAAATGTTCCACTTCACCCATTTTTTCTGAAATGCCTCTGGCATTCCAGAAACAAACACGAAGTAACGGTTCCTCGTTAGCCATTACTGATTTTGAAAAAGAGACGCCATGATTTTCTTTTCAAAAATCGTTGAAGTCGTTCAACGGAGCGACTATCCTATCATCTTGGCTCGCAACCGGAGGAATTGCCGGTGGAGCGACCGCGTTAACGAAAGATTTGCCCGTGACAACTTCAGGTTTGCGGGGACCTGCGGGCTTAGAAATCCGAAATCGTGATATCCAAAGCAATTTTGGGATTCCTCCATTGCGCAGACATATCGAAGCTTTCTCCGTAAAGTATTTCGACAACCTCGCGGTTTACTCCAATTCTGATCTGGCCAGACTCGCGGAGACAGACAAGGAAGTTTCGCTCCGATCTTGTAATGTTCATTTGGACACGTTATTCTTTCCTAAAACAAAATGTATTAATAATTTTGTAATAAACAAAAACAGAAAAGAAAGAACAATGAATAATAAGTGTATTCCCCTAATAAATTTCAACTAAGCCCTCCTCATTGGTTTCCAACGCCCCATACAAGCCCCTCAGGTTAGACGATGGTGAATACCTTTGTGCCATTTGGGTTGTCGAACCTGAAATATGGAGTAGCACTTTATTTAGGTAGTTAGGATGATGAATAAATAAGGTTAAATAATTAAAGTAGAGTTTATGTAGGAATGTTATCTAGTTTTATTTATAAAAGTTACGATTAGGATTTCTATTCACCTTAATATGACTAAGTATCGTGATGCTTAGAATTAAAATTGTGGCTAAGGAAAATGGGAGTTAATTAAAGTAAGGGAAAAGAGATTAGTGAGAAATTTTATTAAGTTACTGCTAACATATAAAAATTAATGAGATTTCAGTTAATGAGAAGTTTATGACGGGTTCGCTTAAAGATTTTATTTACCTACCTAGTGTTTAATTGAATGGGTTGAGTAGCTCCCACAGTATTTTGGTTCTTGGTTCACTATCTAGAAGTAATAATTAATTAATTGGAGGGAGCACTCTATTTAAATGGGGGTTTTGGTGGTGCAATTGTGGTTAAATATATCATTAAGAGGTTGATTTACCAGGGAACCGTTGGGTTTATTCTTTTAGGATATGGCTTATAATATGTATTAATTTAATTTATTATTGCCTCGAGAAACGGGGTGAGAAAATAATTAATGAGTAGTTAGACTTAGGGCCGATTTATTCACCTTTCTATAAAGTGCTCTGTAGCATTACTGATAAGATTGCCATGAATTAATGTTTATTCATCTGTCAATAGTGACAACCTGTCATCATATTAAATTTACAAGACAGATAAATTATATAGACCACTTCGGCCCGTTAGTAAAAAAATTACTAAAAGAACATAACCTTATGCCATTTTGTTTCACATGAATGTAACCACAAACAAATAACAACACGCAGTAGTACCACACTCGTTTTCTTTTTAGTAAGTCTATCTCTGTCTTTCTTACAGATATGTATATAGATATCTTTTTCTATTAAGTTGTACTAGCCGTATAAAAACTTTATAAGCGTTCAGTAATTATTTGTTATATAAAATGGGATGAATACACCCAAATTTTATATAAGTGACCTATAAGTTAATTGAACACGTAACTAATCAATAACTTACAGAACAGATGAATAAACCGGCCCTAAGACAGTAAGATTTTGTATAGTTTAGTAAATTAATTTTGTACTTACCTATTGTAATTAGAGTCTGATGATGTTCGTTGTGTTGCACGACACCTCACTAGACACTAAACCATAATCTAAGCTAGTTTAGTTAGCTTATTAATAGAACTTTGTTGTTAAGTTAACCGGCATATTTTGGGGTTACGTTGTTGTTTACTGTCAAACGCTGGTGCTTGCCCGTCAAGACAGATGGCGTGCGCGGGCTTTGCAATGTGGAATTCTCCGCCGGACGCATAGGCGTGCCATATTTAATTTAAATTATATGAAAATTATTTAACTAAAATCAAGGTAAATTCCGAACATACGCTACTCACGGTTGATGAGTTATATAATGTTATTCTCATGACCACAAATGTTAATTTGGAAGGTCCAAAAGTGCTGGGACTGAAGGAGAAAAGATATGGCTGCTTGGAGATGCCTATGTGTATGGATCATGCACTTTTAGTCTGAGGACTTTTTACGCGATTTTGAAGCTTGGGTATAAAAGCAAATTGCGTCATGGTTAAGTCCTCTTTTCTGTGCGTTTATTAACCGCGTGCAAGAGCGTGGCTTTGAAAACTAATGGCAAAATGGAGACCTGTCCGCCTGCACATGTTTAGACTCTTGGGGAAAGATACATTTTCCTTGACAAAAGAACCAGCGCAGCCGATCTCCATGTAAAGGTAACATTTGATTAACCCAAACCAGCGCCCTAACCCCAAGTTTTGTAGGCTGCATTAAGGCTGGGTAGAGAAGACCAGATTTGTCCGTTACACACGTGTTATTCAGGAAAGAGCCATTATGGCAGAAATGCTAAATGATAATTAAGCCGAGCGATGAGTTTACCCAGTTTGCCCATATGGCTGTAGAAGTGCCAGGAATATCTTAGATCAACCTAATTAGGTTAGAAAACCGGCGAAACCCCATAAAGGTAGTGTTAGACATTTTTATGTAATAGAGACTCTAAGTGCGCTCAGCCCGCGCATAAGTTTTTTTATATGTCCAGAAGCCCCAAGCATTACGGACAAATTTGTGATTAAGGAAATATAATTTTATTATTATTTGTTTAAGCATTTATTTAAATTTTGTTTGCTCACCCCGATTTCTTCCAGAGAAGGTATTTTTTATTGTTTTTTTTTTGAGAGAAGGAAATACACCCAGGGGGAATATATCCAGGGATTCCAAGTCAATCTACATGACCATTAAAACAAAATAAACAAAACAAAAAAAAAACAATTGGAGCTCAGCTACTTTTGGTAAGTGCCCATTTATCTATTGTGCTTTCTTATACTTGTTTATTGTAATCGGGAGTTACTTGCTTTAAATTTGAACCACGGCCCATAGTCTTCTGAGCTACTAGAGCTCAGTTGCCACCATCTGCAACTGGAAATAACTATAAAAAACAGAGGGTTACAAATTCACGAACAGCCAGGTACTTTCCATACTGCTCCTTGAGGTCCAGAAGATGTCCGATCATATCAAGGCCCAAGACACAAAGGTCAAGAACATGGAGGAATGTCTGGTGAGGATAATCGAAGACGAGTCGAAGAAGATCGACATCGCCTTCGACAACAGAGCCGAATTCGACTTTGGCACTACCCTCCACACCGACATCACGAAGGAAACCAAGAAGATGCCTTTCAAAGCAAGAACGTGCCGTACGTCCGTAATATCCAGATCAGACGCAATTTGGATATTCCTTCATTAATTGATTACATTAAAAAGTGCTCTATTGATTTTATAAGCAACTTTCTTTAAATTCAAACCCCAACATTTGCGGCTTAGCAAAGTTAAATTACGCACAATTAAATTCGCAATTACACTTCAACACGCCTTAGTGGCAGCGGCTATACGTATTATTAATAGATTAAAAAGATTGCAATCTTGTAGAGAAAGTTTTATTGAGTTGACTATTCTTACCGTGGTCAACTTATTTCTATATGAGAGTGTACTATTTTGTTTTAAAAATAAAAACTCAATTTATAAAAATGGGTCTGTAGTGCATACGTACAATACAAAAAATCAAATTTCTCTGAGACCCAATAGTTCTAAAACATCTTTATATTCTCAATCTTATCTTTTTAACATGTGCAAATTTTACAATAAACTGTCTGCTTATATAAAGGCTTTATCAAATTTTAAAAATTTTAAACAAAAATCTAAAGAGTTTTTTCTAAGTTCAGTATTTTATACAATTGATGAGTATATGGCTGGTTAATTTTATTATTCTATTTTAAGTGATTTTTATGTTATTTGTTAATATTATTTTATTTATGATATATCCACTTTTTATGTTTTCTATAAGTTATTATTAGTTTATATGCTAATGTCTACACTTTTTTTAAAGGTTTGAATAAAGCACATACTTACTTACTTACTTACTTACTGACTCACTACCCACCCACACCAACTTTCTCCAATTAAGAAGACAAGAAGTCAATGACAAACCGTCGAGTGAACATTCGACTGTCAGCAGCCGACTGAGAAGCATCGTTCGATCTACTCCAAACCAAACAAAAACGCCAGCTACCCAGCCAGCACATACCTGCAATTTTAATTGCAACACCGAGTATTAATGGTTGCCAATGCCGCAAGGTTTTGGCAATTATTAGTATTTAATACTAAGCTCTAGTTTTTCGCTTTTTCAAGAAACTGTTTGCGAAAGCGGAAAAATTCTATTCCAGCATCCCCTCTACCCCGCAATGGCATATTTGAACAGGGAGAACTCCATCGACAGGGATGAAGATCTCCAGAAGGTGGAAGAAGAAAAGAGAGGGATTAGATGGAGAGGAAGCCCGAAAAGAGAAAGACCGAAAACCGGGACCGCTGGATCTTCAGAAAGCTTATCAAGGCGCTGGAAAGGCAGCTGAAGAACATGAGCAACCAGCTGACCTCCATAAGGGAATCCTCCGAAAGGGAGCACCTGAAACTCCAAGTAATTATATCTAACCTTACCTCCACCATCCCAGTGCAAGCTGCCACCATCGCCCTCAAGTCCGCCTTAACTGCAGCAACGGCCCCCGCTTTCGATGATAAAGAGAAATCACCGTTGGACTTGTCGGCCAAGAAGGGGACGTCCGAAAAGGACTTCACCGAGGCAAGGTTCAGGCCTGTTGCTTCGGACCCCAACGCCGCCGGTGAACCTATCCTACCTCCTATCACCCAATCTAAATCTCGCCCGCCGGCATTCGTCATTAATGACAATGCCAAGTTTTAGGGCTACTCCCAATACTTCCGTGAAAATAACATTGAAATCATCTCCTGTAGCAGTCGTACAAGCCTTGGTTCAAATCTCAAACAACAAGACATTTTTAACATTAAATTTTTAATTTTTAATTTTGCCCTACAAATTAAATTTCATTTTAATTATTTAACAATTTTTATTTATTTGATTGCTACATATGAGTAAATTAATTGAATCGTGGTCTTTTTTTTGTCTTTTATGTTAGTCATCATAAAGGGCCCTATGGTGTGAAGTGTGTATCCTTGTCTTTTGTGTTTTAATTTAATTAATTATGCCAGTTACTCGACAACAACATAAACACTTAACTCCGAAAGTAAATATTTCTAACGTTTGGCAACAGTGCCAGTAATATAAGTATCTTGGAGATTACAGTCACTGACTATGAATAAGAAAACAAATATACCGACTTAGTATGTAATTTAAGAAATAAACTTGACAACGAAAACGAAAATAGAATATTAAATGACAATATCATAAATTTAAAAAAAGAATTATTAATGCTTAGTAATAAACTTCAGGGTAAAAATAAAATTATTGACACTCTGACAAACACAATCAAAAATTTTAAACAAAAAATTGTAAAAGATATTTCTACTCAAACACATGCAACAAAAATAAAATATAAAAATAATATTGCAACTCAAGTTAATAATTTTAAAAATAACAAAACTATCTCGGTTCAAACTGAAACTAAATACCAGAAGAACCAACAAACAATCACTTGAAACTCATCGTTACATTATAGTCAATATAATTTAAAAGAACAGCTGAAGCCAATATTAGGAAAAAATGAAAAACCAAAAGTGCTTATTCTAGTTGAGAACTATAGACAGTACCATCTTCGAGGATCATTTTTTGCAAATGTTCAATGTTCAACCTTTATTTAAGCCAGATACATTATTCCAAAGTGTAACGTGTGATGCTGAAAAAGTAACCAAAAATGTTACCAAACATGTTTTTGTAGTATATATAGCTGGAAGCTGCGACGGAGCTAGTGGACATAACATATCTAAAAACCACATCAAATATTTATTAAAAGTGTTACACGCTACTAACGTATTTTTTGTTTGTGTTTTACGTCGTTTAAATAGACCGGTAATTAACAAATTTACGAATAATATTAATAAAACTTTATCAACATAGCAGAAAAAGCATAATTTATCTTTAGTTGATATTAATAAATTAATTACAAAAGCAGACGTGAATAATAAGAACCTTCTTACCAAATTGGGTTTAAATAAACTTGTAGTAATGATTTAAATAAAACTAACAGAGACTTTAATAATCATAATTATTTAAAATACGTAAATTGTAATAATCTTGTTACTATTCAACCAACGATTTCAACTATGTCGTATAAAAACAAATCAAATTTATTATCTTCTACGGAGATCATACCCACAATATACCAAGATTATAAGAGTAATTCTATGGAACATAATTTCAAATCCTCTGACAACAACAATGCGTCAGCAGTTGAAAGACATTTTTTTACAATAAGCCAGGCTTCACAGTATTGCACATAAATACTCAAGGTTTTAAAAACAAAAAATTAGAAATAGAATTTTTTTAGAAAATTATAAAATAGATAATAATAATAAAAATAATAATACACTTTATTTCTATTACATATATACAGAAAAAGGCAAAGTTCAGACTAAACCTGGTCTCCCACTTAAACTTTTAATTTTCACAATCATTATTTTGTTCTAAATTGTTGAAGCCAACTTCTTTTTCTTCTATTCTTTATGCTGAACTTTATTTAATTCAAAATTTAATTAATAATTACTACTGTAGACTTTATAACTATATAATTTTATGAACAAAAAATTGTCAATATTAGCTTGTATAGTAGAACAATGGTATACTTATCAAGAGTTAAATGTACTAAGTTTTACTAATAAATGTTGTGGCATGTAGTTTTTTTTAGAATAGAATATAAACGAAGAGGCGTATCAATACTAATTAAGAACAACATGAAACATGATATATTTTCTTGTAATATTGAATGTACAGAAAAACTTTTTGAGTATTGCGGCGTTAAAATACCTGATATAAATTTAACCATATTTTCAATATATAGAACTCCAAGTAGCAACGTTGAACTATTTTTAGATTTGTTTGAAAGTCTTCTTTAGCTTAATACAAATAGTAACAATGTAATGTTGATTACAACATAGATTTATTAAAATCCACAAACCAATCAAATGCATTTAAAAGTATGTTACAATCATTTAATCTAAAATTTACTGTTGATCTAATTAGAATTACCAGTTGTTCAAGAACATGTATTGACAATATAATTGTCAAACAAAATACATAAGTTTTTACTCAAAATGATATTGTTATTACTAAAGTTGTTTTTCCAGAAAAAAAAGTGGATAACTCAGAGGATTAGAAAATCTAGTGACACCAAACAAGATTTGTATTTGTTGTTAAACTTATCTTCCCATAACAATGTTTTTGTACAGTACTATAAAAAGCACAGTTATATTTTAAAAAAAGTAAAATACTAAAACCTAATAATATAGTTAAATCTTCCTGGGACTCAAACAAAACCGGCCGACAACATTAATTTACTTATAAATAATATACTTGTAGTTGACCCTCAAGTAATAGTAAACTAACACTACTTCAATGAAATCTCAACAAATTTAATAAAAAAATTAACGTTTTTAACGACACCGACTCGATTAATATGTTGAATAGAGCCAAACTTGACAATTTATCTTCATGAAGCTTATTTTTAAAACCGGTAGACAAAAATGAAATATTGAATATTAACAATATTAGTATGTTTTATTATTTAACAAATAATAAAACATACAAATGCTACAGGGTTTGACAGTATTCCAATACATATAGTAAAACATGCAATTGATTTCTTAAAAAATGGGTGAAGTGAAAGACTTCTTCTTCGACCAGAACGTAGACATCCTGCTGGTGTTAGAGTCACAAAACAGTGCGCAGGCAGCTTTCCCCGACTACTAGGTGCTTCCCTCTCACATCAAAGAGGTGGTAAAACGTCTTCACACTAGAAAAGCCTCCGAGCCGGACGGTATTCCAAATAGGGCATTAAAATCCTACCACTAAAAGACAATTGTTTCTGACCAACATTATCAAGGTGGTCTTTGAACTGAGTTACTATCCTTAAACGTGGAAAATTTCACGTAATTAATATTTCCAAACCAGGGAAAGATTTTAAATTTCCTCAAAATTAACGACCTATCAGTCTGCTATGGCAAAAGCAACTAAAAGGATAATGTTAGAAAAACTTTAGTCGCACACGGGCGAACATCACGTGTTCCGAACACTCGACAACTCACCAACTGCTAAAAGTAACAGACTTTTTTTTTTTTTTTTTTGGGGCTGGGAGGAGAATCTTCCTAAAGACTTGGCAAGTGTTGGATTCATCCTCACGGACGCCTACCAACTAAACTCCCCCCAAATGACTGCCATATGGAAGTTCGACGCTTTCTGGCGTAAGTACCTTCCTGACCAATGTAGAAATAATTACGGGTTTGAATTTACATAATGCACCTAGTGTGCCAGCCTTATAGGCGTTGCATAGTTAAGTGGAGATCTTGTACCACACTATTTCCGAAGAACAGACTATCACTTAGTCTGTTCTTCGGTCTGAGAAGTTAACCATTAGTTGGCTAAAACTTGAGCCGAAGTTAGTATTAACTTCTTAAAATTGTCACCACTCGCCTGGGATAAGCGGAGCAGCAACTGATTCCGATAGATGATGTCTGCGCTAGTCGCAGAACCCGCCGCTTGAGCATAGGACACTTCCCTGCTGGCTTTGGGTACGGCCCTTGGAGGGGCGGTTGTCTGCTGATGTTTAGCAGGTGCCTTACTGTGGGCCTTGCCGAATCGACTAGCACGCAGTTTGACATAAACTGGGCAGCCTTTGTAACTGGCAGTGTGCGACCCACCGCACCCGGCACACGTAGCTACGTGTCCGGACTCTTTAGAAAAAGCACAGGCGGAGCTTTGATGAGCCCCGGAGCACTTGACACACACATATGGTGCGTTGCATCGAGATGCCGTGTGACCGAACCTCTGGCAACGATGGCATTGTGCAATATCTGCGGTCTTGCGTTTGTACTCAACCGTACAACGAAGCCCGCACAACTCATTTATAAAGAGAATCTCCTTATTTTTGGCTCCCTGAGGAAGCTGAACGTAAAGCATTGGAAAGGATTTCCCGTTCCTTTTCATGCGTGTTACGGATGAAGGTTCAAACCCCCGAGCGATGAGCTCGGCCTGTACCACGTCTGTCGTGATACAGTCGGGAATGTTCCGAATAACGTATTTTAGGGTCTTTTCAGCCCCTGTTTGGAATGTGTAGTGCACCACGTTAGCGGCAGTGCAGTGGTCAATGACCGCACGAAAATCATTGGACGTGCAAGGATGCAAACAAATGCCATCCATCACGTTAACAGCTTTATCAATATTGATAAGCATAGACTTGAAAGTCTCCAACAGCCCGGGATACAGAGATTTCTCCCTGATCGTGATGGGGGGTGGGCGTCGGTTGCCAGCGCCCTCTGTGGGAACTGGCGGAGATGGGGAACGTAGAGGGCCTAAGGATTCAACAGTCTGGCCCGAGGCGGCCGACTGAGCCATAGGGGCTGGCCGGGTTGATGACCCATTAGCCTTGGTGACTGAAGGTCTTTTTGGCGCTGAAGGCACCTGACGGGGGTTGGCTGATGGCCTAGTGGTCAAAGAAGTTGAAGGAATCTCACCCGAGTCCTTCCTGGCCTTCTTTGTCTTCTTTTTCTTTCCATTCCTGCCGACGGTCTGGAACTCCTCCTCTGGGGGCGGGGCGTCAGGGTGGGCAGCGACGTTACTTTCGGTTTCCATCTGCTCCTCGTCAGATGGACAGGAATCAATCGGATTCTCGGCCGGTCTCTTGAGGGAGACCTGGACCTGGGGATCCGCTGTCTTGATGGGTTGGTGCTCGGCTGGGGTCACCGCCGGGATTTCTGCGGGGATGGCTGGAGGCAGTGGTGGCTGCTTCGCGGACTCCGCAATCTTTTTCTTAATCTCTTTCGAGATGTTTTCGTGGAGGGTCTGGAGAGTGTCGCCAAGTTCGTATTTGGCAGTTTTGATTTTGTGGAATGCGACGTCAATCTTTTCAGATTCGTCCTCCACCAATCTCACCAGACGTTCCTCCAGGTTCTTAATCTTGTTGTCTTGTGCCTTGATGTACTCAGTCATCTTCTGGACCTCTATGAGCAGTATGGAAAGTACCTCACTGTCAGAGAGGTCGGAGTCCATGCTGAAAACTTGTTTAAGTTAGTTTAGTATTAATATTAAATATTGGATATTCAATATATAATAAAAAGGGTGGATAATTGATTGAGTGACCAGTTCAATCAATTATCCGGATTTGTTGCAATTAAAATTGCAATTTAGGTCGTATCAGGAGCTCTTCTATCGACGTTCACTCGGCGGCGGACGGGACTCGACTGGACTGTTGAAAAGTAACAGATCAGATCAACACAAGAAGGTCGACTGGCGTGATCTTCTTTGATGTTGAGAAAGCTTTTGATAAGATTGTAACAAATCAAAATGTTACAAGTTAATTAATTAATTAAATAGATAAATTAGTATTGAATAAATGAATATCATAACGAACCAACCGGTATATTTCCTATTGGTGATTTTAAAACTGCTTTATTCCATTTTTATTGTATTCAATCATTATTTAAATTACCTAGCGCAATGAAGAAAGTTGAAAAAGCAAACAGAGGATATAGTATATGAAGTTGCAAAAGTGCAGAATGAACAAATTTAAATGCTGAGGTAAAACTCTAGGGATTATTGCAAAATATAAAAAACCTGCTCCTTCACTATTCCAACATATCCTGACTCTCGCTAATGACAACGACTAACTAACAATATCACCTGACAAACCATATTACTGAATCATATATCATATATCATACATCATGCATCATTTTTTTTTTGTTTTTTTTAATAAAAATTACAATATAATTTACCTTATTTCAATGGCTGAAAGACTACGGTCGATAGCCGTTTGTACAAAACATTTCTTTTTTCGTCTATGTATTATACCTGTTCAAAATGTTGTAAATTACTTGTGCAATAAAAATGTTATATATATATATCGATTATAATTTTTTTTTTTAATTAATTATTCAAACACATAATCAATTCAACAATAATTAATATCGGTAAAGTGAAAACATTTCACAGTGATCACAACTTGTCGACATGTTATTAGTTTTTCGTAGATAATTTATTCAGCTGCCAAATTTTCTTAATTTTCAAAATTGATGAAAAAAAAACTATTTTGATACTTCTTGCAATTGGTTTAATTATTGCTTTCACTTTCCAAAAATTTAAGTTAATTAATTAGAAATATTGTTTAATTTAATTAATGCATTCACAAATTTTCATTAATGCATTTAACTTCAATTAATTGATATCCATTTAAATATCAAGGTATATTATCTGAACATATTGTGAATTAATTAATTCATCGGTGAAATAGAATTCATATCGTCTTCAACAAAACTTTTCGATTTCTTGTAATTCTTTAAAAACACATTTAATTAATGCAACTATTTGCTTTGAATGCCAACTATAAATATACAAATGGCATCAAATATACATACATTTTAAATTGGTGCGTTCTTTTTGTAATGTATAACTAGTAATAATTTCAGTAATTATTTATTTATTAATAATAGTTACGCAAATTAATTCATTAAAAATAAAATTCAATTTACAGAACTGCAAGATAGCAAATAAGTAACACGCCATTTTGTTTGTTTAATATATCATTAAAGTTAAATATAAATGTATCAAATATACAACAATACATTACAATTAATTTACTATACTATTGAAAATATAGTCAGTTTCAATTATAAAAAAAAAAAAAAAAACCCAATTTCTTGTTTGTTTCAAAGCCGATATATTTTAGGTCTCACAAGTTGCTTTTGAATATGTACCTGTAAATTATTTACTCAATATATACTAGCAAACCTGCTAGTTGAGCAAATACAGGCTTTGTAGATACTAGGAAGCCTAGTAACTGGTCTACCCCACACTCTCATATTAAACGTATGGTTGCATGGACACTAAGCATGTATTAGCCGAATGTCCTGACTTGATAAACGGCATAATTTTGGTAATATAATGTATTTACTCATTTTAATTTTCAATTTGTTTAAAAAAAAAAATAAATACTTTTTAAAAATCACACCATTGCTTTAATCAGAATTGATTTTATGGCTTGTACATCAAAATACATTATATGTATGTTAATATTAAAATGATTGAAGCTGATAAATAATCCAAAACTAGCTTAACTTGACCCAATATAACAAAATTAAACTTTTTCTATTTGTCATGTTTCTTCTAAAGCAAAAAGATCATTTTCTTAAAATACAACAGATTCACTCACAAACCAACTCTTAACAACATTACAATTACATGTCTGATAACAGCAAAAAAAAACTTCTTGAAAATTGTAAAATTATTGTGAAAAAGTAGTTTTTTATTAAAATTTCATAAATAGTATATTAAAGATAAAATCTTTTGAAATCATATGAATAAATGCGTCCACCTACTTAGGTTAACAGATTTGCTAGATATTAAATAAAAAATAAAATTACAATAAATTTATTTTTGTTTGATTTAATAATAAATCAATGTTTATAAGATTTTGAAAAAATAATCTCCAGAAATTAATGATAACAAAATTATTTAATTTTGTATGAAAACTTTTCAATTCCATTTAAAAATATCAAGTTGACCTCCATATTTTTAATCTTCGATAAATGGCTTAGAATTCATAGTCGACAAAAACCACGATGAATGCAAATATTGAACATTAAATTTAATCAAAAATGATTTTTTGATTGAAAAATCCCCAATAAAAGCAGATTAATTTTAATTTCACTTAAGAATAATTATCCAAAACTAAATTTGTTAAAAACTTGACGTTAAAGTACGAACGAATTATTAGAAGACAGTACGTATGATTATTATCCAATATAAACTCATAGCTTAAAAAAAGAACCATCATGGTGAATCTAAATATTCAACTTTAACTTTAATCGAAGTTGATTTTGATTAAAAATAAGCTTTAAATCAAAACCGATAGATGTAACTACAAATGAATAATTTTGAATCCAATGATTCAGTATATAATAATTTCAATTTTTTCTCATTCTTGAATAATAATTTCTTCTATTTAACTTCATTTAGAATTCTATAGCTATTCCCATTGGTTTCATATTTCCACTGTTGATTTATCAGATCATCCGAAGATGATTCCGTATGGAATAATTTCACTTAACCCTTAATTACTAACAACCCGTCTCACAGACGCATGCTACACTCGTTATGGCCATATCACGGAGACTGCGCATATAAAAGTATCCCGACTGTTATTCGTAGTGTTAGTTTTTGTGTGACATATAATAGTTATGGCTGAACAATCTAAACAACCTAGTACTTCTAAAACAGTATGGTTTGGTGATCCCGGATACGAGGAACAACTTATGAAATGGTATAACAAAACGGATAATGATTGTAGTGACATTGAGAACTGCGAAGAAAATTACGTAATACTTAGCGAACACGAAACTGATTCAGAAATTGAAGAATATAAGTTTCAGTTTTGTCTGCTGTTGAAAGTGAATTGTATTTTTCTTTTCGTTTTATTCTAGGTAATGAAGTAGAGGGTGATGAACACAATAAAAGAAGTGACGAGGAAAATGAAGAACGCAATGAGGAGACAAATGAAAAAGAGAGTGATGAAGGAAATGAAGAGGATAGTAATGAAAATAATAACCAAAGCAAATATTTTTACGGCAAAAATAGATTTAAATGGCGTGCACAACCTCCAACTTCCAATAGAGGTCGCCGTGCTCAAGAAAACATTATAATAAAGTTACCCGGTACAATTAGGGAACGTAGCTGAACCACTTACTGTTTGGAAATTACTATTCACTGATGAATTTTGCAGTGGACAAATAAAAAAATAGCAATTCAACGAGCAAAATATGTTAGAAAAAACACACCAACGTTAAAAGATTTAGATAAAATCAAACTACATGCATTTTTTGCACTACTGGCATTCACTTCACTCTCTAAATCAAACAATGAATGTATAAATACTTTATTTGCTACTAATGGTACAGGAAGAGAAATAATACGGTTTTCTTCTCTTTTGGTATGTCTTAGATTTGATAATCCTGAAGACAGAATTATGCGTAGAATCTCAGATCCAGCTGCACCGATTACAGAAATATTTGAGTTATTTGTTTAAAATTGCATTGATGAAATGTTGATTGGTTTTCGAGGTAAATGCATGTTTAAAATATATATTCCAAGTAAACCGGTAGAATATGGTTTGAAGATAATGTGTTGCACAGATGCGCGAACAGGGTATTTTTTTAATGCCTATATTTATCCGGGTAAAAATTCAGATAGGACAAATTTACCTGCAGAAGATAAGAAATTGAGCAATCCAGCTCAATCAGTATTACGTCTAACCCAACCACTCTATCTTACAAATAGAAGCGTAACATTTGATAATTGCTTTACCTCATTGGAACTTGTTCAAATTTTAAAAAAGATAGGTCTTACCTGTATTGGTACATTAAAGAAAAATAAAAGAGAGATTCCTCCTCAATTTTTGCCTAATAAAAACAGAAAAGTTGGCACCGTGACATTACTATACTTTCATATGTTACTAAAAGAAATAAGGCCGTAATTTTGTTATCTTCTTCTCACCACTACGAAGGCAATGATCCCGTAACAAAAAAGCCAAACATCATAATGGACTATAATTCCACAAAAGGGGGTGTGGATGCAATTGACGAGAAGTGTGAAAAGTTTTCCAGTAGTCGTAGAACCTCACGGTGGCCGATGGCTATATTTTATCAATTATTTGATATCAGTACAGTCAATGCATTTATTATGTATGAGTCATATAGAGATAATAACCATTTGGAAAGACCGGCTTTTTTTTCAGTTAGAAATACCTGAACTTTAACGTCGATTAACCATTCCAAACTTACCGAGAAACCTGAAACTAACCATATCAAGCATAGTAGGTAAACCGGAAACACAACCTATAAAAAAACTAGAAAAAATTAAAAAAAGAAAAAAATGTTCGTTGTGTTCATACCAACTAAAAAGAAGAACAGCGTTATAAAGTTCCTGTGTTTTTTTATAAGCTTTTGTTTATTATATTTTACAAATCTGTGTTAGTTTTTTTAATTAAATGAGTATTTTACGTTATTAATGAAGTTTTATTGAGGAATGTCAAAAGTTGCCATTTTATTACATAATTAACAATTTTTAGAGACAAAATCATACATTAATATATATTTGCATCAAAATCCTTTAAAATCAATTCAAAACACTTTCGAAACATTAGTGAAGCATATAATTTTTGAAAAAAATCAAATACGTAGCTGTTGTGATTGTTTATTTAAAGGCGTCTGAGAGACGGGAAGTTAGTATTTATGTAACAAATATGAGGTGTTAGTAATTAAGGGTTAATTAACTTCATACTTTCAGAACGGCAATGCTTTTGCAATTAGTTTAATATTTCCACTGTTGATTTATAAGATCATCGGTGACTCCATTTGGAAATAATGTCAGTTAATTAGTTATATACTTATTTAAATAACTAACTTAATAAACTGCCTTTGAATCACATTAATTATTAGATTAATTTATAAATATCTTATTAGATTAATCATTGAAATTTGATCACTTAAAATGCCTGGATGTTGTATCTTGAATAGTAGAGTTGGGATGAAGTTAATTTCCATTTTAAGTTTGATGTGAAGAAAAGTCATAGAATTTTGCTTGCTTAATAGATTCATGGATGTACTGGATTTCAATGGTACATTAACTATTATAAGCAGGTACTGTATTTCAATGGTTGATTCACAGATAACTATTATAAGCAGCAATTTATTATGAATTTAATAATTGGCAGCAAAACGTCGTTAACTGACCATTCTTGAAAATAATAATTAATGGTGGCCATGCTGCTAGTGTTACGTTAGTACGTACACTATGTGTGAAGGCGGCGCCACCTTCGCAGTTATAACAGTGTAGCCAACTATAGCTAATAAATATCATTCGAGCGACATCGAGTTCAAAGAAATATAATTTTATTTTTTTTATTAAAAAGTGTTGATAACGAAACTTTGTAGATATTTAAATAATACAAGTAAATATTAATTTATTATTTATTTTGTCTACCCAGAAATTAAACTTGTGGGTACAGAATTCAAATGTTTAATAATGTTTGGCCTGAGCGCTGCTAAACGTGTATTTGTAAGAGTTAATGTTGAAAAATAGGCAATTTACCATATTTTTGCAGTTTTTTAAATTTTAGAATCCAAAAAATGCTCCTTTTTGCCCAGCCCACTTAGAACAAAAACATGGTTTTATGGCTTTTGCGGCTTATAGACAAAGTATAGACTTAAAATGGCCATAACTGAATTCTATGAAAAATTTCAATTTAATATTGTGATTTTTAAACCAAAAATGCAATTTTTTAAAGTCAAAGTTAAAAAACGATAAAAATACTTTAAAAAATCGTAGAATTTATTTAAGGATTTTATACCCTCATAAACCGATCTACTAATAAGATATAAATACAGAAAAAAAAACTAAAACATGTTTCTTAACGCACCCCAACCACCCTGGTCTAGTCCGTTTGAAATGAAACTGCCCACTTAAAAAATCACGGTCTTTTTTATTTAAAAGAAATTAATATTTTAAACTTTCAAAGCATGATTTTTTTTATTAACATAAGTATAGTATTATTTTACTTGGTAGTATTTACAATAATATAAAAATTCCAAAAAAATATATGTTTAAATAACTAATGTTTATAATACTCGACCCTTAAATCGGTTAAAATTAGTGATGCCGCCGGAACCGGATCCAGATGCGGTATCCGGCGGATCCGGCCAATATTTGAAAGATTCGGTTCCCGGATCTTGATAACAATCCGGTCGGATTCGGCCAGATCCGGCAGAATCTATTTTTTTAATAAATGAAACTAATGAAAGTAGAATAAAAATATTAATAAATTGTAAACAAAAAAATTATAAAATATAAAAATCATAATAATGAAAATAGATATAATAAATAATATTAAAAAAATAACAACTAAAATATTATATTAATCAATGTTATCAATAATATTTAAATTATAATGTAGGAATATTATATTTTTTCTATGATTTGCGTTCAGTCAATTTGTTTTTTTTTTTTATAGACATCAATAGCTTGAGAAAATAGTCTTTCGCTGAAGACGCTGGATGCCGGCGATGATAAATGTTTATTATTTTTTTATATTTTTATAGATCCGGTTGGATTCGGTTCCGGTTTATTTTGTAGGTGATGGTTCCGGTATCCGGTTCCGGCCAAAAAGTGGATCCGGTGGCATCACTAGTTAAAATATAACGGAGTTGTTCAACCGTACGTTTCTTGTCTTTTTAATAATTTTGTGATGATTAATCTACTTCATGTTAATTGGCAATTTATAAAATCCAACAAATAGAATTTTTCTTTTTAAACATTTATTTATTAATTAATTTTTTTTTTGGTTTTATGATGTTTTTAAATTATTATTTCTTGTAAATAAATTTATTCTAAACTTACTGATGTAAATAATTTAACTTTCGCTTATAAATAATCATCATTTCAACATTTAATACTCGTAAATCAAAATCGGATGGTGTCGAGTAAGAGAGAAAAGAGTACAGCACATTTAAATCTGTAAAAACAGTGAGAAAATATAATTAAAATAATCAGAGTTTGTGTTAATACTAGTGGGTGTAGTGTTGTGTAAGTGCTGATAGTGCATTTCAACTGTGAGTATATCGCTAATAGGTGTTGTGTGCAGTGAAAATAAGTGCACAAAACCATAACCTAGCACGAGGTAAAAACAAAATAATAACAAATTAAATTTAAGCAAATTTTAGCTGGATACGATTGCTGAGTCTCTGTGGTGTAGTGCTTGGTAAGGTTGAGCGAGCGTAAAACATCTAAAGAGTCTCGGTTTTCACGTAATCTTTTTTATTGTCAATTTTATTTGTTATTTATTAGTTATACTTTCCAGTTAATACTGATGAAGAACTAAGAAATCGCATTATTGCATCCTGCAATACAATACGAAACACTCCAGGCATTTTCGAACAGGTCAGTCACTAAGACGTAGGTTGGAAGCCTGCGTTACCGTAGGACGTCATTTTCAACAATTTTTGTGATTTCTCTTGTTTTTTATGTGATTGCTTAGTTTTGTAAAATACAGGTTTTGTGATCATGTTGTTACTTTTTCTTTCCGTTCCTGAGATATCGTCAAAAAATTTAAAAAAAATATTTTTTTTACACCGTGTATCTTAAAAACGGTGCGTTTGCGGAACCATCCCACTCTTTACTTTCCGACAAATGTTTTGAAACACCCTGTATACATAGTTATACTGCTTCCGAGACGTTGATCTAAGTTGAAACAAATAGCAATGTGATGGAACAAATTATTATCTAGTTAAACAAGATGCGAAATGAAATGAAAGTTGACTTTAGTAATAACAAACAGAATAAAAAACCAAAAACAAAGGTTGAAAACACAAATAATTAAACAACTTAAAAAAAAAAACGATTGGCAGCAAGAAAAACAACAGCTAGTAGGCAGGGTATCATTATTATATTAGAAAACATATTGGAAAAATAAAAACAAAAGAATAACATTATTATTAACAATGCAGCAGTAACAAGGGAAAACTTGATCAAAAACGCATTTATTAAAAATAAGTTACAGCTTGAAGTAGATGTAATAGATGTGTACACACCAGATCGATCTCGTGAATAAAACTCCGGTACAAGCTCCTAGATACACTCATCATGTTCGAAAAACCCAAATTTTTGAACAGATCCACGAACTACTTACCAATGGAATAATCGAAAAGAGCATCAGCTGCTATTGCGTCCCATTGGTGTTAATTAACAAAAAAAATGACAAACCCAAATTTTGCATAGATTACAGAAAGTTAAATGACGTCACCAAAACTGAAGCGAGCACCCTTACCAAAAATCCAGAAGACCAAAAATTTTTAGTCTTATGCACAAGGCACTGGCAAATAACAATGAAAGAAAGCCACAAGCCGTACACCGCTTTTGCAGCTCCGGATGAAGGCATTTACCAATATACGGTAATGACATTCAGGCTTAAGAATGGAACAGCCACTTACCAAAAATATTTGTCAAAGGTGCTAGATGGACTTCTGGGTACCATGGTTTTAGTCTACTTGGACAACATTATGGTTTACTTACAAAATCCCGAACAACACATTGACCATCTCCGCGGAGTACTCGAACGGTTGCAGGAATATAGATTGAAATGTAAGACGTCAAAGTGCAAATTTGGAAAAGACAGAGTAGGCCGTAGAGTACTTGGGACCTCACGTGAGTGCCGAAGGTAAAGAACCACTACCACATCATCTGCCCGCAGTCAAAGACTATCCGACTCCAAATAATAAAAAAACTACTCCGCCGCTTTATGGGAATTTGCACCTGGGTCAGGGAATATATCCCCGAATTGATGATCCTTACACTCGATTAGATACATTAAAGCAACAAATTAATAGTAATACTATCAATTTTTATTCAAGGATTAAAGAAAATAGAGCAAGTCTTAAACTATTAAATACCAATTTAAACACAATGTTGAAAATTTAAAATCCTTCATAAATCTCATGCTAACACAGTCCGCTCTAACGACAAAGCTGTAAATAACAATTATTAAACCTACAAATCTTAACACCAAAACCAAAACATCTAATAAAAAGATAAAATCAGCAGAGCCAATTCCACGTAAAGATGAAGATTCCTAGAGAGCGACTTCATTTCCCCCAATGCCAACGCGTATCAGTAATAAATCAACTGAAGAACCTGAATACATACAAACTAATCACACACGTGGGACCTCTCAGTCCCCGAAAAACACCAATTGGCACCATGTAGACAGGAAATAAAAAAGCTCACACCCGAAGCATCAGTGAAAACTAATCCGACATAATAACTACCCTACAGAAAATCAAACTCCCCCGCCAATTATCCTCAAAAAAAAGAAAGAGGTCAAAACCGACTCGGATAATCTATCAATCCAAGTTAAAATTAAATGCCCCAACAACGCCATAAAAAATAATGCATCAAATGTCCCAAGACCACCGGAGAGCAAAATCAAACCATGATTCAAAAGGCCTAAAAACATATACTTACCAACTATAAGAAGATAAGACTTGTAAGGTAGTTATAAAATACGTGCCTGATGATATAACCGCTAAAAAGGTGATGGAAACCCTCACTCATAAGGGCTACAGTGTTAACAACATATCAAGATTAGACAATCAAACTAAAAAGTACAACCTTATGTATATGACTACATCTAGCTTAACAAAAAGATAAATATGAAGAAATTTTAAACCTAACCAAAATCTTAAAACTAAAAGTTAAGGTTGAGGAGAAATTTAAATCAGGTGAATCAACGCACTATTACCGCTGTCAAGCCATCGGGCACTAGGCCTCTATGTGTACGAACGACTGGGTTTGCGTCAAATGCGCGGAAAAACATTCATCCGTGCATTGCCATTTCACCTCTGCTGGCAAAGGTTGCCCGACAAATCAGAAACACAAATTAATACACCGACGCCCACAACTAACTTCGTACAGATTAAAAACTTAACAATAAAATGCTAATTATTTAAAGACAGTACGCACCATCTATATCCAACATAAAAATAAATGAAATAAAAGTTCATAGTTAAAAAAGAACCACCACAGTGAATTATTGAATGAAAATATGCAGCATTAAGTTTATCACATATTTTAAAAACCCAAATAAAAAATAGATTAAATTAAAAATTAATAAAGTTGAATACACCAATGATTTAATATATATCATGGTATTTCAAATATACTCATTAAAATATTTTTAAATTAATGATTGAAATACAAATCTATCAAACTATTATTTCGACAATAAATATTGGTAAAGTGACAAAACTCAGTGTTCACAACTTGTTGACAAGTTATTGGTTCTTCGTAGTTAATTTATTCAGTTGCAAAATGTTCTTCTTTGTCATAGGTTTATTGTTTCTACTTTTTATTTTTCTGATGTTGAGGAGATGATTATTAATAATTATAAATGATGGTTAAACTTTTTTCATTTTTCACATGTTGAGAAGATGATTATTAAAACATTCCAAAAAATGTAGTTAATTAATTAAATAATATCGGTGAAGTGAAAATATATTGCAGTGTTCACAACATATTGTCGTGTTATTGCTTTTACGTAGTTACTTTATTCAGCTGCAAAATTTATTTCTTTCATAAATGGACATGGAAAAACATGTTTTTTGCTATCGGTTTAATATTTCCACTTTTCATTTTTCTGATGTTGAGAAGATGATTATTAAAACGTTCCAAAAATTTCATTAGAGCATTTCACAAATTTTCATTAATACATTTAACTTTGATTAATTGATATCCATTCATCGGTCAAGTAGAACTCATATCATCTTCAACAAAACTTCTCGGATTCTTGTAAATAATTAACTGCCTTTGAATCACAGTTATTTTTAGATTAATTCATAATCATCTTATTAGATTTCAATTAATCATTGAAATTCAATTACTAATATAGAATTCATATCATCTTCAACAAAACGTCTGGGATATTGTATTTGAATAGTAGAGTTGGAAAGATGTTAATTTCTATTTTCCAAGTTTGCTGTGAAGAAATGTTCATTCACAGATTAACTAATATACGCAGCGATTTATTATGATTTTAATAAATGGCAGCACAACGTCGTTAACTGGCCATGATTGAAATTATTAATGGCGGCCATGCTGCTGCTGTGAGTGCTGCTACATTAGTAAGTACAACATGTGTGAAGGCGGCGCCACCTTCGCAGTTGTAACAGTGTGTGTGTGGCCAACTATAGCTAATAAATATAATTCGAGTGCCATCGAATACAAAGAAATATAAAATTATATTTGTTTTTATCAAAAAATATTGATAACAAAACTTAAGTTATTATTTATATTTATTTTATTTATACTACTATACACTTCACATTATTATTAACTTTTGGTACATTCATCAATTGTAAGTATATACAGTCATATACAGGGTCTTTATAAATGTCTGGGGTTATGTAATCACTTTAAATATGCCGCTTTTTTAAAATTGTGCACGAAACTATTGACTTTGTTTTGACAGCTCAACTTCAGCTGTATTTACGCATACCAAATGTGAATTCACTATTTCACTAGAGTGACACAAACGTACATTAGATGATTACATAATCCCAAACTTTTATACTGACCCTGCATCTATTAAATTAAAAAAATAAAATCGAATACAATCGAATAAACGCCAATAAATCATCTGCGGTATTTTTTTTTTTTAATGAAAATGAAAACACAATATTTTTTATACTAATAATTTTTCAAATAAATATATAAAAAGTTTACTATACACCGTGATCTTGTATCCTGGCATAAAAATATAAACAATTGTTTAAATAACTTAATAAACTATGAAAATGTGAAATGTTGACAAAAATACTGAAATAGAACTTTTTATAGGTGAATAAATTAACATCGTTTGCCTTCATTTGTTTACATTATTTTTGTGATAAATAAAAGCATTTTTAATGGTTTTTGAGTACTATAAAGGCAAGCATTTTGAAACAGCAACATTTATTTATTTTTTCTTTTGGATTTTTCCATATACGTAATATAAATTCTTTTTATCGCCAATTACGCCAAATTTGTTTTTCAACTTGATATATCATAAATAGTTTTGCGGTTGTCAGATTTAACAAGTCGTTACTTGTAACTAATTTTCATGAACTACAGCATAAGTGTATAATTCTGTCTATACAATTTAATATATTTACTTACATCAAATATCAAGATATCATATATATATCAAAGGCCAAAAATATTTCATGTTTTGTTGGCGTCATTTTATTGCAACGATTTATTTGAATTTGTGTTACTTGTGTGTAGTGTTAAAGGCATGCAATCAACTGCTGAATCAACTGGTTATAAAAACATGGGTGATGATTTGGTGGATATTAGTATCAATTATTATGGGAAAAATAAAAATCCAAGTGGATGCTGACACAGAAAACTTATTACTTAATAGTAAGTTCTATTTTTTTAAATATACCTTATTCAATTTTATTTTTAACATTTATTCACATAATTTTTATGAAAATGCAAAAAATAATTTTTGCTAAGTTATTAGACTTATTTATTTATACTAGGTAGATCGGAGTAAACTTTTTACTACTAAAGTAAAAAAAACTTGAAACGGAACGCAGCAACCAATGGCAAAACTATCAAGAAATGAAGCTAACTAAAAAAGAGCTCAAGGTGATCCTCTGGCAAAAGTTTGTGTACTTTATCAAAGAAACTGAACTGATAGAGAAGTAACAATCAAAGGTACAACAAACCACCTCAAGAGAAAACAAAAGGAATGGGGTAAAATAGAGAAACACTGTTCAAACATGTTTGATATTCGTGTTGCAATTGATTGATTGATTGATTACTATCGATGGCCATAAAACATCAATATTTGAAAATCTATCAAAGTAATTAATAACAAAAGGACGAGATACTCCTATTTTGTTGCTGATATATGGTGGTTACAATTTTAATTCATTATTTATCTGTACCTTATTTATAATTATTTACGCTTCGACTAATTTTGATTACGATTTTAAAAATGATTTATGAAATCAATAAGAAATAAAATAGCTGTGAATCGCAAAATAAAAAACAAAAACTAATAGATTGTTAGTCCATCCGGCTTTACTCAATGGACAGTAATTTATCGATTGTGTAATTTGACAGAACTAAACACAGAAGCTATACACTCATATCCAACTAAATCATATTAATAAATTGTGCTTCAGAGTTTTCTGCTTTTTCAAAGAAACGTTTGTAAAAGCGGAAAAATTTCATTCCAGAACCGACCCAAGCCAGAAATGGTATATTCGGACAAGGAGAGCTCCATCGATAGGGATGACGACTTCCAGAAGGTAGAAGAACAGGAAAGGGACAGGAAGAAGAAAGTCGAGCAGCGGGAAAGCCGGAAAGGAAGGAAGACCGAGAACCGGGACCGTTCGATCTCCAGGTCCCGATCCGGGAAGCTAACCAAGGCGCTTAAGGGGCAGCTGAAAGATATGAGTAACCAGCTGACTGCCATGAAGAAGACCTCCAAAAAGGATAACCAGGTAATAATCACTAACCTTACTGCCACCATAGCACCATCATTGCCCTCCAGCCCGCCGCCTTAACCGCAGCAACGGACCCCGCCTCCGATGATGAAGAGAAAACACCGGTAGGCTTGAAGGCCCCCAACAAACATAAAAATTATAATACAAATCTAAGTTATCATCACTTTATAGCTGCTCTAAAAACGGTAATTATAAATAAATACAAGTAATAGGAATTGTGATAAGTGACAGTTCAATTTCACTGTGTGTTGTTAAACCACATTTTTGACTAAAGTATAAAATTTTGTCAAAAATTCTATGGAACAGAGGTTTCTTTATATAATTTTTAAAATTGTACAGGTGTGGATTTAGAAAAGGAACCACAAGTCATTGATACACAGCCAACGTTTAAAATATGTTTATGGTAGCAACTTTCAATCGAGTTAAAATTGAAAATGATTGTAAACAATATCAAATTAAAATATATTCTAAAGAAGTAACTGATAGACAAATGTTTACTCAATTTAAAGATGCCACAACTAAACAAAGCTAGATGAGGCGCGCTTTAGGTTTGGTAGTAACAGGAAAAGAAGTTTTAACA
This sequence comes from Tachinus rufipes, assembly GCA_963932245.1. Lineage (NCBI taxonomy): Eukaryota > Metazoa > Arthropoda > Insecta > Coleoptera > Staphylinidae > Tachinus > Tachinus rufipes. The sequence goes on from OZ010747.1 coordinate 59,016,007, forward strand.
ACAGTCGTAATAAGTGAATGATCAGAATTACCTAAAGCAAAAATCTAACAATCTTATTTCACCCAGATGATGGACATCTGGGTGAAATAAAGGAAAATATGTGGCTGAATAAGTTGGGTAACATTGAGAAGTAGCAAAAATCAAAGCTTGTTGTCCGGATAGTGTTGTAGATGATAAGTGACCTAACCATTCAGTATTATGTACATTTAAACCTCCTAACAGATTTAGCTTAAGAAATATGCTATTATAACCAATGCATTGAACGCACTGAAGTGTACCAGATCTTAATCATGTGGAGGTAGTAAAACTTTAAAACTTCTTCTGCACATCAACAAAGCCCCAAAATGCAATTGAACCATTCAAAAGTTTCTTCACGTTTTATATAAAAAAACTCTCCACAATTGCAGAAATGTGATGGTCCCTCCAAAAGACAATGTATTTTAGAATAAATAAAAGATAAATCAAATTATTTATAAATTTACTAATAAACTATATTTTCGTTTAAAAGAAAAAAAGCAAAAAATGAGAATTTTGGTGATTTTTGAGACTGCTTTTTTTAATTTTTATTGTTTTCAATCATCATTTAAATTACCAAGTGCAATGATGAAAGTTAGAAAAGCAGACAGAGAAAATAATAAATGAAGTTGCAAAAGTGCAGAATAACAAATCTAAATGTCATCAGCAACCTACCAGTTTTTGAATTATATTAAACTCAATATGTGCAATGATTATATTTTCTGTCAACTTTACTATTTTCAATTCAAAATATTTGAAAGTACTCATATATTACCATGTCAAACTATTATTTTATTTATACCTAAGAAAATTTGTTATAAATAAATATGCAACCTATTTATTTAAGACAAATAAAATAGAAATTCAGTTGGAAAAAGAACCACCTCAGTGAATTATTGAATGAAAATATGCAACATTAACTTTATCAAAGATTAAAAAAAAACTAAATAAATGCCGATTATTTAAATTTCATGTAACGACATAAACAACAGGAATGCACGTAGGAGGCCTTTAGCAAACAAAGTTCCAAAATACCCAAAGAATACAGTAAGCTTGCTCAACTAAAAATTGAACTAATCAGTATGCAAATTGAAACATTTTAAAGACTGAACTTTTAAGTTTGGAAATTGAAGCTAAAAAACTTGAGATACATATTTTAAATAAAAGAAATTTCAGTTCTTAAACTTATTAGAATACAATTTAGGTTTGGTTTAGTTCTAATTTTTCCATAAATATAATAATTATGTACCTTGTACCCGATTAGTAATACAACGTTATATCAATATGTATATGTATTTTATGAATAAATTACAGTTATTTTTGAATATATTTATTGTAAAAAAATATATATAATCTAGAAAAGTAATCAACCGCAGAGTGGCTCAGTTGAGTGAAAGCGCCTAAATTGTCGTAGGTTTGAGCCCAGGCAGAGCATTTTAAGAAATAGTCTCCTTGTAACCATAATTACATTTAATATGAGAGTGTGTGTGGACCAGATAACTAAGCCTTGTCAGTATCTATAGCGCTTCCATTCTCTCAATTAACGGGCTCGGTAGTATAAATTATGTAATTAATTTACAGGTATATATATTTAAATGCAGCTGTGAGGTGAGTAACACAAGCTTAAGCCCTAAAATACCGGCACTTATATCTGAAAACAAAAAATACAGCTGTTGCAACTAACTGTAATTGTATTTTCAGTTTTAATCGGCATAATCGATATTTGCGCATCATGAGCGGAACTTGGCATTTCGCAAACAAATCCAGGATTTTCATTTTATCATCTGAAACTACCTGAACATTATGTCGGGCGCAGTCTTGCTAGTGCCACCAAAAATCTTTTAATGATTCTACAACGTGTGTTCCGCCAAAATCACAACACTTAATAGATTTCCGGTGGTATAAAACCTTTAATGTTAAATTAAATAAAATATGAAAATTCTATTAAATTATTTATGTTTATAATTATCATTTGGCTATTCTAAATAATGTTCAATTTCTTTGAGTAGTAAAAGCATAGTCTCCATAGTAAAGCAAAATCTTAAATAAAAGATAGGTAATCCATTGTTTTAAAGTAATTGTTTCTAGCATAAACTCGTCGAGGAATTCCAACTTCTTTTTTTTTCTAGTATCTCCACATCCTCATCTAAATAAACAATAATACCCAACATTATTGTTAAAGCCCCTACACACGGTTTGCAAACGTGCCCAAACGTTCGTGATTCTTGCATTCGACGGATCGTGTGTAAGGTACACAAACCGCAAATGTTGGCGTTTATGATTAAATGATGGTTTTGACCTTTATTGTGTGGTAATTCTTATATAAAAATAAAACAATGTTTTTACTAATATATTTTATATAAAGGTTAATATAAATTATGTTTTAATTAATTCCTAAATATCGCATTTTAAAATTAACAAAAAAAAGTAGTTGCAGTTATAGTTTCTTTTTCATTACTTATTGTATACTGACAATGCCAACGTTAAGATACGTACGCGGAATCTGTGTAGGGTTCACGAATGGGCAATTAACGAACCATCACAAATTACAAATCATAAACGTTTGTGCCCGTTCGCGAACCGTCTGTAGGGGCTTTTAAAGCTTCTACAGACGATTTGAAAACGTGCCCAAACGTTCGTGATTTGTATCCGTGTACCCTACCTACTCACGATGCGCGTACATCCCCCCAACGTTGACATTGTCAGTATAGGCAAACTTAAAGCCCCTACAGACGGTTCGTAATCGTGCCCAAACGTTTGTGATTCGTGCATTCGATTCGGATTGTGTGTAAGGTACACGAACCGCGAATATTGGTGTTCGTCTACGTTCGCTTAGCAAGCGGTAAAAATTGCACGAATCAAAAGAAGGCAAATGGAATCCTTTCTACCTACACACGGTTTCGCCTAGACTCGTCTATCTGTTGTGAATTGTGCGTTTATTATTTATGATTAAATGATGGTTTTCGACCATTATTGTGTAGCAATTTTATATAAAAATAATACATTTACTGTCTTTACCAACATATTTTATTATAATATAGGTTAATATAAATTATGCTTAATTGTAATTATTATGCTAACTTCTTGTTATATTATTTAAGATTACATCTTTTTACTTCAAATTCAAATTACTACTCCTGTGCATGTTATACACGAAGTAAGTATCATAATCATAAGATTGTAAATATTCAACCTATACCTAAAAATGAGCCAAGTCTGAATCTTCATATTATAGACCAATTGCATCATTGTCCAATCTGTCAACTTTTTTGGTCGTGTTTGTAGACAAGATCCGTCTGTAGTGGCTTTAAGACGAACGTCAGCACTCGCGGCTCGTGTACCCTATTTGTTAAAGAAAGTTATTTTAGAATTTCTAAATTTAGTGAGGTGTGGCTAAGCAAATATATTCAATATAATTTTTTTATCTGTTATTTCGAATGACTCGAAAAACATATTATTTGTTATTACAAAATATAAACAACTGTGAAAATTATGTTAGGAATACATGAGATTTGGAGAAAATACCTATTGAAAACGATTAATGTCCATTGGTACTTGGCAAAAATAGATACTCACATTAACATTATAGGCAATATCTACAGCATATGTTCCATGTTACAAATAAATTACCGTAACCGTACTGTCTTATATCTACTATATTCCTTAGTCCGGCTGCCCGCATTCCAATGTCAGCAGCAATGTTTTATAAACATCTGTTGTAATGCGATGCATCGGCAAAGTTAATATTAAATGTTTACCATAACACTTAATATCATTATTTTACTATTACAAATTTTGGCCCAGGAGAAGGTCGGCTATTGCGCCACTACATTTGCAAAGATGATCTTCCTTGTATTTTTTTTTAAATATTTTTTTGTTCAATAAATATGTTTTTCTTAAGCCGTGTTCTTATATTAAATTAATATCTTTATGATTCTGTCAGGAAACATCAATGTATATTGTTACCGGTTTCCCCCTCAAAGTGGAAGAGAGGGGGGCCGGACAATTGTTGTGACCTTGGTGGCCACTGATAAATATTATTGTGGGGGTGGTTTAGCGTGGGAGTTGCGGTCTCCACGTCTCCACCGCCGAACAATGTGTAATTTCCCCCAGGGGTCGGGGCTTCTCCATGGTAGGGCAAGGAGGTATCATAATAATGGCCGTCCCGTGTTGGTATGGTTCCAACACGGCGGCAGAGGGCCCGGAGCGGAGCTAGTGCTCCCGGTGTCGTCGTCGTATGTAAGGAGTTCCAGTTGGCGTGAGCCGGGGTCGGTGCGGAGGTCGTCATCGTGCGGTTTCCATAATAGTTAAACGTAGTTTCCAATTCATGGTCATAATTCATAGCGGGCGTCGTCGTCGTGAGTGCGGAAGGTCCAGGAGGCATAGCGTCGGTCGTCGGTGAAGGTCCAGGAGAATGTCCAGGGGCATTAGCGGGGGTCGTCATCGAGTAGGGGTAGAGTAGAGCGTTGTCAGTTGTACGGTGCATGGCTTGTCAAGACGGTTTAATTTCCAGTCAGGAGTAGCGTAGGGTTGCGTTCGTAAGATTCGACTGACTGGAAATTTTTCGATGCATTTATTTTATACTAATCACCTTGTCGGTGATTGGCTCTCGCACATTCCGGACTGGGCGTGTGTTCGGCAAGTGGCGCCGCCTGGTGGCCGTAACAATTCCCCCCTATTTTCTCGACGAGGGCAACGTCTTCGAGGATTGTTATTTGGAGAGGTGGTTCGTCGGTTGTAGGAGCGGGTCTCAGGTCGTCTATATGTAACTTGCAGGGTGGTCGGTAGGGCGAGTCTTCTATCCAATAACAGTGACCGCCTGCGGCTGTTATTAGTCTCTTGGGGCCTAGCCATTTATTCGCAAACCCCCGTGCTCTACCTCTGACCATTACCATATCTCCTGGTTGATAAATTCTAGCAGCGTTGTCGCGTCGTGGGTAGCGTTGTTGCCGATAGGTTGCTTGGCGTTGTCGTGCCTTTTGCAACCTTCTCTCCGGGTCTTTCTCATTCTTTTCTTGTTCAGGTTCATCCCAGCCTCCGGGTTGTTTTAGAGCTTGTCCAAGTAAAAGTTGGCTCGGACTTTGTCCGGTGGCGGCGTTGTTTCGCCGGTTATTGTGAAAGACGGCCAGGGTAAGTACTTCGTCCCAGTGTTTCTGCGGGTTTTGCTCCAGCAGTGCTCTTACGCTTTTCTTTAATTCCGCCTACGTTCGACAGGGTTGGCTTGTGGGTGATACGTAGCCGTCGTTTGGTGTAAGCATTTCCAATTCTTCACCGAGTTTTCGAACGTTTTACTCTTAAACTGGGTTCCGTTGTCCGATAAGATAACTCTTGGATACCCGTAGCGGTGAAATATCTTCTCCTCTAATAATTTTGTCGTCGTTTCGCTAGTTGCAGCTGGTACCGGTATTGCCTCTACCCAACGGCTGCTCATGTCCATAACGGTCAGTGCCAGTTTGTTTCCCGACCTGGTGGCGTCGAATGGACCAATATAGTCGATTGCTATTTTCTCCCAGGGTGCGCTTGGAGGGTGCGATTGTAGCGGGTTTCCAGGTCCAGCGTGGCCTGCTTTTGTTCGGGCGCACACTACGCAACCTCGGACAAAGGTCCGCACGTCTCGTCGGATGCGTGGCCAGTGGTATGCCGCCAGTATGGACGACAGGGTCTCGTCTCTGCCGGGGTGTCCGGCCGTGTCGCTAGAGTGGTATTCTTTCAGTACCTCTTGCTGAGCTGCGGGTGGTACGACTAGCTGGTTATGTCCGGCTATCGTCCGTAGGAGTTCTCTCGCTTGGCCCAATTTGTACCCTACGTCGATCCCGTCTGGGATATCAGGGTCATCTAGCGTGGCTCGATATTGTCGCATGATTTCTTGCGTTTGGGGACAATCAGCTTGTGCCCTTCGCACTAAGGCAGCCAGGGTCTCTTCACCTAGGATAGAGATTTTATCCTTGGTGACCTGGTTCTTTCTGCTCAGCTTGCTGTATAGGTGATTTAGGCTGTGGTCTGTTTTATCCTTTACACCTTCTGGAGGCAGTAGTCTCTCGATATCCTCTATTCCTTCGTCCACTATCTCTGACGAACATGCATTTCTGGATAGTGCATCGGGCAGGTGGTTCAGCGACCCCGGGGTGTGCTCCACCTTGAAGGAGAATTCTTGTAAGAGCAGTGACCACCTGGTGAACTTGGCGTTAGCATCAATCGACTTGTCTAGCCATACTAACGGCTTGTTATCCGTTTTCAGAGTGAAGGGAGCATCTTCCAAGTAAGCCCGGTATTTCTTAACGGCCCAATAGATGGCCATACATTCTAGCTCGTTCGAGTGAAATTTAGCTTGTCGTTCGGTAAGTCGGGAGCTGCTGTAGGATATTATGTGTGCACTCGGCCCATACGACGACCTACGCACCGATCCCGGCCAACACAATTATTACTACTAACACAACGACACCGAGTGCTACACCCACGCACTCGGCCCTCTTTAATTACTACTCTGAGAGAAGCGGCCTTCAGTCGCTAGACACCACTCTTGACCGCCGTACTGGAACATTACCAGCACGGGACGGACCAAGAGGACGGATGTCCGATTCTACGAACCCCCGTAGAGCCTCCCCGACCCCTGGGGGAAATTATAAATATTACACAAATAAAGATGAAGAGCTGGCACTACCGACCCAACTCTATCATCTTACCGATGTAGATGGCTTCCACCATGTGCCACCTACATCAACCGGCACTACCTGCCTACACTACGCACGTGCAATTGGCTACGCGAATACGTACCCAACTTCTCAGCAGCAGCAGGACCACTCATGGATCTGCAAGGTCCCAAGAAACCGTTCCGCTGGGACGCCGCGGCGGAGAAGGCGTTCGAAGACGTGAAACTGGTAGTACCTTCCGACGCCCAACAAGAAGTTTTAAAATACCACCACTCAAGCGACACGGCAGGCCACCCAGGCAGAGATGAAACTCTTGCTGAAATACTTAAGGCATTCCACTGGCCCCGAGTCAAGAAAGACGTTCGAACATTTGTACGAGGTTGTTTAGTATGTGCTCGAACAAAAGCAGGACACGCGGGAGCAGGAAACCCGCTACGATCACACCCAAACAGTAAACCTTGGGAAAGGATCGCAATAGACTACGTTGGCCCTTTGGATGTCACGCGGAAAGGAAACAAATATGCTTTCACGATAATGGACATGAGCACCAGATGGGTTGAAGCTATACCCGTTCCGACCGCGACGAGTGACGTAACCACAAAAACACTGGAGGAGAACATCATTCATCGATATGGCTACCCCAAAGTCATATTATCCGTCAATGGGACACAGTTTACGAGCCGTCACTTCGAAAACGCCGTGAAAAGATGGAAATGTCTGCACCAGACGACAGCTACATACCACCCCCAGGCAAATCCGGTCGAACGCCGCCATGCCGAACTCAAAAAAAGTCTCAGGGGCTTGCTGGAACAAAACCCGCAAAAACAATAGGACGAACTTATGAGCTTGGCGGTGTTCCACAACAACAGACGCAACAACGCGGCCACAGGCCAAAGCCCAAGCGAGTTGCTACTGGGACGGACTATACAACAGCCCGGAGGATGGGACAACCCGGAAAGGGAAGAAGACAAAGAAGATCCAGAGAGAAGATTGCAGAGAGCCAGACAACGGCAAGCCACTTATCGACAACGCCGCTACCCGCGCCAAGAAAATGTGGCAAAGGTGTACCAACCAGGAGACATGGTGATGGTTAGAAGTCGAGCTAAAGGTTTAGCAAACAAATGGTTAGGCCCGAAGAAACTAATAACGTCCGCAGGCGGGCATTGTTACTGGATCGAAGACTCAAATTACCGACCCCCAGCTAAACTACACTTGGACGACATAAGACCCGCTCCAACAGTCAACAACGTCCACAGCCTCCATGACGAAGAGCGAACTTCTGTCGAAGAAAACGGTGGGGAATTGTTACGGCCACCAGGCGGCGCTGCTAACCCTAGCCAAGAGCAACGTTCCCGCCCCCTTTAGAACGCGTCAGCCAATGACAGAGCAGCGCTGGGATCAAAACCAGCGCAGACGAGAGATTCTGGCAGTCACTCCGGAACCTTGACAGCGAGCACTTTGAAGACAGGAATATCCGTCCAAGATCTACGATGTCCGAACCGAACCCGACTAAGCAATATCTACCATCGACGACCCCGGCTATGAAATTGACTTCGAGAATATTCTACGATTTAACAACGACGACACCGAGTGCAACACCCCCGCACTCGGCATATACGACGACCCCCGCAACCGACACGGCTTTGAGAGCTGGATACTGGCACACACCATCGACACCGAGTGCACCACCCCGGCACTCGGCATATATGACGACCACCGCTACGGACACGGCCTCGAGAACCGGATACTGGCACGCACCGCCGACACCGAGTGCACCACCCCCGCACTCGGCCCATACGACGACCTACGCACCGATCCCGGCCAACACAATTATTACTACTAACACGACGACACCGAGTGCTACACCCACGCACTCGGTCCTCTTTAATTACTACTCTGAAAGAAGCGGCTTTCAGTCGCTAGACACCACTCTTGACCGCCGTACTGGAACATTACCAGCACGGGACGGACCAAGAGGACGGATGTCCGATTCTACGAACCCCCGTAGAGCCTCCCCGACCCCTGGGGGAAATTATAAATATTACACAAATAAAGATGAAGAGCTGGCACTACCGACCCAACTCTATCATCCCACCGATGTAGATGGCTTCCACCATGTGCCACCTACATCAACCGGCACTACCTGCCTACACTACGAGGAGGAGTCCGGTAACAAACCTGAAATATTCCAATTGCCTATTCTATCTGGCCAATCAACGAGTGGGAGGAAGAGCCTAAGGTCAACCACCGATAACTATAAATGCTTTCCTTTTGCCACTATTCTCAGCAACAACAGTCGCGTTCCCGCTGCCGTGAGAGCACGTCGCTTTTTCGGAGCTCCTGGTTACCTAGTTACCAAGTAACAAGCGCGTCGAATGTAAACAATTATTATTGATTTAATTAATTTTAATTGTTGCGAATGTGACAATAATAAATAAAAGTGAAAGTGAATTAGTGACAACTGCCGACAGGGCAACATCATCCGAGCGATCGTGACCTACTTAGCAATAAATAGTGTCAGAAAAGAAGACGCCATCTACGAGTAAAGAAAGGCCTAAGCCGCCTAAAAAGAAACCGCAACCAGTGAATAATGCGTTATTCGCTCAACTCCTGAGTGAAATAACATCTATCAATGAACGATTAACCGCCATAGAAAACGCCAACTCCCAAAAGAAAAAAAAGATAAGAACCGCCACCGACGTAGAAATGACCACCACGGACGAATCCGACTCTGAAGCAAGCTCAGATACAGATACAAGATCCACCACTTCAACGTTACAACCTGATGAATTAAATGAGCTATACGATGATGCAACATTACCCGCAATGGATACAACAGAGCATGAATTTCAGCCGGCCAAAAATAGGCGACGCAAAAGAGCACGCCGCACTAGCTTGGATAAAGATAATTGTGAGTACCCACCGCTTAATAACATTAACATCAGTCATTCAGAGCAATTAATTACTAATAGTCAACCCGTCGCGACGGCTCCTCAAGCCAATATGATTGATAATAACAATATTACCGTAGAATTAAATTATGACAGCACGAACCGTAATCCTTCAGATTTAAGTTCAATTTAAAAAAATTAATTTTGTTGTTCTCAGAGGGAGTTGATCCCTCTGAGAACAACAAAATTAATTTTGCCGGTCTTAAACCGAATGCGACACCCTCGCAACAAAAATGTAAAGATAGTAATAAAAACCCAAATCCCAAACCAAAAGCTCCCGTTCCTATAGTGCTACATAATAAGGGCAGATATCTTGAATTATCAGCCCTCTTTAAAGAAAACGGAATAAAAATCGCTTCCGCCACTAATATTAGGGACGGAATTCGCCTTCAGCCTGAAACTATAATTGATTATCGAAAAGCAATCGCGTTAATGGATGGTAAGGAGGACATCCACACCTACCAAGGTAAAGACAATTTAACCCTTAAAGTAGTTATTAAACACATTCCCGATAAAATCCCGGTCGATTTAATCACCGAGGAATTAAAAGAACTAGGCTTTGAAGTAGTAAAAGCTACTAGATTTGGGACTCTCCCAATTATATATGTTCAACTTCCTCGCTGCCCGAAAAGTAAAGAGATATATAACCTGACGAGATTATTTAACCTAACCGTTGCTGTCGAAGCAAAACACAAACCTTCAGTTGTTTCGCAATGTTACCGCTGCCAAAGATTCGGGCACGCCGCAAATTGCTGCACAGCGCCTTTTATTTGCGTAAAATGCGCAAAAAACCATTCCACATATGACTGTCCAATTAAGGATAAAAAATCACCGGCAAAGTGCGCAAATTGCGGCGGACCCCACCCGGCCAGTTACAGGCAATGTCCTGTTTATCTTAAACAGACTCCACCTAAAGTAACTAAGGGCCGAAATTACAATAGTGGTTTAACTCACACATACGTGGATTAATGCTAACTGTGGATTAAAATATCTGGATAGCTAACTGGCGGAAATGGGCGATTAACGATTTAACTAGCAGTTTAAATAACCTTAAATTATGTGAGTTATTACTTATAAGAAATGGGTGTATTATATTAATAGTGATTACTGAAAACTTTTTATTGTTTATAAGGAGTTATCCATATTTATTAATTTGCATTTTTGTTGTTGTTAGATATTCAATATATTTTTTAAATAAAATTTTAATGTCAACTTTTTGACGCGTCAATTTATAGGTTAAGATTTTAAATACTTTGTTGACATAAAATATAGAGACAATTGTAATACGCGTTCCCACTAACTAGCAATTAAAATTTTAACTAGCAGTTAGTAAACTTGCAGTTTAAACCACTATTGTAATATTGGCCCTAAGGAAACTAAGTCTCCTCAAGTCACGTTAAAATCTCCCGCAGTTGTTCCAACCCCCCCGCGCACGTCTCCGGAGACATCATACGCACAGGCTACATCTCCCACAAAAGGAACTAACAACCTTGACAACAACTTTGCAAGCACCCGCCAACAGATTTTAAAAGATCTATTTAATATAGATAATAGAACTGATTTTCTAGGTCAGTTACTCAAGTCATATGACATCATTCGCGCCCAATATGGATCATAATCCTTCCCGCGCTCGTTTAACTAAGATTGCTTTCTGGAACGCAGATGGTGTCACAGACAAAAAAGAGGAACTTGAACTCTTTTTACAAGAATACAAAATTGACATTCTATTACTTTCGGAAACTTTTTTAAAGCCTCACCTCAATTGCAACATTAGTAACTACTACTGTTACAGAGCCGACAGGCTTAATCAGTTAAAGGGTGGCACCGCGATTTTTGTAAAAAGATCGTTGGACCACTCCGAACTGGTCACTCCTGCTCTTACACAGATAGAAGCTAATTCTATTATGGCTAATCTTCCAGGCATTGGTACTATCAAATTTATTTCGGCCTACATCTCACCCAAAAACAAGTTTGACCGCAACGATATGGACGCTTTATTTGCCGACCCGGTCCCTACTATTCTCGCAGGCGACCTTAACGCCAAACACAGCAGCTGGAACAGTAGAATCACCAACGGTAAAGGTAGAAAACTGTTCGAATACACGCGAAATCAAAATTTAACCGTTCTCGGCCCCGACCGCCCGACACTATTGTAGTACCCTTGTATCATGGCATTGATTGAATTAAATAAAACAATCAATGTTATGATAACGCAGCTATTCCGCAAGGTTGGTTTGCATAATTAAACAATCAATATTTATAAGTATAATTAATGTTTATAAAATAGTAGTTATTAATAAAAGAGAAGAAGGCCGCTTGGCTTCAATTCGAATTACAAATCGTAACCAATAACTTGTGATCCTATCCTATTGAATATCCTCACCCCGCTACATACGCCACTTAAACTATTACATGGCGATCCTGCCCTAAAAGTTCCTGCCGTGAAAGCGCAGTAAGAAGGCTCTGGCAAGTCATATGCCGGTACATTAGTGAAATGATCTAGTAAAAATTAAGTGTCGTGTATGTGTCAGTGGGTACGTGAAAATGGGAACAACACAAACGAAGCAAGAAGAAATCATCGTCCAAGCCGCAGGTACAGGAACGAATGCTGCAACCGAATCTACATCATCATCATCGCTTACAAGAACGGAATGGTTCCTCATCATTGTTAGCATAATACTATTAACAATTCTGCTAATCTGGACAAAGAAGAGGATTTCAAAGTCGATGCGGTCCATCATCAGAGAAGAAATTAATAAAAATGAAATAAGAAAATCATGCGATCAACTGGCTAAGGCGTGAGTTAAAAAAAAAAAAAAAAAAAAAAAAACAAAACTGTATTTATTATTTATTTTTCGTAATTTTGTCTATTTTCATAAAGGTTAGTCTTAGTTAAGCATAATAAAATTTAGTAATGTTAATTAATTATTGTAATGCATAAAGAATCTATGATGTTATGTCGGAAATTTATTTAAAATTACACGAAGAATTTAAAAACTATTTATCTAATATAAAAAAAAGATCCGCAAGATAGACGCGTAAATCAAGAATTAAATACAAGTAGAATAAATAAGCTTAAATTAATTAATACTGATTATAATAACCACAAACTAATATTTAAAGAAAAAGTTGAATCATCAAGTGTAGATGCGAATGAAATAGAAACAGTAAAAGTAATTTTTGAAAATATTGATAAAATATATGATGAAATTAAGTTAATACTGACAACTAGGCGCGATACAATTACAAAACCGGGCACCATGTCATCAATTGAATTTTTTAATTTAGCTAGTAGAATACTACCGAACGAGTTCGACGGTAGTCAAGATAAAAAACAAGCATTCCTTGATGCTTTAACTTTATTAAAAGCTAATTTAACAGGTCATGAAATAAATGCCATTGCTTTTATAAAAACAAAGTTAGTTGGAAAAGCAAGAGATATAATATCATCACCTAATTCTATTGACGAAATAATAGAAAATATTAAAACCGGATTAAAAGGAGAAAGTTCGCGATTAATAACTGGAAAATTATTAGCATTAAAAAATACAAAAGATACATCCAAATACGCCGCAGATATAGAATCATTAGCAAATTCATTAAAAAGAGCATATATTTCGGAGGGAGTACCCGTAAATTTAGCTGAAACATATGTCACAGACTCAACAGTTAAGACCTTATCAAAAAATGCATGCTCCGAAAAAGTAAAAATCATTATGGAAGCAGGCACATTTACAACGTCACAAGACGCAATTATCAAATATGTTAGCGTAGCACCAGATTATCCATCTGATGCAGCTAACGTATTCTTTACAAGAGATCACAAAGGATCTCAATACAAACAATTTAATAATAGAGAATTTAGAAATACACAATTTAATAATAGAGGTTTTCAAAATAATAATAGAGGTTTTTATAATCAATTTAACAAGAGAGGTTTTCATAATCAATTTAGTAATAGGAATAATTATAATTCACAATTTAATAATAACGGTTATGATTACAATTATCAACATAGTAATAACTAGGGCAACCAAAAATATGCTCTAAAAAAACTACTTTAAGCGCTTAAAAAATGCTCTATAAAAATGAAAATATGCTCTATAAAAGTAAAAATATGCTTTATAAAAATAAAAATATGCTCTTTAAAATATTAAAATAAGCATTTAAAAATGCTAATTATTTTAAATCTATAGGTAATATTTTTATTTAGAATAAAAACTATATAACATAAATAAATTTAATTTAAGTTGATTACAATAAATGACAAATATCTCACTTAAACTGTCAAAAAGGAAACTTTGTTTGTGCGCAACACATTTTTATAAATCAAAAAACTTCTCTCCATACAACACTGTATTTTTGATTTGTTGTTGTAGATCCTTTAGCCAAGAATACCGAAATTTCTTTCAAAATTGAAAAAACCTGATTTTTTGAAATTTGTGACTAGTTTTTTTTACCAAGTTAGCTGCTTCACTATTTACGTTATTGCTGTTAATTACATTTTGAACATGTGTTACCACCCCAATCTGTACAGAAAGTGGCAGCCCAGACAATTCTAATTTTTTTTATTGATGCGCTTAGGAATCCAGAACTTGATGCAATGAAAATTAAATCTAATTTTATTGTATCGTCACTTAGGAGGTCCTTTGAAATCTTAACTGACGCGGCATCCTCTTTGTCTGATGAATCAAATACTCTCACAATTTATTCAAAGTTGGTGGCATATAGTGTGCGGCGTCCATATATGTAAAAAAAATTACCCTTGGTTGCGCTTTTAAAAACACTTTTTTTTACATTTGCTATAAGGCGATGCTACGAATTTGTTCACAAACTCGATGAAGTCCATGTGCAAGACAAAATAGTGTTGTTTTTGGGTAAAATATTTGTATGGCCCGATATAAAAAGTAAAATCAAATCTCGATTGAAATTTTCACCCAAAATCTTAATTGAAGTATCTATAGTCTTTACCACTTTTTCAATTACGATATAGTTTAAATATGTTTTATTCACGCTAGCGAAGAGAAGATCACACAATCTTTTAGAATTATTACGCGTGACTAACGAAACGGAACGGTCGGAAAATTGGCCGGCAAATAGAAATCGGTGAACCACCTGGCGAGTCTGACGACAAAGCGGTACGAACGTCGCAATCTCTCCTTTTTCCTCTTTTACTGCCGCAATATCATCGTCATATCACTATTTTGTTTTTCTTTATTAGCACTACATAGTCCTTTTTATTTTTTAAATAATCAAATATAACCATTTCCAAAACAATTATTTATGTATTTCAAAGTTTTACCAAATTATTAAATTTATAAAAAAACAAAAATATCGAAAATATGCATTAAAAATATGCAATTTTTTTCCAAAAATGCCATATAACTTCTCAATATGCAATATATGCTTTTAGAGATCAAATATGCAAAAATATGCCTTTATAGATGAAATATGCAAAAATATGCCCTCACAAATAAGGCTTATAAGTCACAATTTAATCTGAAACAAATTTCTGTCTATTTCACTACTCTATCAAGTGCTTTAAAAAAAATATGCATTTGCATATTTTTGGTTGCCCTAGTAATAACCATAATAGTAATATTAAGTAATTTGTCTCCATAGAGGAAATTCGCACCGAGGATTCTCTCAAAGAAACGGACAAAACCAGTTTGTACGTACATACGAATCGGAAAACGGTTCGGAAAACCGAAAGGACCCCCAACCAGGTCCACTGGGGGCAAACCTTTAAAAGTTTTTAATTTGGACCTTGCACTTTCAAACTTTGTAATATTAAAAACAGAAATGACGAGAGATCATGACGTTACGTTCTTGATTGATACCGGTGCAGACATATCATTAATTAAAAGATCAAAAATTGACCCAACTCAAATCGTTGATTGGGCAAAGGCTTGTAAATTAAAAGGCATTACAAATGAAATGTCAAATTCAATAGCAACAACTGAAACTTTCATTTATATAAATAACATTGCAATTGAGCATACTTTTCATATTGTAAATGATGATTTTCCAATTCCATCTGATGCAATTCTAGGTAGAGATTTTATTACTAAATATCAATGCCAATTAGATTATTCTAACTGGACGATAAGTATAAGATCAACAAACCGGGAAATCACTGTTCCAATTCATCATCATTTAAATGAAAATGTATTAACAATACCACCTCGCTGTGAAGTTATTCGTTATATAAAAAAGTTTTCAACAATAACACAAGATTCGGTTATAATAAACGACGAAATAGCACCAGGTGTTTTTGTGGCAAGTACCATAATATCAAATCAAAACCCTCTAGTGAAAATTATTAACACAAATGATGAAAGTGTATCAGTAAATATAGCAAATGTACAAATATCAAACTTAAATAACTTTAATATATTTAAATTAGAAACAAATAATAATAATAGAAAATTGATATTAAATCAACAAATCGATAAAGATATGCCTAAATGCGTAAAAAATGAAATGTTGACACTATGTGAAGAATTTTCAGACATTTTTGGATTAAAGACCGATAAATTAAGCACTAATAATTTTTATAAACAAACAATTAAGCTAACTGACAGCAGTCCTGTATATATAAAAAATTATCGAACTCCACACTCTCAAAAACAGGAAATTAATAATCAAGTAGGTAAAATGTTAAAAGATGGAATAATTGAACCATCAATTTCAGAGTACAATAGCCCTATAATACTAGTCCCCAAGAAATCGACTAAGGGAGAAAAGAAATGGCGCCTAGTCATTGATTATAGACAGCTAAATAAGAAACTAGTAGCCGATAAATTTCCTTTGCCTAGAATAGACGATATTCTAGACCAACTTGGTCGTGCAAAATGGTTCTCGGTACTAGACTTAACATCAGGTTTTCATCAAGTCCCAATAGAAGAAAACTCACGAGACATTACGTCTTTTAGTGTAGATAATGGATCATATAGATTTACCAGGTTACCATTTGGTCTCAAAATAAGTCCTAATAGTTTTCAAAGAATGATGTCAATTGCGTTTAGTGGTATAACACCCGAAAAAGCATTTTTATACATGGATGATTTAATTGTAATTGGATGTTCTCAAGAGCATCATATTCAAAATATAAAAAAAGTTTTTGAAACATGTCGAAAATTTAATCTTAAACTAAATCCAGAAAAATGCAAATTTTTTAGAACTGATGTCACTTATCTAGGACACAAAATTACAGACAAAGGTATATTACCTGATGATTCAAAGTACGAAGTAATTGAGAAATATCCTACACCTACTAACGTAGACGACATTAAACGTTTTGTAGCTTTCTGCAATTATTATAGGAGATTTATAAGAAATTTCGCAGAAATTACAAAACCACTTAACAAACTTACGAAGAAAAACAACAAATTTAATTGGGACAATGAATGTGAACAATCATTCATAAAATTAAAAAATTCTTTACTGTCACCAAAAATACTGCAATACCCAAACTTTGATAAAGAATTTATCTTAACAACCGATGCATCTAAAGAAGCATGTGGTGCAGTACTTTCTCAAAATTTCGAAGGAAATGATTTGCCTATTGCGTTTGCCTCAAAATCATTCACAAAAGGCGAAATAAATAAAGCTACCATTGAGAAGGAATTAGCAGCAATACATTGGGCAATCAAACATTTTAAACCTTATTTATACGGTAAAAAATTTACAGTAAAATCAGATCATAAACCATTAATTTATTTGTTTTCATTGAAAGATCCCTCATCTAAATTAACTAGAATGAGATTGGATATAGAAGAGTATGATTTTGAAATAGAATATATTAAAGGAATTGAAAATGTAGGCGCAGATGCACTATCGAGGATAAACATAAGCGAGTTAAAGAATATTGCACATGAAAACAAGCAAATCTTAGCAATCACTCGTTCTATGACAAAGTCCGTACCAGAAATAATAAATAAAACAACAGATAACAAAGAGGTGAAACCTAAAGTATATAGTAGCTTTGATAAATATGATATTGTTAAATTACCAATTTTAAAGTTCGAAAATAATGATAATTATATTAGTATAATTATAGGGAAACAAGGAAAATTCAGATCTGAAAGAGAAGTTTTGATGACTAATGGCAAATTTTTTCTAGAAAAAATCTTGTCTCAGCTAGAGAATATGGCTAGTGATCTTAACATAAATGAATTAAAACTTAATATGAACGATAATATTTTTAAAATGTGCACAATAAATGAAATAAAAGAACAAGGTAATAAAATATTAAAAGAACTAAATATAATATTATATACAAATCAAAAAATAATAAATGGCAAAGAAGAACGTCACAAATTAATAGAAAAGTTTCACGAAGATCCAATGATAGGAGGACATTGCGGACAGAAAAAACTTTTGAAAAAACTTAGATCATATTATAGATGGAAAGGCATGTCTCGCGACGTAGCCACTTTTGTAAAAACTTGTAATAAATGTCAAATTAACAAAAACAAAATAAAACACGTAGAACCAATGGTAATCACACCAACACCCCAACAGGCTTTCGATATAGTATGCATTGATACAATCGGTCCTTTTTCAACAACGACAAACGGTAATTCATACTCAGTCACTATACAATGTGAACTAACTAAATATGTCATAATAATTCCTATAGCAAATAAAGAGGCTTGCACTATTGCTAAAGCAGTTATGAAAAACTTCATTTTGGTATATGGTCCAATGAAAGAAATCAGAACTGATATGGGCACAGAATACAAAAATGAAGTCATAAGTAACTTAACAAATTTAATGAAAATAAATCACAAATTTTCAACTGCATACCATAGCCAAAGCATTGGTGGATGTGAAAGGAATCATAAAGTTTTTAATGAGTACATGAGGATGTATATAAACGATATGAAAACAGATTGGGATCAGTGGATACCTTATTACTGTTTCTGTTATAATACAGCCCCAAGTACTTATCATAACTACACACCGTTTGAATTAGTTTTCGGGAAAAAATGCGAAATACCAAATTCATTTACAAATAACACCATAGATCCTTTATACAATGTAGACTCTTATTATTTAAAAGTTAAGTTTAGAATGCAAACAACAAATAAACGTGTTAGCAAATATATTTTAAAAGAAAAATTAAAACGAAAAAACATTTACGATAAAAATACAATTAATAAAAGGACATTACAACCAGGTGACCTAGTATTAATTACCAATGAATCAAGAAAAAAGCTAGATCCATGGTTTAATGGCCCTTTTAAAGTAATAAATTGTGATAGTGTAAATTGTACAATAGAAAACAATAACAAACAAGTGACAGTGCATAAAAACAGAATACAACATTATCGTGAAAGAAACTAAAAGTGTTAAATGTTAAAAATTTAATAATGAGTACATATTATGTTTTTATTTTATAGTATTATTTTAAGTAGGTGAAGTGTAATTGTAATAACAGGTCAGAATAACAAATCAAAGTTTTGCAAAACGCAACGAGAAGCACATTCTTTTATTTAATTCTCAATGTCACTGACAATGCAATACAAATACACTGAACTGCATTATTTTAATTGTATGTAAATTTATTTTAGTTCTAAGATAGATTAATTGAGTAATTAAATTTAGTTTTAAAAAAAAAAAAAAAAAAAAAAAAAAAAAAAAAGAAATTAAACTGAAATTTATATTTTATTAAAACTAAATTCAATATCATAAAAAGGGGGATGTAGTACCCTTGTATCATGGCATTGATTGAATTAAATAAAACAATCAATGTTATGATAACGCAGCTATTCCGCAAGGTTGGTTTGCATAATTAAACAATCAATATTTATAAGTATAATTAATGTTTATAAAATAGTAGTTATTAATAAAAGAGAAGAAGGCCGCTTGGCTTCAATTCGAATTACAAATCGTAACCAATAACTTGTGATCCTATCCTATTGAATATCCTCACCCCGCTACATACGCCACTTAAACTATTACACTATACTACTCAAGTGGTCACAGACCCGACATAATTGATATAGCGATTCTGAAGGCCATTCCAGTACGGGTGTCCGTCGAGGTGCTAAATGAGCTTAGCTCAGATCATCAACCAGTTTTGATGGAAATTGCGGCTGGTGCAATCCCTGATGGAGGTCCCCAGATTGTTCACAAGACAAACTGGCCACTCTTTCGAAAACACCTGACCGAGATCATGGGCCCGATCCCCATCATTAAAACCACAGATGATCTGGAGAGGGCTGTAGACCACCTGACGACGAAAACTTCAGAAGCTATTTTTCAAGCAAATTACACGATCACACTAAGCCGTAAAGATCCTCTCGGGTTGCCCCAATCTGTGAAAAACCTTATCAGAGACAAAAAATCTGCAAAAGCTCGTTGGCAGTTTACCTGCGATCCGGCAGACAGGCAAGAGCTTAAACGCCTTGAGTCTCTAGTTCGCAAACAAATTCGCAACCATAAGGAAATGTGCTGGCAGAGAAAGCTAGAAATTATGGACAAAGATAAACCTTTAATGTGGAAGATAGGAAAAGCTCTTCGCAAAAAGAGAACTCCCTTACCCGCAATTCATGGTGAAAATGGCATAGTTTACACCAACGCTGAAAAAGCTGAGGCATTTGCAGACAGTTTGGAACTGCAATGCTCGCCATTATTTCGCGGTATAGATCTAGACCATATAGACAGCATTCACAAGTCAGTACGTAAACAGCTTAGGGCAGCCCCTGACACACCACTACACAGCGTTCCTCCCTCTCGCATTAAAGAGGTGATTAAACGCCTGCACATCCGAAAGGCTTCCGGACCAGACGGTATCCCCAATATGGCACTAAAATCTTACTCTCAAAAAGCAATGGTTTACCTCACTAATATTATCAACGCAGTCCTGCGTCTGAGTCACTACCCCGTTACATGGAAAACTTCACACGTTATTAATCTCCCTAAACCAGGGAAAGATCTAAAATTCCCTCAAAACTATCGACCCATTAGTTTACTAAACACAATGGCCAAAGTAACCGAGAAGATTATTTTGGAAAAACTCCAAGCACACACTGACGAACACCACGTACTGCCGGTGCACCAATTCGGATTCCGATCGGAACACTCTACAACCCACCAACTGTTGAAAGTGGCAGATTAAATTATAGCCGGATTCAACTCAAAAAGTTCGACAGGCGCGATCTTTTTTGACGTGGAGAAGGCTTTTGATAAGATCTGGCACGATGGATTGGTCTACAAATTATTTAAAGCAAACTACCCCTCTAAATTGATCAAACTCATAGTTTCATTTTTACATAATCGTTCGTTTTGCGTCAAACTAGATGACAACATTTCAAACTCTCGTTTAATTAGCTCCGGGGTTCCGCAAGGATCCGTATTATCACCCTTATTTTTTAATATTTACGTAGCCGATATACCCATTCCGACCAATGGAGTCAGAATTGCGCAGTACGCAGACGACACCGCGTTTTTATACACATCGAGGAGTCCTCAAATGATTACACTTCGACTACAAGCAGCCACCGATGCGCTCGAACAGTGGCTCACAGACTGGCGTATTCGGATAAACCCAGAAAAAAGCACGGCGGTCTTATTCACAAAACGAAAACATATTCCATTCCAACACGTAAGCTTGAACCAAAAAGCAATCCCGTGGAAAAAAGATGTTAAATACCTAGGAGTATCTTTTGACAAAAGATTGACGTGGTGCTTGCACGCGAACAAAATATTGCAACAGGCCCGTATGGCAACTCACAAGCTCTGGCCACTCATAGGCCGTCAAAGCAACTTGAGTCTTAAAAACAAGTTGTTGATATACTCTAGCGTTGTTAGACCGGTTGTCATGTACGCCTGCCCCATCTGGGGTACTTTTAATAAGACGACGGGCATGAGGATAGAAGCCTTTCAAAGCAAGACTTTGAGAGCAATCCTCAATGCCCCTCCCTACGTTAGAAACACCGTAATCCGCCGGGATCTCGAAATTCCATCAATCATTGACTATATTAAAACAAGCTCGATTAAGTTTTTTGAGAAATTAGCTCTCAATTTGAATGATGATGTTAATAGTTTGGCGGCGTACGACCATACTATCCTAAGAAAATTCAAACACCCAGCTAGCATAACTGCACCATCCGTGACATGATTTAGTCACATTCAAATGAAACACCTCTAGGTGACTCTGAAATAAACAACCAGCCTGTCCGCAGGCATTAAACGCATAATACGATGGAAAGGCAATGAGCGCAAACGCGCTGAGTCCTTTTAAGAAGTCAGATAAAAACTGAGTTATTCTCAGCGTTACATGGAAAACTTCACACGTTATTAATCTCCCTAAACCAGGGAAAGATCTAAAATTCCCTCAAAACTATCGACCCATTAGTTTACTAAACACAATGGCCAAAGTAACCGAGAAGATTATTTTGGAAAAACTCCAAGCACACACTGACGAACACCACGTACTGCCGGTGCACCAATTCGGATTCCGATCGGAACACTCTACAACCCACCAACTGTTGAAAGTGGCAGATTAAATTATAGCCGGATTCAACTCAAAAAGTTCGACAGGCGCGATCTTTTTTGACGTGGAGAAGGCTTTTGATAAGATCTGGCACGATGGATTGGTCTACAAATTATTTAAAGCAAACTACCCCTCTAAATTGATCAAACTCATAGTTTCATTTTTACATAATCGTTCGTTTTGCGTCAAACTAGATGACAACATTTCAAACTCTCGTTTAATTAGCTCCGGGGTTCCGCAAGGATCCGTATTATCACCCTTATTTTTTAATATTTACGTAGCCGATATACCCATTCCGACCAATGGAGTCAGAATTGCGCAGTACGCAGACGACACCGCGTTTTTATACACATCGAGGAGTCCTCAAATGATTACACTTCGACTACAAGCAGCCACCGATGCGCTCGAACAGTGGCTCACAGACTGGCGTATTCGGATAAACCCAGAAAAAAGCACGGCGGTCTTATTCACAAAACGAAAACATATTCCATTCCAACACGTAAGCTTGAACCAAAAAGCAATCCCGTGGAAAAAAGATGTTAAATACCTAGGAGTATCTTTTGACAAAAGATTGACGTGGTGCTTGCACGCGAACAAAATATTGCAACAGGCCCGTATGGCAACTCACAAGCTCTGGCCACTCATAGGCCGTCAAAGCAACTTGAGTCTTAAAAACAAGTTGCTGATATACTCTAGCGTTGTTAGACCGGTTGTCATGTACGCCTGCCCCATCTGGGGTACTTTTAATAAGACGACGGGCATGAGGATAGAAGCCTTTCAAAGCAAGACTTTGAGAGCAATCCTCAATGCCCCTCCCTACGTTAGAAACACCGTAATCCGCCGGGATCTCGAAATTCCATCAATCATTGACTATATTAAAACAAGCTCGATTAAGTTTTTTGAGAAATTAGCTCTCAATTTGAATGATGATGTTAATAGTTTGGCGGCGTACGACCATACTATCCTAAGAAAATTCAAACACCCAGCTAGCATAACTGCACCATCCGTGACATGATTTAGTCACATTCAAATGAAACACCTCTAGGTGACTCTGAAATAAACAACCAGCCTGTCCGCAGGCATTAAACGCATAATACGATGGAAAGGCAATGAGCGCAAACGCGCTGAGTCCTTTTAAGAAGTCAGATAAAAACTGAGTTATTCTCAGCATAAAACAAAAATCAGTCGCGCTTACGACCTCCGTTGAATGCACAATTTACGTCACAGTTTATGTTAAATGTTTAGTTAAGTTATTAACAGTGTATAATGTGCTAGGACAATTATTAACTTTAAGTGTATAGTTCACAAGACATTATTACCCATCAAAGGGGCGGTACCAGCCCTAAAAAGTGCAGTGATATAACCTTGAAAGCGGACATGACCCCAGATGCTTTGTTCCCATTCGATCCCTAACAAAGGAACAAAGTAAGTACCAATTATACAAGTCCTATGACCCCCGAAATTGAGTACACGTGTAAAGTGACTCAACTTACACCTCTCCCTCAACTGCCAGCTGCATCGCAGCACCTAGACAGCGTCACCATGGCTGAAAACAAAAATCCAGTCCTGGAAGAAGAATCAGAACTAGACACCCTTAAAAAACAAATAGATGGTAACAATCAACTTTTCTATGAACGAATTAAAGAAAACAGGTCCTGCCTGGAATCGTTAATTAAAAATATAAACACGACTAACGATAGTGTTGAAAACTTAAAAAAACCACTCAAAACGACACAAACAATAAACTTGCTGAAATGTTAATTGCAGTCAACCAATTAAACATTCAAATGACGGCGTTATTTGAGAAACTCATCCAAGCTCAACCAACACCAACTAAAAATGACGACACCGGAAACACTTCCGGCTCATCGACAAACACTGTCCGCCCCCCACAAAAAAAAGAAAAAGATGATTTCTCCGAAAGTTACTCCCAAATCGTTCATCACTAACCCCAAAGTGGTAAAACAAAATAAAAAGTTAAAACAAGCCCCGCGGAAAGAAGAGGACACCTGTAGGGCTCAATCTTTTCCTCCACTGCCACCTCATGGTAACTCCCAAAATAATGACTCGACTGAAAACATGACACAAATGGAATCTCCAAACGACTCGGAATGACACCTGGTGAACACAGCTCCTCCAAAAGGAAGAAACTTGCTCACACTCCGACAAGTAGTGATAATGTCTCCAATTCGGAATGCGTTATGCGAATCAGTTATTCAACCAAAGATGAAACTACCCCCTCCAATTATACTGAAGAACAAAGATAAATAAGAGAAGTTAAATTTGATCTTGAAAATTTATTAATCAATTTTGAACTAAAAAATCTCAAAAATGCCATCCAAATATTGCCTCAGACTCCATCCGACCATCGCAGAGCCAAAGCGTACCTTGACTCTAAAAAACTTAACACCTTTACCTACCAATTAGAGGAGGATATGACCTTCAAGGTCGGTATAAAATATATACCTCACGACATATTCGCCGAGGAACTGATAGAAGCTGTGACCAACAAAGGCTTTAGCGTCAATGCTATTTCCAGACTCCACAACACGAACAAAAGGTACGAAATCATGTACATCCAATTAAATAAGACAATGAATCACGAAGAATTACTAAACTTAACCAGAATCCTTGGACTGAAAGTCAGAGTCGAGGAGAAGCTACAATCAAGTGAACCGGCACCGGTGCCAAGTTTTCGGACACTCACAATCTATGTGCGTCATATGTGCGGAGAACCACCTTTCCGCACACTGTCATCTCACATCAGCCGACAGGGATAAAACCCGATGTGCCAACTGCCAAAGCAACCATCCCTCTTCTTATAGAGCATGTCCTGCGTGCATGTTCGAATGTTACAGACGCTATAGCCACTCGGAAATATTTATCAGAAGAATTGCTATGTTGCCGAATGTTTTTAATGTCACATACAGTTTTGCCACAATATGCCAGAATTGTAACATACATAACTTGTCAAATTATTTATACAGAGTGTAGACTAATTGGCGGACAAACGCAAGGTAACTTTGTAGACCAAAAGAAAACAAAAATTTCAAAATGCTGAGAAACTCTTCGTTTGGCCTCACGAAGTCCCCCTGTATTAATTATTATTATGGAAAACAGATACAATTATATTATTTGTTATACTTTACATAAATTAATTGTACTATTTTATAACTCTTAAATAATAGATAAAGAAAAAATATTTATTAATGTTTATGAATTTACATTAATCTGTAATATTCAACTCGTAATAACTTATGTACTTATTAAAACCTATAGACAGCTAATTAAACATATGCTTAATATAAATATTTATAACAAATAAAAACATTAAGCATATTATTTATTCTCAAAGGTGTTTTTAAAATAAAATAATTTAAAAAACATATTATATATAGAAATAGTAAATCTGATAATGACAATAACAACATTAAACATTCACAGCACAACGGCTCAAAATAAATGACAGTTTCAACAACTAAATAATTAAAATAACAATAATAATTTGGTTGTTTTTAAAACACAACATATAGAAATAACATAGCAATTCCCTTAATTTATGTTGCAGTTTCTAACATCATTTGAAACAAACTTGAAATGGTATGCACTTGAAAACCTTTTTTTAATATTTCATAATAAAAATAACTAACAAAACATTCACAGCGCAAATTATTTAAATATATACAAATCGGACTGTGACAATTGCCGGAACCGAACAGTAGGCAACATCGCACACTTTCCTAATTCCCGAGTGGCTATAGCGTCTGTAACATTCGAACATGCGTCCTGCGTACCAAAGACAAAAACAAAGAGGAAAACCCAAACATCCACCGGCAGACAAAATCACGTATACTACCCCAAAGCCACGCCCACAAATGACATCGTACGCAAAAGCCGTGGACCCAGCACAACAAGCTCCTCACTCTACATCCAATGCTAACTCCAAGCAGAAAAAGCAAATCAAGAATGCTATTGACCATAGTAACAACGATCAAGAGTTACTAAAACTCCTTTTGAACATTATAACAAAAATAATGGATCAACAAACTGATACTCTTTACACTTTTAAAACCCTGAATAATGCAGCAGGAAAGTGAATATTCACACAGCCTATTAGGCTAAATAGTAGGTAGATAATGGGGTCTCACCCCAAAACTACCAAAAATATCAGAAAAGTACAAGTATTCTCAGCAGCCAACTAGTAAGCAGCTCAATGACGAATTGCTTCAGTAGTAGTTGCAATTCTCATTGCAACCACAGGTAGCTCTAAATCGTAATCTGTTTTCTGTCTGATGAATACTTGTATACAACAAACAGAACAAACTTTCTTACAGAGGTTGGTGGCTGCTGCAATGACACTCGTGACGGTACAACAGCTCGAGACCATCACCATGAAGAAAAAAGCCGGGGACGTCCAGGCCGGTTTCCAACCCAATAAGAAGAAGAAAAATATGAAAAAGTCCAAACGATGAACAGACCCGGCACTAGCGCCAAAGTGGTCGCCCTGACCCTACAAGTCCAGGGAATGAAGGGCCAGATGGCCTCCATGGCGGCCATTATCGAATCCCTTAATCAGAGGATTATTAACATTTCTGCCTCTTTTCAGATCCTGGCCGGCTACGTGACGGCGAAACAAAAACCATTTCATCCCCTTCCCATCACCAAGGTAGAAGAACAGGAGATGGAGCTAATGGACTTGGGAGCCTTTACCGGCAGGAGCAAACGTTGTAACGACTCCACCCCCTTTAATGATAGATCGGATCCAGACCACGCCCCTGCTGAGCCGACTCCGGTCCGAGCAGTAAGACACTGTTACCGGCGAAGTTTCACCGGCCTAATTTTCATGCTAGGAATCGCCCTTAACTCGTGCGTCGCGCGCACCCTCAACCCTTCACGACGACAAAAGGAGGAGCCTACCGGTAGCCGCGTTTGCGGATAAAAGCGCCGGTTTTCGCAGCATTCAGGCAGTCAAGTCTGACTAACCGTAAAGAACAAACCGACCTATAGGACTCGTGCTGAAGGCCTGCCCTTCCTCGATCCTCGACGGCTTTGTTCTGCAATCGTTAGCTCAGACTTCTTTTACTGCACACCCGCTGCAGATCACTGTCATTGTATTATTCGTATTTGTTGTTTCATTTTTCATTGTCACTGTATTATATTTGTCTTTTTGCATCTCTCTGTTCATTGTCATTTGTAATATATTTGTATTTGTTTTGCCTGTCACAGTTCATTGTATTATTTGTATTTGTTGTTTCATTGTTCATTATCACTGTATTATATTTGTCTTTTTGCATCTCCCTGTTCATTGTCATTTGTAATATATTTGTATTTTTTTGCTTGCCCATGTTGATTACCTTTCTTTTGTATCATATTGTGCTTATCACCTTGTATTGTGTGTCGTTTATTTTGTTGTAATCATGTCGTCGTAATTATGAATAGACGTTAACTGAATATTGTTGTATTGTTGACTTTTTCCCCTTAAACATTTATCGTGGTGTTTATTTCTTTGTGTGTTGTGATTGTGCGTCGTCCCCTCTCCCCCTTCGAAGAGTCGCCCCGTGACAACACGCCCCGGACGTTCAGAGAGTGGTCCGCGCACCCAATGCCTCGCCCTCAACCGCCGACAGACGATCCAAAGACGAGAAAGGATTCATCCTGGTCGGAAAGAAGAAGACGGCCGCCAAAAGGATTAGGACTACGGGTGAGTCTTTTTCAACTCTTACTTAAAAGCCTTCGGCCAATCCCCAGCAGGCATCAGCTACTGGTACTGAGACATCAGCGGCTTCTCTTGCCAGCAAAAGGGCATTCTGCCCCAAACACGCCCTTCACCGAGGTAAGGTTCCGGCAACTTGCCGCAAACCCCATCCACGCTGGTAAAGGCTTTATGGACAGCGACAATTTCTCCCCCCCCCCTCCCAACCTCCTTCATCTGAAACCCGTCCGCCGGCTTTCGTCCTCACGGACAAAGGCAAACTCCCGGCTCTTTCTAAATATTTTAAAGATAACATGGTAGTTATTCTCTCTTCTAAAAATACCGTTGAAGGTATGGCTCCGGCCACCATCGATGACCACAGAAAGGCCACGGCGCACCTCAAATCTGTGGGTGCGGTCTTTCACACATGGTCTACAGCCGAAGAGCGGTGCCTCAAGGTTATCATCAGACATGTCCTTGACTTCTTCACGGAGCAGGACGTGAGCAATGCACTAGTTGATCTTGGTTTTGCACCTTCTCACGTGCATTGTATGAAGAACGAGCTTTAATTTTAGCATGGTTCCAGTCCAGCTGCCCAAGGGCACAAAACCGGCCGTAATCATAAGGTTAACATCCCTTCTTGGAATGAAGGCGGCAGTGGAACCCAAGAAACGTGGAGGCTGTGCTACAAATTCCAACGTTTGAGTCACACGGCCAAACGTTGCTTTGCTAAGGTCCAAGTTTGTAGGATCTGTTAGGGCCCCATTAATCGATAGCCTGCCCTAAAAACACGCCTCTAAGGTGGGCACCCTGTTCCGGTCCGCACCCCGCCAATTGCAGGGGCTGCTCTTCGTACTAAAAAATGTTGACCTCGCACGGTAAGCCTAATAAAACAGCCTCTAAGACTCTCGCGACCGATCCGGCTCCGGCCCAGTCATCCTCTACGCCCGCAGGTCCTCGCAAACCTGCAGTTGATTTGGGCAAATCTTTTGCTAATGCGGTCGCTCCACCAGCAACTCCTCCGGCTGTGAGCAGCAACGATAGGATAATCGCTCTCTTGAACGACTTCAATGATTTTCATAAGAAAATCATGTCGACGCTTCTTCATAAACAGTAACGGCTACCGAGGAACCATTACTTCGGGTTTGTTTCTGGAATGCCAATGGCATTTCAGATAAAATGGTAAAGGTGGAACAGTTCTTTATCCAAGAAAATCTCGACATTATGTTGGTATCCGAGACGAACCACCGTCCCACCCAATTTTTGAGACTACCGGATATCTTTACGTATTTGGGGTCGTCGGAGATTAAACTAAGGTACGGGAATTTAATTTTTGCAAAAAGAACATTGAACCACTCCGAGGTCGACACTACTAGTCTCTCTCGAATCAAATGCAATTGTGGTCAATGTGCCCGGCCTAGGGACATTTAAAATTGCATCTGGCTACCTCAGCCCGAGTAACCGAATCGTAAACACCCGACGTGGAACAGTTTACAGACAAACGTCAAAGGTCGGACGTTGCTAGACTATGTAAAGCAAAGAAGGTTACAAGTATTGGGTCCAAAGGAACCCTCCTATCATACCGCAAGGCACCAATGGGACGTTCTTGATGTGGTTGTATTCAAGAACGTCAACTTTGACCACACCATCCGAGTAGTCAACAAAATGAGCTCCGAACATCTCCTGGTCTTGCTAGAGCTCTTCGGAAAGGGGTTACCTAGAGAGGGAGAAAAATTCGTCATTCGCACGGATTGGCTTCTCTTTTCATTCAACAGGCTTCGGAAAAAACCTCAAAAACCTATCAGGTTCGCGCCAATAATCAAATAGCCTGTGTAAGCAAAATACTGATAAATACATTATGTACAGTAAGCGCACCAAAACATGCCACATCTACTTCATAAATATATCGTTAGTTTTGGAAGTTATGGTACTACAAATGTTGCTTGCATCCAATATGTTTTCTCAGTGTCTGGGCCCGACTTACAGTTTTGGTTTTATGTTTGATATGTGCTTTTTGTTTAAGGTAAATTTGACAATGAAGGTTGTAGCAATTTGATACTAAACATTTATCCAATGTGATCAAAGAAAGAACTGTAAGAAAGTGATGGAGAATGGAGACGAATTGAAAATATAAGAATATTCTTCAAGAGATGTTTTATAAGCATTTTTTCCTTATAATATGTTTATTGATATTTTTTTGTATTGGTATGTATTTTAATTTATTATCTATATGAACATAATATTATATTTCATATTAATTTATTATTAATGTTAAAATTTTTTGTTTCAACTTTTTGTTTTAATTTAATATAGCAATATTTTGTATGGCTTCTAGAGATGGCTGTTACCTCATTGTTTTGTTTATTTTATTGTTTATCTGGTATTGAGTACGACTTAAACAATGTCTTGGTAATTGGAAATAAGTTGAATTATCAATAAGTGAGTACAGAAAATATCCTTGCTTATATGGTGTCAAATATAAGCAGTATAGCTATAAACATGCTTTGCATTGGAATCTATTGTTAACAATGTTCCTGTTGTACAATGTGTAACAGCAAAGGCACAGTTTCAAGCATTACGATAAATTTTTTTAAATGAACATCGAAAGCATGTGAATTCTTTAAAAAGTGGCACAGGAACTGACGAGGTAAGCAAATATTGTCAATTTGACCCTTATTATACATGGGCAATTCCATTTCAAACGGAGTTTGAGTTTTAGACGCTTAAAACCCAAATACACAGAACAAATTTATATTTTCTAATTAATTTACATCAAAACACGTCAACTTTAGCGGTTAAAAAAAATTTAAAAAATGCTCCTTTTTGCCCAGCCCACTGAGAACAAAAACATGGTTTTATGGCTTTTGCGGCTTATTGACAGGGTATAAACTTAAAATGGCGCCAGATTTGGATTCTACGGAAAATTTTTGATTGATTTCATTAGTAAATTTATTTTTTTGAGTTAAAATTGCGGATTTTAAACAAAAAATGCGATTAAGTCAAAAAACGTCAAAAATACTTTAAAAAATCGTAGAATTTTTTTTTATGGGTTTTATACCCTCATATACCGATCAAAGGACTACTAATAAGTTATAGAAACTAAATAAAAATACATAAGCAAGTTTCTCAACGCACCCCCCCCTAGCTCTGGTCCGTTTGAAATGGAATTGCCCACATATGTTAATAATGATTTGAGAAGATTCTGTTTTCAGCAGATGTTTAATAACATCTAATTAATTATCACCTAGCAGGTGTGCTAATAACGGACATTTAGAATGTTAAAAACCGAAGCTCTTATGATAGATTAGATGATAGCAGTCGGGAACTGGAATCTTCAGAACAGGTAAAACCAATTCATTTTTTGATACGATAATAAATATTGTATTTTTTATGAAATGAAAACTCGTTCTTTTACAAAGAGTAATAACTACGTATTTATTACTACTACGTACTATGTAATTGCAGGTACATAATTTATAAAATATGTATTTTTAACAAATTATTTAAATAACGTTTAACAGAATATATTTTGTATAATATTTGAAAATTTAGTAGAATATTTTAAAATTGCTTTTTTATTACATTCAATATTTAATCTGGTAGTATTCTTCTCGTCCTTCAATTTAATAAATATAGAGGAAGTTTATTTTGTTATTAATTTTTAATCATCGAACGTTTCGACAGAATTGATAATTGTATATTGATGACCCAAACATAATCAATTTTATTTTATTTTTAATTAAGGTAAGATTTTAATAATATTAATGTTTTTTGTAATTTATTAGTCAATTACTATTCATACAACTCCTTTCTGTCTCATAAATCTTTTTTGTAATGTTAAAAAAAAGTTCTTTGCAGTGCTGATGAAGACAGGTGTTTCTGTCGAAACGTTCGATGATTAAAAATTAATTATTAAAATATAATATAAGTCCTATTGGCGTTTTTGTTTTTATTAACAAAATAAACTTCCTCTATATTTATTCAATATTTAATTAAAGTTATACTAAAATACAATTATTAATCATTTAATACATGAAAAATTTTAATTTTTAGATTTGTCTAGAAAATGGTATGGTATACGAAATAACAGATGAGTTTGACTACAGACAGCACAAGTCAAATACCCAGTCAAGCTTCTTCCCTCCAGGAACAGGAAACATAAGGAGCTGTCAATAAAGATTTTTTTTTTAAACGGCAGCTCTAAGAAATATTATAATTCAAAAACCATTTTAAATGACTTTTTGAGTATTATAAAAGCAGGTACACATATATTTGTTTTAATTTGTAGTATAGTTGCTATGGCAACCAACTTTATTTTTTTAAATAGCGATATATATTTTTTATTTTATTTTTTGAATCCTTATGATATTCTGAATACAACTATGAAAAATAATAATATACTTTTATGCCAAACAATATTTGATTCAAATGTAAACCCAATGCTACTCAAAGGTGTAGTCCGAGCTAGCATGAAAAAAATAAAATACTCTATTCAAGTAAGTTACCTCTAAAAACCTATTTATATTCAAATTTTTTGAACAACTTATTTATTATAAATATGTTGTTTACAGATATCTGTTGATAAAGAAGATGGAATAATTGAGGCTACTTGTTCTTGTCCACGGCAAGTCATATGCCATCATATGGCTGCTTTGTGCATATTACAATAATATCAGTATTACTGATACAGCTTGTGCATGGAATGTTCCAACACAATCTGATATTGGTAATACCGATACAAAAACATTAGATGATTTTTATCCATCTGAACAATCGGATTATTGTGCGGTAAAATCAGCAAAGAAGAAGTGGCAAAATTTGCTGAAGAATTAAACAAAAATGTGGGATTGGCTTGGTTGCGTCGTCCCAGTACTTTAGGAAATGTTGTGAAATTGCTCCCACAAATTGAAGATATTTTGTTCTCAGCAAAATACATATCGGCTGATAACAAAATTTAATATTTTGAGGATCGGTCTCAAGTATCAGAAGACCAAATTAAAAAAGTGGTAGAAGGTACCCTAGGGCAAACTTCTAATAAAAATTGGTTGATCGCCCGAAAACAGGTTGTGGCCGTCAACCGTGTTTTTGGTTTGGGCAAGTTTTGTCAGCTTGCAGAAGAAATAAGTTTTCTGCTTCTCTATTCAAAAGTCTTATAGAGGGTTATGATTTAAACACAAAATTGTTGCTGTGCAGTGGGAAAAAGAGCACAAAGCACAAGCCATAGAAACATTTTAATCGGTAACTGGATTCAAAGTTAAACCTACAGGATTATGGTTGGATAAATCAGGCTATTTAGGGGCCAGTCCTGATGGTTTTGTTAACAACGCAACTCTTGAAATAAAGTGTCCTTATAAATATAGAAATGTTGATTTGAGCTAAGTTTTAAAAAAGAATAAAACCTATATTATATATAAAGATTTTGATGAAAAAACAATAATAAATCAAAAACATGAATATTGGGACCAACTACGAAAGCAGACATTTATAATAAAACAAAACCATCTGTTATTTAATATTATGGACCCCAAAAGACTATGAAATTGTAACTCTACCAAGACCAAATTAATGGGAAAATACCATATATGTTAAAAAAAAAAAATGATAATGAGAAACTTGTGCCATATATGTGTGGTTTGTAATGTGCGTCAAGCAAACCATCTTAAAGAAAGGAAGTAGAAAGGTGGAGTTTTTAGTTAGTAAAAACCTGACTCTACTGGACAAAACGGGCTGCCCAGTGTCTTTTGAAAATTTTCCACTTCCTTCAAGTCATTAGTCAATATTTAGAAATCATACTAAATATATGGGGGGGGGGGGGTGCATTGAGAATTTTGCTCATGTATTTTTTTAGTTTCTATAACTTATTAGTAGTCCTTTGATCTATATATGAAGGTATAAAACCCTTAAAAA
Organism: Tachinus rufipes; assembly: GCA_963932245.1. NCBI lineage: Eukaryota > Metazoa > Arthropoda > Insecta > Coleoptera > Staphylinidae > Tachinus > Tachinus rufipes. The sequence goes on from OZ010747.1 coordinate 59,049,727, forward strand.
AATTCTATGATTTTTTTAAAATTTTTTTCGTCGTTTTTCAACTTCGCATTTTTTGTTTAAAAACCGCAATTTTAACAAATCAATCAGAAATTTTCCGTAGAATCCAAATCAGGCGGCATTTCAAGTCTAACCCTGTCTATAAGCCGCAAAAGCCATAATACCATGTTTTTGTTCCCGGTTACGCAATTAATATTGAACCTCGAAATATTTTATATTTACCGGTAAACGTTCGCAATAGCATCGACAATATCAATCTCAGAATATTGGATCAAGCGGGGGATCCCATTAATTTTAGAAGAGAAAATATTTTAGTAAGATTGGATTTTAATTCCTCTGTAAGATGGGAATTGTTTGCTCTAGGTTACAGAATGAAACATTATGGGAAAAATTAACATTTTGGTTGAAGTGCAATTTGATGAGAGCATCGTTAAAGAACAGTATCATTCTTATCGACCGAGGACTACAAACTTTGATAATAACGATGAAATCAGAATCACAATTCAGAACCAAGATATTTTTACATGTCCAAGCGAAAGCAGTATATACTTGGTTGGGGAGGTCAAAGGAGAGCCATCAACAGGAAAAACATTTAGCATAACCAACAACGTTTTCTCATTCTTGTTCAAAGAAATCCGATATGAGTTAAACGGTGTTGAGATTGATAAAACGAGAGATTTGGGTATCTCGAGCACTACGAAGGGGTTCCTTTCTTACGGAGACGCCAAAGAAATGAAAGTTCTGGGAACTGCTAAGTGGGGCAAAACCGGTCAAATAAAAACAAATTTTGTGAATCAAAAGTTCTTTGCTCTATCAAAAAATAATGGGATTTGCTAAACACAAACTAATTCTACTGCGTGTGTCTACTGATGTGAATTGTTTCATAAGCGATGATACTGATAAATAAGCAATTAGCCAATTTAAATTTAAAATAAACAAAATCGAGTGGAGAGTACCACATATACAATTAAATGATGAGATTAAATTACAAATGTTGGAACAAGTTAAAACCGCTCCGAGAATCTCAATCCCATTTTGCAAATGAATAAATCTAAAGATATTGTTTGGTCCGTAAAAACCTCAAACAGTCTGGAGAAATCACGATATGTAATCATAGCTTTTCACGTCAACAAAAAGGGTGTGTCGAGTGAAGACTTTTCCAGATTCGATCATTGTTACATTAAAAACATAAGAATCTATCTAAATTCTAAAACATATCCATACAAAAATTTAAATTTGGATTTTGACAATGGCAAATATTTAACCGCCTACGAGATGTACTGCCAGTTTCAAAGTAGTTACTATGATAATGCAAAAAATCAACCGTACTTTTCATTTACTGATTTTAAGAATTACACAATGTTTGTATTTGACGTTTCAGAATAAAATGAAAGCATCAAGTCAACGACGGTAGACTTGCGCCTTGAAATGGAAGCTTCTCAGATTTTTGAAGACAATACTAGGTGTTGTTGCCTCATTTTGAGCGATACCATAGTTGAATACACACCGCTATCAGGGTTGGTTCAAAAACTCGTGTGATGGGAAAAAGAGTGAGATTCAGTGAGCCCGAGTCAACGGTCATTTATTTGCCTAAAGAATGTGGTGACTATAAAAGCGGTCCTGAATGGATGATTGAAGCACAAAATAGACTACGATTTCAACGTAGAATTAAAAAGATTGCAATAACATTGGAAGCAGTAGTGAATCCTGAACATAGAAAAATGCGTCAAATACCCATCAATTGAGCTTTTATTTTAGTAGAGTATAGACCGTTGATGTGTACACTTCATATAACATGATGATTATATTAGCCATCGATATGCAAGGATTTGTAATTGCAAATAAGTTTATACGAAAGGAAATAAGTATTGCGACAAATTACAAAAATATTCACACTTACTTGATGAAACCGACAATCGACTACTCGTTTTTAACATTAAAGGAAAAAATTCAAGCCAGATGGTTGGAAAATAATTACCACTCAATTCCATATTCCGGAGGAATTGTTGATATGGCCGAGATTGACAACATCTTTTACGGATTTACTCAGAATTTATCCGATGTGACGTGCGTGGCCAAGGGTGTTAAAAAAAAAGATGTTTTAAAAAAATATTTCCCGAATTCCCATATTAAACCTTGAAGGTGAAATTAGTTCCCCAAAATTTGAAAAATGTACTCATTTCTGTGCAAATCACACGGATGAGTTTAGTAATTGTTCATTTAAGAATGTTAAAAAAATTTGTAGTTATTTAAATAGTAAATAGCAAATAATATTAAGATAGGATAATTATAAAAATTATTATTAAATGTAACTTATTGTGTAATTGGTAGATGTTAGATTGTTATGTGACATTTTATTATTGATAAACGTACAAATTTATCTTCTAATTTTTTTTTAATAAATAAATGTGTTATTCATGCCTATTCAGTAAGCAAATCTTTAAGAGTTAAAGATGTATGAAGTTGTTAACTCAAGGACAATTGTTAAGTTAACAACATCGAAAAGAATTCGTATTCAGTAACGCGTCCGCTAAATATTTTGATTGTCAAATTAAAGATTTGTGGTTATGGATAGTCTTTAAGTTAACAACCACGCTCACTGTGGTTGTTAAGCCTTAAAGATATTCTTAACCTAACAATTTACTTCTATAAATGTTCAAAATAAGAATTATTATAATATATTTTATATATTTCAAGTAGGAAACCTGCTTATATTAATATTTTCTCGTGTTGTAAATCAGTAAAAAAATATTACGCAATAAAATTAATACTTTCAATCAAATCTAATAAAATTTGTGTTTGATTTTACATATAATTAAACCTGTAATATAATTATTAAATTAATATAAACATAATTGTTAAATAATTTTATGTATCTGACTTTATGCAATTTATTACTTTATGGAAAATAATTTCTACATTTAATTATTTTAATAATTTTATTACAACTATTTTAATTCACTAATTCACTCATGTATCCAGCGTCTGTAACTTCTAAGTATTTTTATTACTTAATTTCTATATGAATTTTATATTTAGCTGATATTTTTATAAGGTTAGGAACACGTTAAGAATTTGTAAACATTAAAGAGAGAAACATCGTCGAAATGCGACAGATGCATGCACGCACCAATCGCACGCTTGCAAAGCAGTGATCGAATGCTAGCTTCATGCAGTTCATATAAAGATAAATTGTTACGGAAATAATTAACGATGTTGTCCTTAGTGAATAGGAATACTGAACATTATAGTTAAGAAAATCGTTACGAGTTTCACCACAACGATGTTGTTACTGAACAATATCTTTAACTAGAAAAGTTACAGAATAGGCCTGATTAAGATGTTGTGTTTAATTTAACTACCTTTATAATAAACAATATACATTTTTAACAGAGAGTCAATTACATCCTGTTACTTCTGATTATGTTATAATTTCCTGTTGAAAACTGGTGATATGTTATCATGCATGTTGTTATGAAATGATGAAATAAAACACAGTTATAACATATATTTGATTTTCTTTTATTTAATGATTGTTAGTATATCTTTTATATAATTTATAAAATACATATGAAATTATAATTACACATTTAACAATTGTTTCTTTATTTTAAACCATCCAGAAAGTTTTTTGTATTTTTATCGCTTAGGAGCGGGTCAAGTACAAGTTTTTTTTTTAGATTCGTGACGTACGCGACGGGCGCTTTCATTTGAGTACTATGAAGGCCCTTTTTGCAACACCGGATGTCGCACTTCCGGTCGCCATTTTTTATTCAGGAATAAAAATTACTACTTCCTGTCGCCATCTTGGATTTAATTTTGACACACCCTGTATATACAAAGTCTTTCGACCACTCTGTATATATGCTCGTTTGCTTGCTGCCGCTAGGTGGCTCTTTGGGTAGTGCTCTTCTATCGTTGTGACTCACGTATTCTACCGCAATAGAACCATCAACGATCATACAAATTAATTAAATATTGCGGTGATTTAATATTGATTAAAAAATATATCTTTACGCTAAATATTCCGTTTTTATGTAAAACAATTATTTATTAAATATTGATAATAATAATAACATAAAACATATTTGCATGTAAAAAAAAACAATTCATAAATTAATTACCGCGTTATTTTTTTTAATTCTATATAAATACACATAAAACAATAATACTCGCATCGGGAACCCCGAGCGAGCGCGCGACTCCGTGCATTGGCGCCGCGGTGCCATCCAGTCACGCGGTGACTCACGCTCAACCACGAGCGTCAACTCAGCCCCCTCAACTCCTACGGCCGTTCTGGCTTATTTTTTAAATTTTCCGATCGACCCTCCACCCCAACGTCACGCGACCCCGTCAGATTTTTATTTCTTTTCCTCCCCGCACCGATGTGGAGGTAACGCTCGTTATCAAAATGGTGGGGGTAATTTCCATACGTTTCACTACGTCATCATAGGCAACTATACATGTAAAGCGGATTTCCCTACTACGCGTAATTCGTGACACGTGTCAATGCTAAAAATGCTTAGTAAAGTTTGCCATTTTACCATGAATAGACTAACAAACAAACAGCGTTTGCAAATCATTGAATTTTATTATAAAAATTTGTGCTCTGTAAAAAATGTGTTTCGCAAATTACGTCCATATTATAGACGTCATAACCGACTCATCGAACAAGCTATTCAAGCTATTGTGACCCAATTTTGCACCAGTTTCACTTTATTGAACATTAATCCACCAACCCGTATGCGTAGGAGAGTGCGTACCGAGGAGAAAATTGCTGCTGTATCGGCCAGTGTTAATGAAGATTGCGAGATATCAATTCATTGCCGTTCTCAACAATTGGGCTTGTATTATTCGACCACCTGTAAGATTACGTAAAGACCTCGGTATGAAACCATACAAAATACAGCTGTTGCAAGAACTGAAGTCGGGTGACCTACCATAACGTCGTTTGTTTGCTGAATGGGCCTTAGAAAAGTTGGATGAAGATCCACTTTTTTATCGAAAAATTATCTTCAGCGACAAAGCTCATTTTTGGCTCAAAGGGTACGTCAAGAAACAGAATTGCCAAATTTGGTCTAACTAGCAACCAGAAGCAGTTCAAGAGCTGCCAATGCACCCTGAAAAATTCAATGTTTGGTTCGGTTTGTGGGACTTTTTCAAAAATAATGAAAATCGCTTACCGATTTTTTTTACCCAAAATGGAAGAATTGAACTTGGTTGACATGTGGTTTCAACAACACGGTGCCACATGCCACACGGCACGCGATACCACAGACCAATTGAGAGGCGAGTTTGGTGAGCAATTAATCTCACGTTTTGGAACAGTCAATTGGCTACCAAAATCATGCGATCTGACCCCACTAGACTATTTTTTGTGGGGCTACGTAAAGTCTCTCGTATACAGGGACAAGCCAGCCACAATTGCAGCCCTGGAAGACAACATTACAGCTGCCGTTGGTGAGATACCAGCCAAAATGCTGAAAAAAATATGTCAAAATTGGAGGTTACAGATAGACTACTTCAGGCGTAGCCGAATGCAACATTTACATAAAATAATACTTAAAAAGTAAATGGCAGACATTGATGTTTCGCTCCAAATAAATATTTCATTCATTATTAAAAGTTTTCTGTTTTTTTTTTTAATTTTTAAAAACCAAACAATTAAAAAAATCACCTTTTATATAACATATAATATTTTATTGTAGTTAAATTTTTGCTTTAAATATTCACTATTTTGTTTGTTAATTGAATAGATATTAAATTGCAGTTTTAGATAATAAATAATTAAAACAAAATAATAAAACAATTTACTATGATTTTTATATCAAGTTTATTCTTACAAATACATTATTATTTTCGGCTCGATTAGAGTCTTCTACGGATGTAATAAGTTTTCATATTTTCAAATCTGAAACAAAAATATTATTGACCAAAATTATATCAGCTTTCTCTAAAATAAAAAATAATAAAAAATTATAAATAAAAACTAAAAATATTGTTTTACCATATTTAAGTGCAATTTTTTCCAAATTGTAATAATTTTACATTCCTACATCTCCTCGATGATATCGTTATACTCCGTAGCTGCGTTCACATCCTGCAATAACAAAAATTAAAATCAATTAAAAAGATTCAATTAAAGTAAATATTGCAATCAATGCCGGTATTTCATCCTTACTATTAATTACTTAAATTAAGTTTTGTCCCTCATAAGGTAGTTTACTTAGATCGTTTGCTATCAACTCCTAAGTCATTAAGAAATTAGTCCGAGATCTTTATGCGCAAATTTTCCAAACTCCAAATACTGTAGTTTTGTATAGAGTGACGAACAATTGTTAAAAATACATAAAATACTTTTTTTTTTCGGCTATAGTAAAAACTAAAGATCACGGACAAAAACGGACGTCGAGTTGAACCGCCTGGACCGTCATATTTGTCCCATATATTTCGTATAAGGTAATATAATTTAATATTCTTAGTAGCTTTCCGTAATAATCTATCCAACTGTGTCAAAGTTTTGTTGAGATACAATATTTAAAATTTTATAAATAAATAATTTATTGTTAAAATCTCATATAATATTTTTTTCTAGCCACCGGTCCTTTACTCAATTTCACCAACATACTCCTCCAGATATGTTCTAGATCCTGCGGTGGCGCACAAAAATGTAAATTATGTAAATAGATTATAATGTTTGTTTTACTAAATTGTTGTTTATTATTGAGTATGTAAATCGCCATTTATAAAAAAACAAACCAATTAAAAAATAGAATCAGAAACCTTATTTAAATCTGGTATAAATATCATTAATTCTTTTAAACCCTTTCCTCCATGTTCTTAGCTATTTGCTGCATGATAATGAGTAGATTAGTGGTAGTAGATTTCTTCATAATCATCGGGGTTTTGAGTCATTTTTAAACTAAAATAAATTTGTTTTTTATATAACTGACGCACTGCACGCTAAACCTTTCAACCACCACACCATGCTTTAGCGTCGTATATTAATTAACTTAACACTAAGTTAAATCATTCAATTACATCTCTTTACTGCGGAAAGTTACAAATTAATTTTAATATAAAAATATTGATTTGTCAATATAGGCCACCAAATTGTATTTGTTTATAATTGGCATAATACAATTTAAATAAAATATTCTTTATTATTTAAGAATTTAATGTTGAGAACTCGCGTTTTCAGGGGAGATTTAAATCCTTCTTTTTGATATCGTCGGTCCCGACGTACAGACACGGTTCGTTCTGTCGGATATACTCCAGATCATAGTTACCGTTACTACTTATTGTTTAAATGTGTAAAATACGTTTCGTCGTCGGTATTTTACATTTACATGTTAGTGGATTAATTCGTGGACCGACAAATCTTTCTAAAAGGCAGCATTCTATCTTAAGGTGAGCACATGGTTTAATTTATTGCTTCATTGGTTTTTCTAATCGCCCGGTCGGTTATTATATTAATAATTTATTGTAGGCCTTTTTTTCTTTATTCGCCCTTACAATTATCCTTTTTGGGATGAGTTCATAAAAAAATTGAATAAAATATCTCGCTCTCCATCTCAGAGATACCCGCATAAGGATATTGTATGGAGGACATACAGTGGCTATTTCAATAAAGCGCGCAGATCCCGGAAAATTTATTACGGACCACGCGGAACAAAATCAATCGTCGCATGGAAAGCCGTCCAACACCTTCCTCTATGTGGAGATTCAGATAAGCTATAATTCTGTATTGCCATAATTAATGAACAGTTTTTAATCATATCTTTTAATCGTATTTACATAATTATTGTCAATTTTAATCATTGACTTTTATTATTTAATGGTTGCCTTTATTGGCCTTATTTCTGCATCATAATTTTGGATGGAAATTATCGCCAGGTACAATTGTTTTGTAAACACGTAACACGACTCCCACTCCCACTCCATATATTCTGCAATTAAAAATATATAATTTTTCTCTAGCATAGGACTGGTCGTGATGCCAGAATCCTTATATAGTATACTATATTACCAAACACCTAATTAACACATCCCCAAAGTATACTCTGATGAAAAATATAGTAAATTGTTTTATTATTAAACAATTGTTTATGTAAAATATTTAACATTATAACGTTATGTTTTCAGCTTCGTTACCATGGATTACCTTTATATCAAGAGGCACCACCTGAAGTCGTAAGTCTTTATATTATTCATAATAGCTTATAATATTTTTGCAATTCATTCTAATATGCAATGTTTTAATTTGCTTTAAATTCATTTAACTAATCTTTTTAAAAATTGGTCTTAATAGATCCATTCCGTTGTCAAACGCAACTTTGGGACTTCTTTTTTTGACGTTTGCGCTTTATGCGCGCCGGCAAAACGCCATAAAACGGGAAAGACGACGTCTTATCGGGACAAAACTAGTGTCCAAAGAAAGTCGGGATGACGGATTGAAAAAAATTTATGATTTGCTAATTAAGATTTATGCACTCTTTCTCTTTTAAACAAAATTACAAATCTGCCCAAGTTGGAGCGCAAAAACAATTCACAAAAAAAAACGGGAACGTCGATCAAGCCTAGCGTGTCAGTAATTTTTTGAAGACAAATCAAGACACCAAAACACAAAGACGCCGACGGTCTCGGGAACCACGCATCTAAACTCATTGTTTGCTAGAATTACATAATAGAATATATATCAATTTCTTTGACCACTTTATTTAAATTATCTTATATATGAGTATATATATATATATATATATATATATATATATATATATATATATATATATATTGGTCAATAACTTACTTTTATATATGTTTGGTATTAGAAAAGGGTTAGGTTAGGTTAGTTTGTTTTGTGTGACAAAAAGAAAAGATGATTTTCCGTTACTGTGGAAATGTATAAACAAAAATATTTTTGAATTAATCTTGTACGGTTGAATTTACATTTTAAAAATGTAAAACACATAAACATTTTTTGAATTTAAAATTATACAATTGTAAAGTTTAATCCTATTTATTATATCATTATACCTGATAGAATTTACGGAAGAATAGCCTATCAATAGGAGTTATTTTATGAAAAAGGTAAGAACCTACAAAGGAAGATTATCAGACATCTCACAAAACGACACAGTTGTAAAAATGATCAGCTACATTAATCATAGTTCAATCAATTATTTTTATTTATTTATTTTCACAATTAGTTTTATTATTTTTATAATCTAACTTTAATATAACAAATTTTATATATAATTAAAAAACCGGATATAAGAGAATGCGGGAAAAATTTAATTTGTATTAATCAATTAAATATATTATCACACATAATTACAATGTGTAAAAACGCATGGGGCTGAATAACTTTTTTAACCGATTTGAATGATTGTGAAAATAAATAAAAATGATTTATTAAACATTATATGAAATAATAAAAAATGGTAATTATTATTAATAAGTTTCATAAAATTATTAAAGAAAATATAAAATGTAATATATTTGTTTTTATAAAAGATAACGACAATTCGGCTGCTGAAGACGGTTTCAAAGGTTACCCAAATTAACACTTGTAAATATGTTTTAATTAATATTTTTGTACTAAGTCATTACAATATAATTCTTTTTTAAAGTGTGTAAACCACAGATAATAACCAATTTTACTGTTTATTAAATTTGCTAACGCGTATATTTTTTTTATATGTTTTTATGAAAAAAATTAAAATATTTTGTTTAATTTTTTTTAAAACAATAATCATTTGTAGATTTTATATATATTTTTATATTTTTTTATATGTAATATTTGTATATTAATATTTTGTTTTTTTTTAGATCCTTCCAATGAAAATAAAGGTAAATATTTTTAATTTAAATTGTAGGTATTAAATTAACAAATATTTTTCATTTCAGATCTTAGAAAGGCTTTGGAAGAAAGCAATTTAAAACTTACTAAAGCATTAAAAAACGTAATAAACATTTATTAATATACTTAAATATTATTTGTTATTTTAGTTTGAAGGAACGTCTAAAAAAGAAAGTAAACAAAAAAAAAACAGGATGCAAAACTAGAATTCAAGAATCTCCTCGTTCTCCTCCCCGTGGTGACGGCGGAAATAAAATGGTTTTTTTAGGATCTGTTACGATATATATTTAAATTAATTTAATAATGTATATATCGTTCTTTTGTTGTTTTTTTTAAATTTCGTTTTTTATTTTTATTAAAATTTTGTAATTTTTTTTTATTTGTTTTTTTTATGTTAATAAATTTGATAGCTATGATTTATGTTGATACGGTAAGTATGTTTTATATAATAAAATAAAATGTTGAAATGAAATAATTTAAAAGTATAGATATAAAAATACATATTATACAATATGTATAACATGTTTACTAATTTAAATACAATATGTAGTATCCAATTTTCATTGTCAATATGTGATTTGTATTTATTTTTTAAGCCGGAAATACACATGCCAGTTACTTGTTGCACATGCCAGCTACTAACACGTGTATTCTGTCAAATGGCATGCCTCTAGCTGGCATGCAAGCCGATTGCACAAAATCAAGTAAGGTGGTAGGGGACGACAAATGACATGCCATACGGCATGTATGAACGCACACGACAGGTACTGGCATGCCAGTAGACAGTAGCTAACAATTTGTATTTTTGTTTCTACATTTTATTTTCAAAATGAGTAGATGGAGAGATGAAAAAACTATTAAGTGTGTTAGTTTATATAAAAATGTTGAATGTCGTTGTAATTCGAGCAATTAAAATTTATATAAAAATAAAATAGCGTGTGACAATGCTTACAAAAAAATATAAGAAATGAATTATTATAATTTGACAAACATATGGCATGTGTATCCCCGCTTGCCACCTACTTGCCTTAGCAGTCATGCCATGAGCAGCTTGCACGCAATTTTACTTGCACATGTATCCTCTCTGTGCCATTTTTGAGCATGCAAGTTACTTCCCAAATTTTATGGCTTGTGTATTCCCGGCTTTATATAGTATAAGTAATGATATTTCTTTTGAGGAAGATTCTTGTCAATGCAAAATATTTCATTTTTCTTCTTTGTGATTCTGGTAGAAGCAATATCATTTGAAATTTTTTACTATTTAGCTGTCTTTGTGTCTTTGTGTCGTTGTTTTTGTATTTGTTGTTTGTTTTTACGTTTATTATTTAACTCTGTACTACATACATATAGATAACTTACAAAAATATTGAACATTGTTATTCTGTACCAATGATAAAAAATGATAAACTGAAAAAAAAAAGATAAAATTGAATAAAATAGATATTAAAAATTTCAATATTACCATTATTTTTTATTATTATCATGAAAACAATATAATTTATGATAAAATGATTTTATTTTTAAATCAGTATGGTATTATAAAAAAATATCAACACAGGTTTGTTTAGATAGAACAAATCTATTTATCAAAACAGGGTTACGTACTTACTTAAATTATTATACGTTACGTGAACTTCATCAAAATTAACATATCTTTTGTCCTGTGTTTTTTTACTAAATTTGGTACACTTTATTAAAGAAAAAGAACGATAATGATGACGGAAATAATCATGGCCTAGGAGAAGAAGAAGAAGTAGTAAAAACTGCTATTATTAAGAAAAATCGTGAAAAACGGGTAAACATAAAAATGAGTGAACATCAAGAAAAGAAACTAAAGAAAAAAAGAGTTTTAAATACTATGGAAAACAGAAAAAAAGGTGCAAATTGGAGTATAATATTAAAAAACTGAAAGAATATTAAAGGTACCTTGTAGTTGTAAATTAAGCATTGCAAATTCATTATTGGAGTGTAAAAAATTGTTTAATATTATAATTCCAAAAAATGTGGGATAAGTCGTAGAAAAAAAAAGTAAACATGTACGAAAGACAAAAAAAATGCCAAAATTAAAACCGCATTTGCATCGCATTTGAAACAAAAAAATAAAGAAAGTGGATTACAACGAGCACATACATATTGAAGAAAACAAAAGAACGTGACGCAAAATCAATAGACAAACAAACAGAAAATGAAGTTTTTACCATGGATTTACCATCCGTACATTTAAGTTTTTTGTCAAATGTGTCATCTCTATATTATAAAACAAAACTAGCTGTTCATAATTTTACCTTATACAATATAAAAATAGAAGGTTCTGATATATTTGGAACAAATCTGAAAGTAAATTAACATCTGAAAAATTTGCTTCCATTATTGTTATATTATTGGAAAAAAATGTAATACCAAAAGCTTTACAAATCAATGTAGAAATAATATTATATAGCAACGGTTGCACTAACCAAAACAAAAATGCAATTTTATCCAACGCACTTCTTAATACTGTCATAAAATATGATGTAGTTATTTATTATACAAAAATATCTTGAAAAGGGTTATACCCAAATGAAGCCAGATTATCAGCGCCGTAGCTAAGGCCCCGCAGACCCCGCGGTGCGGGGGGGCCTGACACTTTTTGGGGGCCCCCAATTTTACAAAAAGGCCCTGCCACGGTTTATCAAAACCGGGGGGGGGGGGGAAGGGGATTACAATTTTTTTTTTATAAAATACACGCTATTTTTAGTTCCAGGGGGGCCCTTTTCAATATTTTGCGGGGGGGCCTACAAATCTTAGCTACGCCACTGGGCAGATTCAATGCGTTCTGCCATAGAAAAACAATGTAGAAACAGAAAAACAAATGTCACAGCAAATTACACAAATATCTGCCAGAATGCTTGCAAGATAAACCTTTATACCGACAAATATTTGTTTTTTTTAAGGATTTTAGAATTCTTCAATATGTGACATTAATTCGGCCAGGTTATACCAGATCTGTAAATATGAAATTTCCTTGTTGACCATATCTGACAAAGATTTTTAACTCACAACAATACAAGTTTTGTGCAACATAGTTGTATTGTATGTATATCGTTAAACATTTTGAATTTTGTGCCTGGAAACTACGATTTGCGGACAACATTAAATTTTGGTTAAGGAAACGATTGAGGCGTTTAGTTGAGAAATACTTACGCATGCGGCTTACTCACCAGGCTTGGCCCCGCCAATTACTACTTATTTGCATCAATGAGACACTGTAAGAAAATGGCTCGATGACTAGTTTGCCTCAAAAGAGCAACAGTTTTTTTGGCGTAGCATCCACAAATTGTCAGACAGATGGCAAAAATGTATAGCTAGCAATGGGCAATACTTAAAATAAAATATTTTTTTATCATTTTCATATAGTAAAAGTGTATTATCTATACAAAAACTCTAGTTTTATATTTACATACCTGATATATATATATTTATATATGGTGTAGACCAACAGTTGGAATACGGCTTTTCATAAAATATATACATACATATATATTTAATCTATCCCTTTTGTACTCATTAGCTATTTTCCATTTAACCAAATAGTTGCACTTGGTGGCACTAATTCAATAAGTGTGACTAATAAGTTGTTGTATTTGTCAAAAGCGTCTTAGATATTTGATTTGTTTTTTCCAGATAAAGGCGTCAAATATTTTCTTGAGTTTGTCAAATGGCAGACGCTCTTGTTCGCAAAATAAATAGAAGCAGTTCAGACTTGAATGATTTGAGGTAACGTGATGTCAAATTTATTAAATGTGGAAGATAAAAAAGTATTTTAAAAATAGCTGCAGGTATTGTTTAAATAATTAAATTTAATCATCTTAATGAAAACTTATATTTAAAATATGATGGGCAAACCACTGCGTAAAGCTTTTTGGGGAACCAGTGAATGTGATTCTGGAAGTAATTCAAAAATTAAATAAAAACAGAATAAAAAAAAATATCAACAGTCATTTCTCACAGCGCCGGGATTACTTGGGCCACTTGCAGTAAATTAGGGCTAGCTCTTCACAGGGAATGAAATCTTTGGCTCGGCTTCGTCGGCAAACTTTGATGTCGGGCTTCTCTTCAGTTGTTTTATTATTTGTTTTTTCCAGGATCACCAAAGATATCCGGCTTGGGTTGGTTTATTATAAATAAGAATCGATTCTTAATAATAACTATTTATTTACAAAGACACATTTCTTTTACACAATTTTTACACTACATGTATGATCGCTTTCGCGTAACTCTTTCTTTATTTTCAAGCTATGCTACTTGCATCAGCGCTCAAGAGGTTTTCCTGTCCGTGAGGAATACATTTCCTCAAGAGGCCCACTGATGGGAGGAACAGCTTAATTTTAGGAACAGGTTCCAACGTTCCAGTTCCAATCGTGTAACCTGTTACGCGTACCTGTTACATTTGGAACAGGTTCCTATAGACAACCATTCTTACTGCGCTGCTTTGAGTGTTGTCTGAATACGTCACTTTTTCATAATATACAATCGTTTTACCAAACTGCATCTTAATTTAAATTATTGTTGCAAATGATTTCTAAAATATGTGAATTAATAAATAAATAATGAATATTAATTATGAAAACATAAACAAAGAGTTATGATAAGTTAGTTTAAGGTTTTATAATCTCAGAAATAGAATATAAGTGCGTTTTTTTATATTTATTACAATATAAGCTTATGCATGCATTTTATGTGTAAAATAGAATTCCATGTAAAAATAAAATGAAACGGTTCGATTAAAAATGTAATGTTAATGATATTATTTTAATGACCTATTCGGACCGAGTTCAAATTACTAATTACTAGTACTTAAAACAAGATAAAATGTAATAAAGTCCAAATTCTATCTATTTTCTAATATTGTCTATGATTTATTTTGAGGAAATACATTTTCATAATTTTTTTGAAATTGTTTCATAAATTGCCTCAAATACAATATCAAAAGTTAAATAATGTGATACAGGTATTAATTATATTGTAATAATGAAACTGTTCGAAAGAGGTTTAGTTTCAAATGTAAGCATTTCATATGTTATGTTCCAGTTCCAAAGCGTTCCATACGAAATAAATAATGTATGTAGGTACGAAACGGTTCCAGTTCCAAAGCGTTCCATGCGGAATAAATAATGTATGTAGGTACGAAACGGTTCCAGTTCCAAAACGTTTGTTACCAGCTTTCGGTAGTAACCTTTTTTTTTGAGTCCTTAGCACCGTAGCGGTTTTCGTTGGCCTATCTGTTTGCCAACAAGCCAACTTCGCTCAATGGAGATAGGGGGGATTCAATTAAGGCACAACACAAGAAAAAAAGGAAAAACAAAAAAAAATTAACAAGGCAACTTACCAACCTGTCCGATGATATTTGGTCCTGGGCTCCAATTATTATTTTTTTGTTGTGGAAGCTAGATGGAGATACTTCAAAAAAAAAAACATGCACAAAAAAGAAAAGGCTAAATGCAAAGTTCAGAATTTCAATAGAGCTATAAATATATTTCGTCAACCTCAACATAAATAATAGTATATAATATTAAAAAAAAAATGCAGAATACTCCAACCACATAGGTTCCTTTTGTTTCTAAATCAAGTAGATAATATCACCCTTAGGTACCAAATGTAACATTAAAAGTATATCAAACATAAAAAAATGTTTTAAACAATTTACACTACAACTACATAACATGTGGTCGACCCGAGTATAAGCTTATAGTCGTTTTACAATTATACTACAGTAAGTAAACTCTTATTTAGGTATATAAGTAATTTTCCAAATAACATTTAAACGATAAATTTTAACGCTCTAATGTTTAGAAGAACTTAATTCAACTTAAAGATGTAAGATGTAATCGATGTAACTTTGAACTTTAGTTATTACCAAAGACCGAGTAATATCCAGACCTAAGGTATATTTTAAACCAAGGAGCATATAACGTAAGTCTATCTAATCACCGATATGATAGATTTAATTTAAAATATTATAATAAAAATAATGAGAATAACTATTTACTTATAGCTTAAGTACTTTATAATTCCCGAATGAATTTTGAATCAGAAAGAAAACAAAAGGAAGTTACAGGCTGTAACCACGAAGCCTATAAAATATATATATATATATATATATCGTTAGAAATCATTGCAAAAAAAAAAGTTACAGCTATAAATACCTTTCGAGTAAATACAAAAGGCTTCGCTCACTAAAACTGGTGGAAGTCGGCATCGTTGTCTGAACTGGACATGAGATATGGACTGCGCATCCAATTGGTTAGCCACATGGACAATTTACTCCAATTTATTACCAAACATGGGACAATTTATCAAAAATTGGCATACCCATTAAAAAACGCACATGGCGTCCAAGTATCTTCGTTCGACTTTATAAATTAAAAATAAAAAAACTAATAAAAAAACGCGATTATAATTACCATAAAGAGATAAGTCAATTTTACCTTAAGTCGACATCCTCCCAGACACTAACACAACCTTATTTAATATTAGAAACGCATTATAGCTGCGTTACAAAATGGCGTACTCGCCGATTAAAAATGTATATAAATTCACCGAACAAAGGTTTGCACAAAAGAGACCGTTTATTTCCGAAAAAGTACTTTTAATGCTTTGAGATTAACAAAAAATTATTTCAAATTTGCGCATGACCCTCTTAACAGACGTTGCCAGACTTCCAAAAATTTTGTAAAAATACTCAAGTAGGTAATTCCTTCTCCAGTAACATGAAATGTAGCACAGACACCTCTAAAACATGTATTCCTAAACCAATACACATCTTGTCAACCACCAAAACTATTATTCCCATTAAAAATCAATTAATTTTAATTGCTTTAATAGACGCGGCAATTCCGCATAACAATTCCATCCCAGGCTGGTAACCTATAGGGAATTTGATTCCAAAAGGTTAGCAACACTGCACTCACAGACCACTATCTGTCAAAATAATTTTTTTTTTGACATTTATAAACAACTTTATAAATGTCAACATACAATCAAACCCAAAAGTTTAACTAGTTTTAGATAGTTTCAGTGCAGTGCCTGTGTACTTACTGGATTACAGCTGCAGAGACATGTTACTGGTAAGGTCACTCACACACCAAGTAATTTACTCAATTAATATTGACATGAAATATTAGAAATATATATTTAATTAATAAACAAAATTAATGATAACAATCTTTCTTTTAGATTCCTAACAATATATATATATTCTTTGAAAGAAAGAAAACCGAGGCATCCCGACACCCAACATCATCGACATACAAGGATGGTATTCATAAATGGAGAACACACTTTTAAACAAACTGCCAAATGAAATCTAGGATATTAACAAGCTAAGTATCAATATTCTCCCATTATAACCACCATTCCCTGTAATTAAAAATAAAAGTAAGTTTACCAAATTAATCTCTGTTCGTCCTTTTCAGTGCCACTCAACTAAACCAACCATGCTATATCGGCAACCCTATCTCCACATATGCTGCAAAGGAAGGACTTATTGCCTTTATCACTAACCGAAGCTGGGACGTAACACGTTCCATACGGAATAGGTATAAAAAATTCCATATGTTCCGTGTGGAACCTGTTCCAAAAATAACATGATAAATTGCGGAACATAGTACGCGTGTAACAGGTTCTGCTGCGGAACAGATTCCATGTACCTGTTACGCTAAATTCCGCCCATCACGCCACAGTGCTCTCTGATCCCGTGACTTCCGGGATAGACAGCGCGCGGCATATTTTTAAATTCTGTAACATTACGGGTGTTACACATTTTCGGATGAATAGACTCGCAATGAAATAATTGATTGGAAAATACTAAAATATAAAAGTTAATAAAACTACAATAAAAACTTTAATAAGAAAAGCGGCATACAGCATCAACATCACAAATATCAATGAAAAGAATTTCTGAACCTGAACCAATGTAAAAATAAAAACCAACTTGTGCTTTAATTTACTTAATTTGCTATGTTATGTATATAAATGTTCTAAATTCAATAAAGAATAAAGAATATAAATCCATGTGCAAGTAATATATTCCAGATACCTGTTTAACATGTTACATCCTACATAAAACATAGACCCATGTTAAACAAATAAGCTTGTCGTAACCATGTAGGATAGGTTTGTGAATATATTTAGATTTTCAAAGGAAGTAATAATGTTAATATATAATATCATTATAGCACATTTACCAATTTGCCAAAAGTATTTCACTTCTCAAACATCTGATAAATACTGATAGTAATAAGTAAATTGCACAAAACATTTTATTAAATGTATCGCAAACAAAAACACATGGCAGATGATTCGATAGCATTTTCTAAACCAGATAGAATGATGCTATAAAAATTAAGTAATTATATTGTATTAAATATATTATAGATTTTAAATTTTATATTTAAACTAAATTTATTGCAAAATTTGGTGTCCATGGAAGAATCATTGAAGTTGTCGATAGAACACATTTGGCTATGTGCAATACCAGCAGCCATATGAACTATTCAATTTTTCAAAGCTTTTAATAAATCATTTATATTATTTTAATTATATTTAAATATTTTTTACATCTTTTAAGCAATTCTCAAGAACCATTTCTAGTAACACCGTTCAGAATTGCTGCGGAGGTGGAAGAGCACAACTTTAATGTGTTACATAGACGTGAACGAAATTGTGTAGAATGGTTTTGCATTCGTGTCTTAAAAACAAGATTCCGTTGCATACTTAAAGAACGGGTTTTAAAGTACAATCCTCATTGAGTTGAATGCATAATTATCGGTCACGTTTGCAAAACTAGTAAAAAAATTTAAAAACGCACGGTTCATTTAAACATCTAAAAAGAAGCAGTATCAGACTATTAAACAAGAAAACTTCAGATTCTTTTACCAGTTAAAGAAAATCCACCAAAAATTTTAATTCGTGAAATAATTCGTAATTTAAACTCATCAAATCATACAGTGCATGTAGTTTAAAAAAAAATATATGATATAAATTCAAGCCATACATTTGTAAGGATAGAAAAAAATTACGCAAATCAAAGGTTGCAGTTTTACAACTTATTTTTGACTAAAATAAACAATAATTCTATTTTAAATTCTATAGACTGACAGAGTAAATCTTTGCAACTTCAGATTTGCTTAATTAGCAAAATACTAGTATATGGAGCCAATATAACTCATATAAAATCCAGCTCAATCCTCAAAACAGTGGTATTGTTAACAAAATTCTAATAGGGGATTAGATACTTTGCCTTACAGAAAATTATCATTGTAACTATATTAAAATTATCATTTTCTTTATTTTTCTTATTTAATTTGCATTTCTTTTGTCTTTTGGACTATTTGGTACTTTCTTTTTTAAATGTTGTCCCAGCACCTTTGTGATTTTTTTTAATTCTTTGGACTTCCCGCCAGTCCATCATCTGCCTTTGCTTTTATTATTTTGTTTTTAAAATATTTATTAAAATTATTATATTAAAACCACCTCGTGGTATTATTTATATTATATGATAAGCCCCTATTTTTTCCAGTAATTGAAGTGGCAAGCAAGCAATTAAATAATATATATGTATATAATATACACATATTTAGATAGACATACAAATATTAATTGTCATGTTATTATATTAATTCATTTCATTTGTGTTGTGTCGTAGTAGAATTTAATAATTTAATACAGGATAGTTAATTTAAAAAATAGAGTTAGAATATTTGGTTAGCTAATTATACAGGGTGGAACTTACCAAACTCCAGGAGTGGAATCTACACGTGAAAATAATGTAAAAAAACTCAAATGTTGTTATCCAGTTTTTATTTGTTTTCAAGTTATTGCATAATTAATTTTTTTTATCTAGTATGCCATGTTCGACGTTCTAAAATATTTGATAGCTTTTTTGTTCTGATAATGTGTCAGTGTGACGGTAATTTAACGTTTATTTTGTTTGTACGATTCATGTGTTACAATATGCCACACACTTATTCAAATTTAGAATATGCAAATATGGTGTTTGTTTATGGTTTTTGTAATGGGAATGCTACTGCTGCTGTTGAAGAATATCGTCAACGGTTTCCACATCAGACGTCCTAATAAAAATGTATTTATCAGAGTTTTCAACAAACTGTGCGAGACTGGAAAGCTTCCCAGTGTTAACATATCATCTGAACGAGCTACTCGACAATATTTAGAGGAGGTAGAAGATATTCTGGATGTAGTAGCAGAAGATGCAACGACCAGCTCACAAAGAATTAGTATTCAATTGGGTATTTCACAAACAAGAATAATAAACACACTTCACGAGCAAGGCTTACATCCATACCATGTACAGATAGTACAGCACCTACAACCTGAAAATGATCCTAAACGTATATAATTTTGTCGGTGGATAAAAATAATCCTTGTGTTGTATCGCGCATACTTTTTGGATCCTATAGAATAATAAATTGCTTTAAGCTGACTCTTTTAATGGTTGTATATATGATTCTATTACTTTTGTAAAATACGTTTTGGAAATAGGTTGATCAAAAGCCTGTCGCATTATCAAAATATTAGTAATAATATAACTTGTAAAATTTTGTTATAATATTATATATATATATATATATATATATATATATATATATATATATATGTGTATGTACAAATGCCTATTCGAGGTAACGGACCCATATTAGAAAGAACGCTACGCTCGGCGGCATCACTTTGGGTTCACCCATCCAAGTAGTGACCAGAGCGGCCGTTGCTTAACTTTCGTTAGCGCTGGTATTCGTACATGCTCTCTCTGCCGTACTGCCGACTATAATATTATATAACAATATTATACAATTATAATGTTTTTTTCCTAACATGTTTTAAAAATTATTATTCCTCTTATCAAGTAAAGAAGAAGATATTATTTTAAATTCTCAACGACGTAGACAGAATTTTCGGTTACGAATTAACTTTTAATTTGTGTCAAGAAGTGAATTTAAAAAACTTAAAATGAGCCCACAAAATTTAAATTTAAATTAGAAAAATACTTGAGCATCTTTCCAAAAATAAAGCGATACATAATTGATTTAGAAATGGTGATCAATATCAGCTATGAATAACGTATACATTTTACACCATATACTAGAAAAGAAAATAGGAAAGAAATTTGTATGCAACAAGTGAGCACCTAGTAAAAATATAAGAGGAAGAAGTATACGTGGAAACCGTTAGCAAAGTTTGTGTGAATGGTAAAATGAGTGATAATGTTGGACTACAAAAAGTGTGAGATAGGGATGCCCACTCGGCCCTAAATTGCTTGCGGCATACATTGCAGATGTAGAAGAGATGCTATTAAACCGGGACTCAAAAATTACAATTCTACATCAACGGTTTGTCAAAGACAACAACAAGTTTTAAGTTTAATGTTTAACTGATTTGATTAAATAACTTTTACTCGTATTATTTTTTCACTAACATTATACGTTCTTGCTTTTTATTTCTTAACATGCTTAACTATATTTTCACTCAAATGGAAAATTGTGAATATTTATTTATTAATCTACCAACTTATTATTTATTTCTTGGTTTATTTTTATAGTAGATAGAGCTATGAGGTTAGCACAGTGGCCCGAGCTCTAGTCTTACATCAACAAACAGAATTAAATAAAATGTTATAAATAACTTAAGTTTCAAATATATAAACTATATGTAGAAAGCGGTAAATTACAGGAAAAACGTTTTATTTATTTAGCGTGCAATTGTTTACTTTAAATAGAAATAGAGTTAAATTAGTTTCTTTATAATTAAGCAATATGTAATTATATATTGATACAATTAATCATCTTAATACATACAAAATTAAAGAATAGTAATATTTAGTAGCATGATTTAGTAAAATGATAAACCACAGCAAAGCCACATTACCTGCGATATACAGAAACACTTGTATAATAGATATAATAACTGATGATGACTTAACAGCCAAAACCAAAAAATAAATAAAAACAGCATATTAGATTAGATAGAACATAATCAAATATTTTCTTAAGTTATTATACGAAAGTTTAATTAATTAATTCATGTTTAAGCTTAAGCTGTTAGAACGACAAAAATCATCGGCAGAGGATAAACTGACATAACAAGCAGTCTAAAACTTTTTGAGATTGATTATGGATTAACAGATGCGAAATTGATGAAAAGTTTTTGATCCCCGCCGACTACGATAATAACAGCTTCAACTTTAATATTAACTATTAATAATTAATTTAATGTTGCTATCTTTAGAGATTGTTTTAGAATGTATTTGGACTTAGAATTTGGAATATAGAAGAATTAGTTGTATTTATTTGTAGCTATACAACTTTTAATTTTATAATTATTTGTACAATGTAGTTGTATATTATTGTGTATTAGGTTGTATTATAATTGATGTAACGCCCGGTTTCTCCAACGTCACTTGAGACGTTACTTGACCAAGCCCAGCTTATGTCGAGTTTGTGTTGCACCATGCATTTAGAAACAACGTTTTTGCTAGGATCCGGATAAATATTGCAATGTCTCCAATATCCACAATGCTGTTTTCTAATTGGTAAAAAAAAACGATCTTGTCTTAATAATTTTTTTACTGACATTAATTTATTATAAAATATAAATGTCAGAAATTGTTACATTATGGTTATCTAAGCGTCAAAAAATTATAATTTTTAAAGAACACAATAATTAGAATATTTTGAAGCCAATAATACTGTAACTTATTAAATATTAAAATCAAAATTAATAAGCTTTGCAGTATATAAGGGCAAGTAGTAGTAAATAATTGTTTAGAGCCTAGAAAATAATATTGATGACAGTTGCAGAGCTTGAGCTCTCGAAATGCCCTCTTATTTGAGCTCTGCTTGACGCAAATAAAGTGAGATTTTGCTTTGGTGCAACGGAACATGCTGGAGAAACCGGTCGTTAATAATATTGAAATGATATACAACCTAAGTTATAATCGTTATTGAAACAAATCTGGTGTGACACTCCGCCGTGCTAATCGCATCGCAATCGAATCGAAATGACGTCAGAGAATTTAATCGATCGCTTTAATGATTTTACACCGCCTACTAACAGAATTAATAGTTCGGAAAATATCGGTATCAACTTTTAAATGAAGAGTGAGATGAATATATATACAAGTGTGTGTGCGAGAAAAGGATAGAATCGAAATAACGTTGCATTATATTGTCGATTTTATCAATAGAATTCCGGTACACCGCCGTTGCTTTCCATCATAGAATACTTCATTTTTTTAAACATTTTGTTTCAAATCGAATCGATTCAAAGCGACTGTTTTTTACTTATCGCCATTATCGTTAACCACAAATTGTAACATGAGGGTGACTAGAGAGCATCAACAAGTCCTTTTGGATTGGTTTGAACGCCATCCTAATCTCTTGACCATGAAGTTTACCAGTTTGCAAAGCCGACAGAATTACAATCAATTATGGGAAGATTTGTCCATAGTCTTAAATAGTTTGGGGTATGGAAGTAAGTCCATAAATAAATGGCAGAAGGTATTTTTTTAAATTTTAATAATTTTCTATACATAGAAGCAACATTTAAGTTGTGCAATGATAAAACAATTAACTATTTAATATAGGTTTTATTTAAAGTAAAAACTTGTTTCTACAAATTTTATTGTCGACTCGTGTTTATCTCATCATCAAGAACGGCATGGTATGGTATTATAGAATATATTATATGATGAAAGGTGAGGTGAAATCTTCAAAACTGGTTGACAATAAAATTATATGAACGGCACATAAGTTTAGCTTTATATAAAACCTAATCTATATTATTGTTTCTACAAATTTTATTGTTGACTCGTGTTTACCTCATCACCAAGAACGGCATGGTATGGTATTATAGAATATATTATATGATGAAAGATAAGGTGAAATCTTCAAAACTGGTTGACAATAAGATTGTATGAACGGCATAAGTTTAGCTTTATATAAAACCTAATCTATATTAAACATACATACAAAAATGATTAAACAAAACAATTATTTACTATGTTTTAATCCTAATTAATTTCACATCACAATAAAAATATTAAGCAAATTAAATTAGTAAACTATTTAGAACTAACTATCTAAGATAATTCAAATAGGATTCACACAAAAACAAATTTGTCAAAAGAAATTCTGCAGCAGTATGCAAAATAGATAAATATCTACCAAAAATCAGCCAATCATGTGTTATTTACATCTTGCAATAATTACAAAACACAAGCAAAAAAATATAAATAAACCACAAAGACAACTTATAAAAATTTTATACACAATGGACACCAACAACTAAACTATACAAAGAAGAACTAAATATAAACAAGATGATAATTTTAATTGACATAATAATGACTTATAAAATAAACAACAAAATTAAAAAGCAATGTAGTACAGTTAAAGAAATACACAATCTCGAAACCCGAAGGAAATCACAGACAAGAACTACAAAGTATTCAATACCAGAACCTACAAACATTCATAAAAACTTTATTCAAATTAAAATTTAAACATCTTAACAAATTATAAGGAATATACAAAAACATCAACATCCACAAGCCGATACCTTGAAATGGGAATAAACCCGCAAACCTCAGGTGATGATTTTTATGGTATATATTATGCACTTAATTTATTATATTGTATATTTATATATATATATATATATAATTATCAAAACTTTATTATTATACTAAAAAAAGTCACTTTTTCTATTCGTAAAATTACATTATTTGTCTTTTTCAAAATTCAGAAGGCAACAACATACTTACAAACCGGTTTAGTTATTTATTCGGCTATAAATCAAAAGATATTTTTATTTAAAATATAGCTATATTTTATATTTCGACTATTTGTACTGTATTTGATGTGATGTTAAGTAATGTACTTTGTACGATCTAGATCAAAATAACACTTAGTCGGAGCATAATATCAAATATAGTTTGCATATCACTGATTACCAAATTTTAATTACATAGTTTGGAGTCTTAAAAAAAATCTAGCTTTTCCACATTTGTTACTAATTAATTTATTGAATAATTTTTTTAAATTATTTTGTATTAATATCCTTTTTATAAATGTCATGTATTGCAGACCGTAGTTGATTGGAAATCAAAGACAAAGCTCAAAGCGAGCAAATTGAAAAAAGAAATTACAGCTACAGGAAATTTGCCTAGAACAATAGAAAATCTTTCAGCATTAGAAGAGAGATTAATGGCAATAGCAGGAACTACAGCTGTAGATGGTGATAATAATAATGAACTAGGTCTACCAATCAGTCAACCTGGTAAAAAATAATTGTTATATAAAAATATTAAATACAATTGATTGTAAAAAAGTAAATTATATAATACATTAAATCACAAAAATTTCTATAATACACAGTTAAACTTGATTATTTTAGAATACATTATAAGCAGCAGCCCAATAGAAATTTTAAATATAGTTGCCGACTCTGATATAGGTAATTTTAGTTATTAAATGTATCAAATTCACAATTTTGACTAATATTTTTAAAGCTGAAGAAATCTCTGAACCAGTACCAGCTACAATTTCTAATAGAAAGAAGCAGAGACAAGTAAGAGCATCGCCATTTGCCCGACATTCAACAAATGCTACAAGCTCTAATCAATTGTTTATTGATTTCCAAGCAGAAACGATTAAAGCAATTAATGATATCAAAGAAGAGTTAAAAAATTTAACAGCTGCAGTACGTTATGTAGGTGATTGCTTAAAAGAAAAAAAGAACTGATACTCTTTATATTTTTTTGTTAATATTTTTTCAATTTTTAAATTTAATAAACCATTAATATTTATTTTGTTATTATTTTATAAAATATTTCAGATCTTTATTTGGGCAAAGTTAGTTATTAAAAAAATTCTTCTACAATAAAAAATTTAATATAATTTCATTCAACTTAAAAACAAAAGACATGTATTAATAAATGTTGATGTTATTTATTATTACTAAAAATAAAACGAGCCTAATACATTTAAATTATTGATTTATTTTTAATAAATGATGAAGCCAATTAAATCCATTAAATTAACTATTACATTACATAGTGTATGTGTGTTAAATCACTTAATATTTTTACATCTTAAATCAGTTTGAATTTGTATAAGTTAATATAAATGAAGAGAATGCTGTGTAAAGTTAGAAACTATCAAAGTGTATTAGTGGATCTTGTTAATAATAATTAAGCATAAACAAGTTTATTTCAATAAGTATCATAACCTATAATATTGTATACATTATAGAAGATAAAGTGGCAGATTCA
Source organism: Tachinus rufipes (assembly GCA_963932245.1). NCBI lineage: Eukaryota > Metazoa > Arthropoda > Insecta > Coleoptera > Staphylinidae > Tachinus > Tachinus rufipes. The sequence continues at coordinate 59,075,913 of OZ010747.1, forward strand.
TTCATCTCTACAGCTAATTATTAAAATATAATTCTATAACTCTCTCTCTCACTTCTCTTCCTCCACCTGCTTCATTTCCATAATTCATGTTTATTATATCATTATTAATAACAATATCATTGTTGATCAGCAAGCGTGCCTCTATACACATATTATGGAGAATAGCACATGCGTTGATTATTTCTCCAACATATGTAATGGGGATTGTATCGAAGTTTTCGTTCACCCATTATGCATCTCCACCTTGTTTTTAAAACTCCATTACATCGTTCAACACAGTTACGAGCCGAACAATGAGCTTTAGTATAGCGATCTTGTGGTGAGTTTGGAGCAGCGTTTAATATGGGAGTCAAAAGCCATGGTTGTAGAGGATAGCCGGAGTCGCCTAATAACCTGGAGTTATTATCACCTGCTTCATTGCATATTTGTAACATTTCCTGTATTCTAGAATTCCGCCAAATAAAGCTGTCGTTGGTGCTACCGGGGTAATTAGCATTGATGTTTAGAATTTTCATGTCGTAATCACATATCTAAATAAAATAAATAACTTAAAGTTGTATACTTAAAATAAAAATAAAAAAGTTTTCTTACAATTTGCACATTTTTTGTGTGGACACCTTTCCTATTCACATAGTTGTGTTCTTCAGTTTTCGGTGCAAGTATTGATACATGTGTGCAATCAATTGCACCTATTACTCCAGGAAAATTTGTTTTGGCCATAAATTTTGTTTTTATTATCAGTTTTTCTTCATCTGTCGTTGGAAATTGTATCCATCCAGACATATGCTGAGTGATGAGGCCAATTACTTCTTTAATAATTTTGCTCGTTGTCTGCTGGCTTATGGATATGTTGTGACTGTCTCCAATTAACCGTTGATATGAACCAGTTGCGAGAAAAATTATTGCACCAAATATCCGTAATGCTGGTGGCACTGCTCTGGAATGGTTTGAATTATTCATGTGTGGAATTAGTTTTTGAAACAGGTAATTCATCATGTTTTTTGTTATTCGAAAAGAACCGATAAATTGCTGGTCATCTAGCATAAATGGATCGGCATCATTTCTTCTTAACATTCTTTCAATATTCCGTTCTTTCATTAGCTCAATTCTTTCTTCTTCCAAGTATTCATTCATAAGCAAAAAATTATACGGTAACATCTAAAAATAAAGTATTTATTTTAACAGAAAGTAGATACTGCAAAACTTTTTAAATTTTCTTTAAATTTGATTTTAAATAAAGAATAATATTTCCTTTTATTACAAGCAAACCCAAAATCTAAAATTATTTTTTAAATTAAACTTTAATTAAGTTTTTGATAAAGTTACAGTATTAATAAATCTTTTTTATTTCTAATTGTTTTATATGTATATAATAATTAATGGTTGTGACCTCTACTATGTGATAATTTATTATGTACAGTAATGTATTTCTAAGAATAAATTTGTGATAAAAACATAGTATATAGTAGTTATTTTTTATTTAATATCTATCAATTTCAAGATGTACAAGAGATCATAGTTATAAAAAAATTTCAGATTTTGTGATGATATATACATACATATCGAAATTGATTGAGACATTAAATAATTGTGAAATTAAATATATACATATATATACATATATAGTATAATTATGAAAAATATAAAAGCGTTTCATCGTAATAACAGTGCAATTATTAATTATATTAGACTTATTTATATAATATTTTTTAGATAAATTGAAAAACTTGCTTTAGAATCAGTTTCGTTATGAATTTGAATATTAAAAATCTTTATTTTTCACAAACAATTATATTCATATTTATTAATAGTAGATTATCTTGCATATTTATGATAAAGCTTATACATAAATATATATTATTTTTATAAATATAATTTTAAACTATATTCATATTTATCAATTTAAATTTTCTGATTAAAATTAATTTGATTAAATTAACAATCGTGAATATGATTTTTTTTCCTTACAAATTTTTTATTATTAACCATATTTTCATATCCGTGATTAAATTGTTAACATTAAAAATTATTTCAATACGATAACATTTACTAGATCTCCATTTTTGCTACTAAAAAAGTTCCTTTTCTGTTTGGGAAATGTTTACTAAATGTAATGTTTAATTGAAATTTCCGAATTCCATAAACTAGCTTACATTAAATTGTATTTAAAATCAAAGTTAAAGTTTATGTAAACTAAATATAATATATTTAGATTGGCATGAGCGGCGAATGCAACAAAACGAACGATATTTTTGTGTATATTAAGTTGCCTATTATTGCGGTCAATTGACAGCACTATAATTCAAATAGATTTATTTTTAATACTTACTTTGCTTGTATATTTGGATTAAACACTAAATCACAGCACTGAATTAAGAATCAACAGTAGATTTTGTAATGTTAAACAATTTACAATGTTCTATATTCTACTATTTACAATTGATTTGATTGTTTGATTTTGTTTTTATATCCTTGTCGCACACACTATCTTGATTATATAGCGCACTCACTTTAAAAAGCGATTACGATTATTTCCGAGTAAGATTTCTATCGAACATTTTGTCATGGCGTAGTACCAAAGGTGAACACGATCGAATCGCGATGTATTCTCAATTCGATTTGCTAGAAAAGCAAATCTATTTCTTTTTAATTATTGTAAAATGAACAACCACATGCTAAATGACATCTTATGAATCATTGTTTTAGTAAATTTTGCATGTTCAAACATAATAAGAGATCAAGAAGTTGAAATATATTAATTGAGAATTGAATAGAATGATACGTCACATTGACGTCATTGCGATTCGATTGCGATGCGATTAGCACGGCGGAGTGTCGCAGCTGCATGTTTGTGCAATCAAGTTATAGAAACCATAGCAACCGTGTAAACATAAATTCACACAATAGAAACTGTAACGACAGCCAACTAAGATATATACTTAAGTTTTCATGATTTATTTTGTAGAATAATTTAAAACTACATCTTATTATTTTATTGCAAATAATAATTAATTATTTACAAGCATATTCGTTTTTCCATTTACATGATTTTGTGGACGTACATATATTAATGCTCCATATTTTATTAAAAATAATTAATATTAATATATAACGTTGTACGAACAATTTAAGAAAATATGCATTCAATTATTGTTTAAAATCTGCATTTTTATTAAAACAGGCCTTTCTTGCAAACTTCAGTGTCCAATAAGCACCATGTTCATATTTTAAGAATATATTTAGTCACAACTACGAATTTGTAGCTGTGTGACTAAATTATATTATTATTGCTGTAGCTGAATATTATCGAGTTTATAATTATATTATTGTTGCGAAATAATATTGAGATGATACACAATCAACGTAATATATAATGCCGTTGTTGAAGCGAACTGAACAAACACACCATAGCAACCGTGTAATTATAAATGTACACAATAGAAAATGTAAAAACGGTCATCAAATTTATTTTGTAGAATAATATTATTTTATTTCAAATAATTTATTATTTACAAACATAATAGTTTTTATCATTTACATATATGAATTTGTTAATATTATTGCCGATAACGCTGGCAATCGATGTGCCATATTTTATTTAATAAAATATGCAACCATATTCTTAATTATTTGCATTGAAACAGGCTTTTTCGCCAACTTAATTTTATAATATCTTTTCATCTGTAATTGTATATTATTGTGTTTTGGATAATAATATAATATTGTCGATTGTAAGTTGTGGAGAATATATGATACACAATAATAATAATAATAATAATAATAATAATAATAATAATACTCTTTATTTTTTACATATGTACAACATCACAACAACAAACAGATTACAATGGGTACCTAGTGTATAAAATAGTGTCAGAAAAGCATTAATAAACAAAAATAGACTTTAAAATTTGTTATTGAGAAAATCTTCTATACAATAAGGTTCTAAATTAATTAATATGAGTGACAGTTTTCTTTTGCACGCCATAATGTTACCTTCAGATTTTAATTCAGGTGGTAGATGATTAAAAAACCGAATGCTGGTATAGTAAACGCTTTTTTCAGTACTGGTTAGCCTATGAATCTCAAACATTAGATCGGTTTTGTGCCTTGTGTTATAGGAATGAGAAATTTGATTTTTCGTATACTTATGTTTATTTTTGAGCAGAAAAAGGACGCAGTCTAAAATATATATTGCAGGAGCAGTAAGTAAATTATTTTTTCTAAAATGAGATTTGCATGATTCATTTGGTTTGAAACCAAGAATGATTCTAAGTGCTTGCTTTTGTAGAATGAATATTTTTTGTAAGTTTGGCATGTTTCCCCAGAATACAATGCCATATCGAAAAATGGAGACAAAATTTGCAGTGTACGCCATTCTCAGTACTTCAAATGTCAAATTTTGTTTTAATACTCTTAATTGGTAGCATATTTTGCAAAGTTTGGTTGACATATACTTTACATGCTCGGTCCACTTTAGTTTGTCATCTATTTGTATACCTAAAAATTTTGTACACTTTTGAAATTTTACCTCATTTCCATCCAGTTTAATACTAACTGGGGTATCAGTATTTTCATTAGTTTTAAAAAGAATGCAGTTAGTTTTGTTCACATTTAATACCAATTGGTTGTTAAAAAACCATTTCTTTATTAGTACTATAAGCCTTGAGCTACTATCGGCTAGATCAACAAAATTAGGCTCGGAGATTAAGAGATTTGTGTCATCAGCGTAACTTATGATATTATGATTAGACTCTTGTGTTATTTTGAAAATGTCATTTATATAGATATTAAAAAGTAATGGGCCCAGAACACTTCCTTGTGGCACCCCCAGATAAACTTCTAATGGTTCCGACAACACTTTACCATTAATTCCGTTAAGAACTACCATCTGACTTCTATTGTGAAGATATGAGGCAAACCATTTGTACGCCGTTCCGCGAATTCCATATTTATGCATTTTTGACAGTAATATTTTATGATTAATGCTGTCGAATGCCTTAGAGAGATCTAAGAATACGCCACAAGGAAGTACTCCTTTTTCCAAAGCTTTTAACACTAGCTGATTAAATTCAAAAAGAGCTGTATCAGTATTTTTCTTTTTGATAAAACCATGCTGTGATGTTGACAATAAGTTAAATTTTGTGAAAAAATCTGTTAATCTAACAGCCATAATTGTCTCAATGATTTTAGAGAAACATGACAATAGACTAACCGGTCTATAGTTGTTAAAATCTAGAGTATCTCCAGATTTGTAGATTGGCTTTACAATGGCTGATTTTAAACAAGAAGGAAATATTCCTTTTTGCAATGACTCGTTTATTAAATATTCGACAGGTCCAATAATACTATATATACATTTTTTTAGAATAAACATAGGTATATTATCTAAGCCAGTACTTCGTTTGCCATCCATTTGGTTAACTGTGTTTAAAATTTCCTGTTGAGTGGCAGGGGATATAAACATGGTATATGGGTTGGTCTCTATATTATTGATGCAGTTGTTTATATTAATGTCACAACTTGAAGTATTCGAATACGTGTCGTTTAATAAGTTAGCTGCTGCGTTTATAAAAAAGTTATTTAAATTGTTAGACTCATTTATTGGATTCTCACTGATAGATTTATTCTTATTTTTTGCACCCGTTAATTCTTTAACCATCTGCCACGCCGTTTTAGTTTTATTATGGGAATTACTTATTCTATTATTATAATATAGTTTTCTACTTGATTCTAGAAGACGGTGATATTTTTGTTTTAGGTATTTTAATACTGGTCCATATTCAGGATTATAAGTACAAATTGTGCAATATAACTGTATTTTTTGTTTACAATCGATTAATTCAGGAGTTGGTATTATCTTAAGTCGTTTACTAGAATTAAGTAATTTTTTCTCAGGAAAAGCTTGATTGTAATAGAAACAAAACTTTGAAATAAATAAGTTAAATTTATTGTCCACAGTGTCTGCAGATCGAATATAATTCCAATCTTCTTCTAAAAGAGTAGTATTGAATGCATTAACATTTTGTTCAGAAAAGTTGCGATATAGACAAGGTTCAGTTGAAGATCTGCCTGCATGTTTAAATTTAACGAGTTGTCCCTTGTGATCAGAAATATATGTATCTATCACAGTGGCCTCTGATACCAATTTAGAATTGCTTATAACATTATCAATGCATGTTTTAGATTTGAATGTAACTCTTGTGTAATCATTAATTAATAAGTTACTACCATAAGATTCGACAAGATTTTTAAATATAAATGTCGAATTAGAATCAAGTCGAACGTCTATGTTGAAATCGCCCGTTACAAAGTATGTATTGTTACAACCAACGAATACAACCGCTATGCTACTAATGAAACGAAATGGATGAACACCGCATCTCGCATCTGTATGCATTCGTTGTTATCATTGTTATAGAAACTATAGCAACCGTATAGAAATTAGACAGACGGCCAACAAGATAAATAAAAAGACCATCCCAACCGCTATCTTGATTTCTAGTATTGTACGCAAACTGCAACTTTGGTGTCGTTCGTATTTGTACATATAATTTGATAATTTATTTATTTTTTTTACCTGTACATTCAGAATAGATCAAACTATATTTTGTCATTGTATTTTGGTCAAATAATAATTGGAAATAGTAGATAAATATAAAAATATTAAATCTATGTATTTTTAAACACTTTTGAATACATTTTTGCGAATATAATTGATTATAATTTTTCTAAAAGAACATATTAAAAACAAATTAATTATCAAATTATTTGTAAAACTGACCATAAAACTTAGCTAAGATTTCCTATAACAATACATAGGAACAGTTTTTAGTTTTGATAGCACATAAGCAATCATTATTTTGTAATTTCGTTGCGCTCATAAATGTCACGTGGTACTACAAAATTCAAATATTTACACAACCAATTATAACATAAATGTCATTACATTTTAATTACAAAAATTAATGATAAAATTACATTATAAAATTTACATTTAAATAATTTTTGTTTAGTGAATAGGGTGTTAGACAAAAATAATATAGACAAAAAGCAAAAATGGCAATATACTTTTAATCTTCCTGATTTTCTGAATCGAATAATGTAAAAATAATTATATACATTTATAACTATTTTGCCATCTCCATGGATTCTTAAATAGTTACAAAACTATTCAATAAATATTTGAAGGCAAACTATTATTAATTGTCAGGCAATGGCAAACTAGCAAAGTATTTGTCTAATAAATCCCCCTAATGCAGCAGCGGTTCCCAACTTTTTATAACTAGCGTACCCCGTGATATGTCATTTCTCTAGTCTAGTAAAAAAATTGGTGAGTAATCGCATTAAATTAAAATAAAGAACCTATTACGTTATTAAAGAGAATATATTAGGTTTTTTATACATGTAAAAATACAATTACAATACAAATATAAAAACTTTAAAGATAATTTTTTTATATTAAAAATATTATTACACAAAAAAATTAACTTTAAAATATTTAATTAAAGATTTTTTTATGTCAGGTTCGACTGATGTGAAGTATAATCTGAAATCTGCAACTGCATTCAGTTTATTGCAATACTTATTTTTGATATATATATAACAAGAAAAGGCTTGTTCCACAAGCCTTTGTAAATGGCAACAAAAACGTGCTTTATCACAAAGTGACTTAAATTCTTTGTTAATATCTGCCCAAAAACCATAAAGACATTTTGATTTAAATTGGCATTTTAAAATCGAATCAGTGGAAATTTCGATCAAATCCATTTTTCTTCATTGTCAATTTAGCTACCTGAAAGTATTCTTCTTCAAACGAATTTAGAATCTAATACTTTGTTTTGTGAGGTTTTGGAAAGTATTTCTGGAAATTCAATTTTAATTCTTCTATCTCCAGAAAAAATTGTAAATTGTTTTCAGATAAGAAACTGTGCAATGTTTCAAATACTTCAAGTTGATTATTATTATTACATGACTTCTAAAAATCAAATTTTTCAATCAATTAAATTTTTTAATCCAATTTTGCCAGACACACTAAATATCCTTGTTTTATTTTGGAGTGCCAATTTAACGTATTTATATGTAAAGTATATATATATATATATATATGTATATACAGGGTGTAGATTAATTGGCGGATAAACGCCAAGTAACTTTGTAGACCATGCCAAAAGAAAACGAAAATTTTTATTCCAAAATGCTGAGAAACTCTTCGTTTGGTCTCACGAGATCCTCAAAGTTTCGTTACGCTTGGCAACGTAGCAAAATTTCTATTTCTCTATTCAAACCTATAATGTAGGCAACTTAATACACACATCAATTGTTATTATTTATTATAAACTACAAATGTTCATATTGGCCACCGTTTATTTCTAAACACTATATGGTATCATATTCATGACATTCTCAACCATCACCGGCGTAATTTGCATATTCATTTAAAGTAAAAGTCATAATAAAATAGAAATATCAACTGACATTCATTGCATAGCCTACGTTATAATTTGAGTTTTATTTAAAAAATTTGCTACGTTGCCAAGTGTATTTTTTGTTTAAATTTGATGTATTCTTGGAAAGTTATTTGCACATTTTTCAATATTTTTTTATTATTAATTTTTAATAAACCTCGTAACTTTTATTATACTAAAAAAGAAGATATTTGGTACATAAAATATGCAATTAAAACAATATTTGTATTGACAAAATTGAAACTTTGAGGACCTCGTGAAGCCAAACAAAGAGTTTCTCAGCATTTTGGAATTAAGATTTTCGTTTTCTTTTGGCACGATCTACAAAGTTACCTGACGTTTGTCCGCCAATTAATCTACACCCTGTATATGGGTAATTTCATTACTTTTCGACTAATTTGAAAAAGTCGACTTCTTTGATTTTGCTCAAATTTTCAGGGATCAAAATATAGATGAAAAAAATTTGATTCCCAAAACTTTGGACCTTAGAATATTGCCTGTTCAAAATTACACACATTTGAAGGTCAGAAATTTCACAATAAAACGTCTTTTTTAACTTATTTTGTAACTCAATTTTTGGGCTTCTGGAAAAACATAAAAAGGTCCACGATGGCTCATTTTTTTTCCTGATTACATGTACTTTAAAACCCATATTCGTATATTTAATGTTGAGGCAGTCATTTTGATATATCAAGCTTTAAACATTATTAAAAAAAAAAACCGTAAATTTGAAAAGTTGCAAGATTATGCTTTGTTTAAACCGTTCTAACTTTGTCAAATCTTAAGGAAATTTGATCTACAAGGTCTAGATTTCTTTGTGTTCAATCTTTTTTTAAAGTTATCAGACTAGACTTATAAAATCAATTCATATTCACCACTATTTTGATGCAGGAAGTTACACATGTTTTCGCGATCTTTAAAACTCGTAATTTTCAAGTCCCGAAAAAACGCTGTCACCCTATGTCAATTTTAGTCAAAATTTCAGTAAATACTCTTCAAACCACAAGAAAAAAGGTTATTTATATGAAAAATGGTATATCAGGTATTATCAAGAAGCCATTGAGAAAATGCAACTCGTTGTGCTGCGTCACCTGGTTGTAGATGTTGTACTTTTGATAATAATATGGGTGAACGTTTTCACTAAAAAACGCGTCAAAAAAGTTGCTTTCTATCGGGAAATCTCAATTGCTTGGGCATTACCATTAAATCCGTAAACAAAAATGATATCTGTGTATTCTCCGTGAACAGCATTTTTATCAAATTTTACTAACCAAACAAAGCATCAATGCACACTTGTTAAAGTAATGTTCTTTTGTTTGTGTTTTTTTGCTAAATAAAAAGTTTTTTTAAATATTTTATATTTGTTGACTATCTCAAAAGCAAAGCAAGATAGACAAAAAGTGATTTAGATTTTTTGAAGAACAATGCCGATTTTGACGATTTTTGAATATAAAAAAATTCTTGATAATGCCCAATATACCATTTTTCATATAAATAACCTTTTTTTCAATTGTGTGTCATTTTGAACAGGCAAAATTCTAAGGTCCAAAATTTTGGGAATCTCATTTTTTCATCCATATTTTGATCCCTGAAAATTTGAGCAAAATCAAAGAAGTCGACTTTTTCATATTAGTCGAAAAGTAATGGAATTACTCATATATAAATATGCGAAAACTTAATTAAGCCATTGCTTTAAAAAAAATTGTACCTCATGCTCAAATAGTCTGCTGAGCATTTTACCACGAGATAGCCATCTGATTTCTGTCTGAAAAAGCAATGTGGAATAGTGACTCATCATGCTATCACAGTTTTAAAAATTCTTGAGTTTGTGAGCCTCGATTTTATAAAATTAACCGCTTGGACAGCTTCATATAGAACAAGTTTCAAATTACGAGGAAGGTTTTTAAAAGCTAAATTTTGTCTATGAATACAGCAATGACTCCAATTTGAGTTTGAGCCTACTTCCATTACACGACTACGAAGACCGGAGTAAATATCTGACATAGACTTGGCATCATCGGTACATAATCTACAGCATTAAGACCAATCAATCCTCTTTGCTTTGAGGTAAGAATAGCATTAAAAATATTCTTACCTTTTGTGAGTTCTGACAATGGATGACAAAGTAATAGGTTCTCTTCAATTTCGTTATCAATTAAATATCTTGCTATAACAAACAAAATAGCAAAATTGGCAACATTTGTGCTTTCATCAACATGTGTAGCAAAAAATGTACTATTTTTAATTCGGCTTACCACTGTCATTTCAACGTCATTAGATATATCCTAAATTCTTCAAGATATTGTATTGTTCTAAAAGAGGAATATTGCTTACTTAAGGTACTTGGTCTTTTCCGGGCATACAGCAAACAGCATCTTTTATACAGGGAAGGATCAAATTCTTGCCACATTCAGCAATACGGTAACTAATATGGTAACTAGCTTCAACAGCATTTTCGAGATTTTTGTTACATAACTCGATATACGTCTTCACACTCGATTTACACTTATTTTGCTCCAACCGTTTAAAAAAATTATGTTCCTTGTTTTTATAATTAGGATGTATCATTTTTAAATATCGTAAGAGTAAGGAAGGTTTCATGCAACCGTTAGATAAAATATCTCCACATACTACACATTGAGGTTTAGTGCATTTTTCATTTCCTATGTAAGTAAATCCATATTTAATATATTCATTGCTGTACTTTCTGATTTTCTCTTTTATATGGTCTTTTCCATAAATGTTTACATCCAAAGTGTTGCTGTCTTGAGATGTATTTGGCAGATGAACGCCCGTTCCACATTATGTGTAAATTCTTTTTGTTTTCCTCGTTCCAACTAATTGTCCATATTATATCAAATAATAAATCAAATATAAAATTAATAAAAATACTATACAAATAATGAAAAAGATTCCGCTGAAGAAACTAGCTATCTGTTTTCTTCTAAAAATAAATAAAACTTTTTATAAACAAAAAAATACTTTTTCAAACATCACGTGGAAATACTGTCGAGATAAAAATAAAAACAGTAACACACCACACCACAGTACAATTGCTACAGACACCGTCTTTCACTCACACATTCGGGGCTATTCTCCATGCATATTGCTAGAATGTAAGCAAGATATATTGCTAGCTAACAATATGAAATGTCATTTTAACAAATCTTGCTAGCTAACAATATAAACTGTCATGTTAACAAATCTTGTTTGCTAACAATATAAACGGTCATCACATCAGGAAGCGTCGCAAATCTCTAGATAAAATAATAATATGATTAAAAATAAATTTTGTTAAAGTGACAGTTCATATTGTTAGTAATCATAATTTCTTAAAATGTAAGGTCATTTTGTTAGCAAGCAAGGTTTGTTAAAATGACAGTTCATATTGTTAGCTAGCAATATATCTTGCTTACATTCTAGCAATGTACATAGAGAATAGCCCCGATTGACCGACTGCGCAGCACTATGCGCACCAAATATACCACAACCACATGAGTCAGTGCCTTTGATCTGGTGGTGTTGCAAAATTCTTCTTTAAATGGCATATTGCCACAGGTGTTCTTTTTATTATGAAAATAGGGATGGATATTCATATTTGTTGATAAACATAAATTTTAAATATTAACAAGTACAATTTTCACTATTTAATTTGTGATACATAACATATCATTATTTTGTTATTATAACTAAATTTGTCTGTATCCCTAAACAACCTACGTAAACTGTAGGTTCCGCATGTTTGTGTAGAATTATTTATCGTACACCACTAACATATGAAGAAGTTATTTAAAAGCAACAGGGAGTTTTGATACACTGATTTTTTTTAATTTTTAGTCTCCTCGGGGTAGAAGAAAATATTAATTGCTAGCTTTTTAAAGTTATCAAAAAGTTTGGATACTCTATAAATTGTTAATGCTAAGCAACAAGGAGTTTTGATACTGCATCAATTTTTATTGCTACCTTTTTAAAAGGTTTTGATAATTCTTACATTTTTATTGATACTTGTTTAAAGGCAACAGGGCCTTTTAATACTCCATCCATTTTTTTGCTAGCTTCCTAAAGGCTCAAAATTATCTACAAAAGCATATTTATTAAAACTATTTGTTTTTGTAAATTTAAAACTAAATATCAACTTACACAAATAGAATTTTTTTGTCGTATAACAAAGTTATTTGTAATTAAATTTGGTTTGGAAATATCAGTAATACATACATTATTTGTTGGTTTAAAGCAAATCAGATAAGGATTTTTTTCTAAATAAGTTTTTTTTGTAAGTAAGTATAACTCACATGTATACTGATCATTCTCTGCTATGAGACCTAAACATATATGATGTACTCATCGTTACAAATTGTTTGATGAAATTGCAAATTATTTCCTAAACAATAGTGTAAATACATATTTGCCTTTATTTGATTGGTATATACAGATTAATTTATTTTAAAAGTCTCTCTATTTAATGCAAAATAAAAATTTCACTATTGTCCGTATAATATAGATAATTAATTCCCTCTATTTAAATATTATAAAAGAGTGTGGTTTAGCATTATTTTTTAAATACTATTTTAGCCGCATATGGATAAGTGTTTTTTGCCTGTCTGCGGGGCTAGTTTGTTTGGGGTATGGAGGAATGATGAAAGGGTTTCTAAATATTTGTCCAGTACCTTAAGTTTGGTGTAGACAGTTTTTAAATATTTTCCAGTATCTGAAAGTTTGTCGGGGAGTGTTTTCCAATTTTGAGTTGCATATGGATAGTGCTTTTTGTCTGTCCTGTGGAACTGGTTTGTTAGGGGGAAACTGCATATGGATAATGTTTTTTGCCTGTCTTTGCGGGGCTGCTTTGTTACACAGGGTGCAAGATGCGTCCGACGGAGAGCCTCGCCGGACGCATTATTCCACCCTCTCAGTTGGATAGTTTATTTCACTCTCTAAGCGGGGCTAGCTTGTTGGGGGGAAAGGAGTTTGTTAGGAGATGTTTTTAAATGTCGTATTAAAGCAATTTTACATGTTATAATAATGCTATACATCGTTTTAGATCATTTTTATTAAATTTAAAAAAATATTTTTTTTCAGTAATTTCTGACTATTTTAGTCGTAGAAATTGATTAATTCTTTTTTTTAGTTCAATATGACCCGCAGAACAAACTCATTATTAAAGTGCAGATTTATGGGTAATTCCACGATAGTTCGGACAATCGTCCCCACATCGCTATCTCCGATTTTGATCAAACTTTGTACACATATTTGGGGTACCAAAATATGACGATTCCTAAAATTTTAGATCTCTAGGTACAATACAGTGTACATTTTGTGCAATTTTTGTGTGTCACTCAGAAAGTGATCTTTATGCATAAAAAGTAACCCCTGCCAAATTTCAGCCGATAAATTAACTCGGCGTAGTCTTCAAAAGCATAATCGGAGTTTTTATTGAAGATTTAGTATTATTTAGTAAATTTGTACCAATTATCTTAATAGATGTTGAGAGAAGCGTATCATTTATTTCTAAAAATACTTCGTCAGACCGAAAACAAAATATTATAATTACAAATTTAGAAAAATATATTATTGTTAATTTCAGCTAGATTAAAATAAAATATTTATTAAAATGTTGTGTAGTGAAATATAATGTTTATTTTTTAACCCTATAACATAATACTTTTTTCTAAAGTTCAATTAAAACTTGCAATGTAGTTTAATTTATAATATAATTTATCACACAACAAAAAAAAGTAGCTTATTTCGGCATTTTTTCAGCTTTTTTTTTTAATTTTAATGCATATTATAAGCGCATATTTTAGAACATTAAATTCCTTTTCATCTGCACTCTACTCATTATACATTGTTGGAAAAGCTCCTAAAGAAATCTATTCAACAAAAAAGTTAAAAAATGGCGGCCAATAATGTCTTGTTTTAGTTTTTACCCCAAAAATCCGAATTTTTAATATTTTATATTTTGTATATTTTATATTTCATCATTTTGAAGATAATGACTCTCATAAATTACTTTTCTAGCATCAAAAAACATGTTTAGTAGAATTTAAAAATTTAGACATCCCCCCCTTTTCTTTAGGTGGCAAAAAATAGCAGAAAAAAACTGTAAAAATGGCAAAAAAGTGAAAAAAAATCGATTTTTAATAGCGCACCACAAAAATTCCATAAAAGTCATGGATGTAGATTTTTTAATTACTTATAAGGTAACAAAATAAAATTCGATGTAATCAAAGGTTACCTAAAACATAACCTAAAATCAATTTCAACCCTTCTGAATTTTTTTAAGGATTGTTTACAGGATTTGAGTAGCTGAAATAAATTGTACTTGAAGACCACCCAAAACCCTACTTTCATGATTTTTTTTTAGAATTATCCTTTCAATAGGTGTGAAGAAAAAAATAGAAAACAAAAAAAAAATATTTTTTGCCCCCTAGGGAAAAGAGGGAGATGTCAAAATTTTTAAATTCTACTAAACATGTTTTTTTGATGCTAGGAAAGTGGCAACTTGGGGTGTTATTTTGTATTGTTATTTTTACCGATTTTGATGAAAATCACATTTCTGACTAATTTTGATACCAGGAACACAAATCTGGCATTTAAAAATCTGAAAAATAATTCAATTTTTTTCATACCAAAAAGTTGGTTTCAAAATTGACCATTTATAAAAAGGGTTGGGAGTCAAAATTCAAAAGTTTGATTCATCAAATAAAGAACGCAAATTAACAAAATTTGCCCAAACTCAAATAGTAGTTCCGTAATTATATTTTTGTCTTGCTTTATTTAGAAGTTATTATTAAAACTTTGTTATTTGTTTACATACAATTGAGTTTTTCACTTAATAGCGTAGCGTCCTTAACTATCAAACATCAAAATTATTTTTAAAAGAATCGTATAAAGTATTTTGTATGTATTATAGTGATCCTTGACATCACTTTCGGCTATTTTTATTAAATTTTAATAATTAAATTATTTTCTTAATTTTTGCTTATAGTCATTAAAATTGATAAAATAATAAAAAAAAAAACTACGGAATAAAATGACCCGCAAGACCCACTCATTATACATCGTATACAATGTTGAACAGTTTACAAATGGCGGCTAACAATATCGATTATAGGTTTTAATCCAAAAATAGAGGTTAGAATTTTTTTAAACATTCGTAGTATATTAAAAATATATTATATTGCATCGATTCAAAGATAACGAAATTTGTTTGAAGTCTCTACTACAAACCGTTCCCAAGGGTTGAAAATAGCTTTAAGCATGGGTAATTTTGAAGGTACCTTAAGATGAGTTTTTAAAAAAGTTTAAGGAAAGATTTTGAAAAAGTGAAACTACTTAGGGAAGTCAAGGAATCCAAAAAAAATATTGAAAAATTATTTATGAACAACAATCTGGTAACAATTGATTAAAAAGGGTGTTTTTAGTAAAAAACGGCCCTTGCAAAAACCGCAGGGTTTGTATTTATAAAAAAATTGTTGGGACAATGTATCAAAAATATTGATGTGTACATTTGTATTTTGAGTTGGTAGATGAAATTTATCGCATCAGAGAAACCCTTGTTTTGTTGGATGCGCAATAGTTGAGACAGTTTTGTATCAGATGAACCTTTTCTTTTACTTAAAGCGTTTACCCGCTTGTTATTTTGTTTTTCTTTCTTCATTTTTTAATCTAAAAATATTTATAACAATATTAGTTCGTTTTTCCACTTTTATAAGATAAATTATGTGCTTACCAATCGAAGAGGATGAAGCGGAAGAGTTTGATGCTTCATCACCAGATTGATTTGTTCCTCCTTTACAAACATTTGGAAGATTACAAATTCTATTATTTCCCTTTTTCGTGGCATAATTGCAAATTATAACTTGTAAATGTAACTAACACTAGATTGTATTAAGAAATACATTTAAATTACTAAATATTACACAACACTGTAAACAATAATGTAAACAACACTAAACTGCAAATATTTGTTGCTAATTATATTAATTTGTTTGCCCGGGAATAATACAAATATTCCTTATAGGGTATTGTAGTTTCTCACACTTATTGTATTTAATTTGTTGTAAATTAATTATGTTTAAATAACCGTACAAACGCGGGAAACAAACCGTTATCATCAGAAATTTATGAAAATTAATTTTCATAAAAAATAATTTTAAAACAATCATTTACTTAGCTGTTCATTACGTGGGAGTAAAACAGTATTCATTTTAATAATGCCGGGAACCATCTCTTTTCTCGCTTGCACTTAGTATAGTTGTTATACTTGTTCTCACTATATTCAGATTTTATAAATACCTAAAACATTAAACGGTTGCTAATTATGTTAAAGTAATCATACCAACACGGTAGACACATCATTATCATTATAAAACTTTAAAGATTGATTTATAAAAAATAACTTTTTTAAAAAACTACTTAGCTGTCAATTACGTGGGAGTACAATATTAAAGAAGATGATATTTTAGTTAGGCCAGGCACTATTTGTTTTCTCGCTCGCACTTATTGTATTTGTTATATTTTGTCCTGCTTTATTTAAAGGCTAAAAAATAAAACATAATTAAACAGTATTTTACTAATGCTCACAGTAACATCTGTTTTCTCACTCGCACTTATTATATTTGTTATATTTTTGTCTTGTATATTTAAAAACTAAAAAATTATTAAAACTTTGCTATTTGTTTATAAACAATTCGAAGGGTAGCGTCTTTAAAGTACATATTAAACATAAAAATGGCAGCAAATTATAACACAGGTAAGTTTTGTTAAAATTATTTATTTTCATATTAGTTAAAATTTTATTATTATTTTAGAGAAATTGAGTGAATTATCTTCTGAACAGTCTCCATCAATCAATGATAAGTATTAAGATACAATTTTTTAGCTATTATACTTAACTGATGGTATAAAATTTAAAACTTTATTTTTGTACAGTGGATACTGTGCAAAATCTATTATTAGTTATAAATAACCTAAGAAAAGAATTAGAAGAAGCTCTTCTAATTTAAGGAATATGGAGGAGGAAGCTATGGATTCGGCGTCCGTAATAGAAACTGTGAGTATATTTATAATTTTGTGTCATATTTTATTAATATGTGATAATTGTTTTAGGACAACGGAGAAGGCAGAGGAGGATGGCGTGGTGGCCAAAAAGGCGGAAGTGGTGGCACAGGAAGATGGCGTGGTGGCCTAAGAGGACGTTAAGGTAGACGCCGCCGTCGTCAACGTGTAAGTATTTTATTTATAATTTTATTAGAATTGTTTTTTAATATTATTTTTTGTTGCAGGCAGCCGTAATAAATAATGATTACGGCAAAATATTTAAAAAGTTTAATTAAAATTTAATTCAAATTTATTTCAAATAATATGTAATTATTTTAATTTATTTATTTTTAATGTCATAGTTTTTTACTTTTTAATAAAATATTAATAAAAAAAAACATTTATTAACTTTTTTTATTTATAAAGAGTTTGCTAATGAGAAGTTTTAAACAAAACAGTGATTAAGTGTTGGTTAAAAATTGTGCCCTCACGTTTACTGAAACACGAAGTAGCTTATGAGTTAAAAATCCGAAGATTAGTAAATCAATCATTGAAAGTTTCAGAAATAAGGTTTGTCCTAAAGAAATTTATAACTGAAAATCGTCTACCTAAAGAAGAGTTCGACCAGGATTTGTCGGATAGTGACAATTTTGCCCAAGAATGACTTTTAGCTAGTCGGGGATTAATTTCAAATGAAATGAAGTGTGCTTATGCTTCAAATAAATATTACTTAGAAATGTACAAAATGCAAAAGTAGTAATTTTTTGAGAGGAGGAAATGCTTAATGCACTGCCAGTCAACCTGGGCCTGTGCGGGACTCTTCCTCTTGTTCTAAAGAAGCTCTGTCCGCTAAAACCACCCCTCGTTTCTCCTACCCCAACCCGGCACTGCTTAAGCAGTACTTCAGGTAAGTCACGTGACCTGACCTTGCCTTACATAACCTCAAAACTATTTTTTTTTTGAGGTAATAAAAGTCGATTGCCCAATAAAACACTCACCAAGTGTTATCAATGTGAAACAATAAACACAATTGTTTTGTTAGTAACGTAATAGTTGCTAGTGTATTTATAATTTCTTGACTTTTTTTCAAACAAATGGATAGGAAAACAATAACATTGTGAAGCCTGCCACTTAAAAACTAACCAACCAGATGATATTTTTAATTGAAACATATTTTTTAACTCTAAAACAAAGATGCCACTATGCTAATTCTTAATACACAAATTTTATTGTTAGTAAATATAGAAGTTTTTCATTTTAATAAATAATAAAAGATGTATATAAGGCATCAAGAACCTGCCAAAATTATATTACTGTCAATCAATTCATACATTTTTTTTTTCTGATAAAATGCAGAAAACAGTAAATGATGTTTTAACACGCGAAGAAATATTGGCCGAAAATTGGTCAATATTTAAATTAGGCAGAGAGTTACCTGAAAACAACCCAATGGCTTCACTACAATTTTTGGCTGGTCGAGGTTTAATCTGTAATGAATTAAAGTGTGAGAAATGCTTGGTTAAAATGAACATAAATAAAAAAGCAGAAAGAAGTGACGGGTATTTCTGGAAATGTACAAAATGTAAAGACGGTAAGTCTGTTAGAAATAATTCTTTTTTTGCTTGGTCTAAATTGCTGTTGTGTCAATTAATTGTAATTATTTACGGTTGGTGTCGGGAGTCATCTGAAACTGAAATTGTAAATAAAGCCGGAATTTCTGAAACCAGTCAGCATACCATTGTTGACTGGTACAACTTTTGTAGAGATGTTTATCACAATTGGCTTGAAAATAATATAGTTCAGTTAGACGGTATTGATGAAGCTGGTAATTCAAAAACAGTCGAAATTGATGAAAGTAAATTCTTTCATAGTAAATATCATCGTGGTTTATATCGAGAGGGACACAGAAAATGTTTTCTGGTAGATGTGCCAGACCGTTCGGAAAATAATAAAGCAATAAAAAAGCAATAACAGGTCATTTAAATTAACACTTTTGATCTAGCAAACTCATAGTCAAACAATGGCAACTGCTCAAGCTACTAGTAGGAAAAGACAGTTCGACCCAGACACAAAAGCCGAAGACAGCAATAAAAAAAGACCAAGATACAGTCAAAAACCTGATATCAAAGACAAAGTCGTTAGGTTTATCGCAGCTTCACATATTCGAGTTCACAGGTCCGTCTATTATGACAAAACAGCTAAAAAGGTGCTCGATCCTGAACTGCTCAACATTACTGTCGGAACCCAGGTGATAAACATCGTTTTCACTCATTACTCTCGGTGCAGGCAAAAAGGATTAGGGAAGGGTGTTGTATTTGAGACTAAAGTTGATAAGGGAGCACCAACGATTAAAACACCCGGTGAAACTTTCCTTGGAACAAAAGAGGACATGGTGACGATCATAACGGAGGAAGCGAATCGTCAGGGGTTACATTTCTCGTCAACACTTCCAGCAGGCAAATTGGGGCACGTTATCTCGGAATGGTCCGGAATCGCTGGTCCTTATTTGAATTTCTTGACGGGATTTGGGTTGAGGATGAAAGAAATCAGATTGGGCCATGCTGAGTTTCCTTTCAAGAAAGAGACTAACCAATCTCATGTATATAGTGTTGACAAATATGGGCTTAAGAAGACTCACCATATTTTGCTTGAAGGGATAAGATTTCCTCCAGAGCGTAGGTCCTCTATGGTACAGTCCCTGGGATGTATGACTGCTTTAATATGCTACCTTCATGCGGAGAAGTTGTATGAAAACAAGTTCTTAGTTGCCTGTAGCAGAGCTTTTGCACATATTCCGAGCATTGATATCATTTTGACCACAATCAAAGGGAAGAATTGTTCACGCATTAAGGGGATTGTGGCATTGTTGGCAGATATTAGTATCATAACCACTACAAGGCAGGCCACCAGAGCTTTTATCCCTCCTAACATCTTTGCTGCATATGCGGTTTCAGAGATAGATATCCCGAAGGCCATGGTAGAAGATGACAATGATCCCAATCCTCACAAATCCATGCCCGATGTAACATCCAAGGAATTTAGGTCGTTGATCAACTTTTCAGGATTACTTACATATGCCGTTTATCAGCATGCAGCGACCCAGAATTGGGTATACAACACTCAAATGTCATCTGAGGCGGCTGCACAAATGATATTTCATTCCTGGTTTGGGACATACAAAGAGGACTTGGGGGTTCTAGGACATATTACTGACACCAAAACATGGTACAAGAGAGACGCAATCAAAGATGCCTTTCAGTCGCCCAATACAAAAGGTACAGAGACAAAAATCACATTGCCCAAGTTCAAGTATGTCTCAAAGCTGAGTGCTGCAAATCAAACAGGAGAGCTTGCCCAATCATTCAAGCAGGTAGCTTCTATTCCAGCAACTAGTGGTTGGAGAGATAGAGTGTTCAGTGAGTCCTTCTTTAAGTACTTGAATGAACTAAATCTTGTAGGCAGTGGAAACGCAACCATCCAAGGGATAGAGTCTGACCTGACAGTGATATTGAAGGGCCTCATTGATAAGCTCCACAAGAATGGCGGGGTGCAAGAAAATGTGGGAACCACTCCATGGATTGATGCTGCCAATGTTAATGGGGATTGTTTAAAGCCGGGAGGGATACAAGCCTGTGTTTGACAAGAAATGGAAGGCAGTGGAAACCATGGAATATTTCTTGGGATAATCCTATTTTCTATTTTACATTTTTCAGATTTTATATACAGGGTCCTATAGTTTCATAATATATATTGTATTGTATACATTATTGCCTTTAATCCGTAAATTTATTTTGCCCGGTTCCATTATAATGTCAGATTCTTGGAAAAGCTATTCCAAAATCAATGAAATTAATGATGGTATATATGACCATAGGGTTATTGTTCATCAGGAACACTTTGTGGACCCAGATGACAATAATACACAAACCCAAAATGTGGAAGGAATGTGGATGCGTGCCAAACGAAAACTACGGTATGGTTTTGTTACATCCGAAGCATTATTTCCAACATATCTCGACGAATTTATGTGGAGAAATCATTTCGACAAAAAAATTATTTTTCCAAATTTTATTTTGTGTATTAGGGAACAATACCCGTTATAAATTAACAAAACAAATTAGATGTAGCTTAACGCAACATACAATTTGTTTACTTATTTGCTTATTTATTAAAATTTTATTCAAATTAATTATTGTAAACTTCATCTAAATTATTTACGCTTCTTCTACATAATCCACAAAGTATACCATGCTTAATTTTATTTTAGTAACTTTTTTTACATACCAAATTTAATTACATTTTCTGTTTTCACAATAAATTCTACCAAAAACTCAGCTTTCTTCTTGATTGTGACGTTTGATTTTTATGACATATTAAATTTACTTTTATATTTTCATTCATTGCTAATTTTTGAATTACTAACTTTATAAAAACAATCTATCATTACTATATTTGGTTTCAATAAAAGCGTCGTCGCTTCACTTGAGAGTAACTATAGGCGAGTGCCTTTCAAAAGTTAAAAATAACTAATAAAACATTGTCGCGATTGACAGCAGTTTTTTTCAAGCTATGTCATTAGCTATTTTTTACTTCCGAGAGGCACTTACCTATAATTACTCTCAAGTAGAGCGACACTTATGTAATGCATCTTATTTACAGTTTTGAATATCTATTAATATTCATAAATTATTTTGATTAGTTACTACTTTTACATTAAACAACACATTAGATATGTTATTGTACAAAACCATGCTGTACAAACAAACTCCAACATTAGTAATGTTTCTTGTTCGTACTCTAATGACAAATAATTAATTTGTTATAAAAGTGTATTTGTGTTTTGTACTATTCAATTGCTAATAATGGATTTTCTTTTGTACAATTTGATTGACAAATCATTATTTTGTTATAGAATTGTATTTGTTTTTTGTTACCTTATTCAATTGCTAATGTTGAAATTTGTTCGTACAACTTGATTTCATACAAATACATATCTAATGTGTTACCAGACTTAATTGTCACTTCTGTCTGCTTTTTTATTTATATTCATTTGAAAATTAAATTGACGTTTTAATACTATATCAACCTTACCAACCTGGTTCTAACAGGTTGAAGTATTTCCGACTATTTTTTTTTTATTTCAAAATGTGATATTTAGGAATTATTTGATATGTCACAACAACATAAAAATATCTTTGAATTTTAACAAGTAAAACCACATTTGTTGAAACTATCACATTGACTATGCAGGATAAAAATACCAATGCGGTTTCAAAAATGACCAAATACACAAATAATTTTCTACAGACTACAACAGGAGCCCAAAACAAGTAACTCATGTTACGGCTTATTCATTTGAAAAAATGAAATTGGCGTTTTTATACTCTATCAAATTTGCTTCATTCTAGCAGGCCAAGTATCCTTTCAAGTATAAGGAGTTGAATAAGGCAAGATGATTAATATTTGTAAATTTGATTGATGCTGAAACCATGCCGAGGCAATTAAAACGTTGAAACAATTTACTGCAGTACTCAAGCTCCGTGCCTCCAGCATGAGAACCAATCACCTAATCAAATAAGTTGTCACTTACTATTATTTAGTTCTTGTTAAAATTTGCTAATTATTAAACATAATATGTTCCATATTATGGAATCTGTATCCAAAAAAAACAAATTTCCAAACAAATATTGTTAAACTTTTGAACTATATTGTCACTATAAATTAAATAATTATGAAGTGTACAACTAATTAATTTTTTCAAACAATCCAACAATTAAAATTGATCAAAAGTCTATTATGTGTATGTATGTATATGAATTGAACAATTAAATTAATTAAATTAAAGTTTAAATATTTTTAAATATCGACACCAACTTGCTAATAGGTCGTATCCCACAAAAAATCAAAATTGACTTTTTGGTGTCTATAGATTCGTTAAGTCATTTTGCACCTGTTTTTTATAATAAGCAATATTTTTATTTCTTAAATTCTTATTAACGTATTCTAATACGTCGTAAATATCACGCTGTTCTAAGAAAGCGTATCCAACAGTTTGTGCAGTTAGGTCATTTCCTACATGTTTCTAATATGTAGTAAGCAATATTTTTATTCCTTACATTTGTATCCAAATACGTCGTAAACAACCGCGCAGTTCTAATAAAGCGAATCCAACAGTTTGCACATGTTCTCTTCACAGATGCCCATTGGAACTGCTAGATGCTAGACGTTATGGTGCAGCTCAGTTTATTTTTATTATTAACTTTCTTATTGTGCAATTAGTGTAATTTTAATTATAAATAACACGTAAGTACCTACATGTTTTATTATCTATAATTACACCGTTTTAAAATGTTTATTAATTTCAAGATTAACAAACGAATGCTAATTATTTCGTCTTAATATACGACATATTAGAATATTTTATTTGTGGCTTACGACATATTAGAATCTTTTTCAAATGTATGTTACAATTCACTAAAAGTAGGTTTAATTAGTTTTTTTTTACAGAATGTCAGACAGGGGCGCAACATTATTAAAATTGGCTCTAGAAAAAAAATAGCAAATTGTTTTTGGTATATTTGATGTTAAAATGAACATGGATGCGTCACAAACAATATTTCAAGGCAATATTTTGAATAATATATCCGATAATAATATAGTGGGCGATTCCAAAAAAGAAACCAACATGACATTATTGGACAATAAGGTTAACATAGCAGCAAATTTTAACGATAATGAAGAACGGCTTAATACAATTGAAAATCACGAGGACCTAATAAGATCGCTAACTTTATTGAGAATCTAGTCGTGCAAAAAATAAACCAAATTGAAGAGAATTATGAACCAGATAACACAACTGAGACTACGTTTTTGGTAGCAGAACATGAAGTGATTAATAATAATAAAACTGATATGGAAGAAAGCATTAATAAAGAAAATGTAGTAGAAAATACTGAGCCTGAGATAGCAGATAACACAATAATTATTGTTGAAGCCGAAAATTGTAAAGTAATGAATAATTATGAAATTGAAATGGAAGAAAGAATGGAAATGAACCACACTAATGCAATTATTATTTACAAAGAAGAGAAAACTTATAATAATAAAGAAAATGAAGTAGACAATATTAATCCCAACACTGAGTTGACAAAAAAGAAAAGACATAATTCGGAACCGGATTTATGGAAAAAAAAAAATTGCTAAGAGGAACAGAATGCTGGGAAAAGATTATATTGGATACACACAAAACAAGGAAGGAATTGTAAAAAACGAAGCTCCAAGAAATAAAAAAACCCTGGGCCCCAGTGCACATCCAGTTTCTACAAAAAAGCCATTAATAGAAAATGTGAATTATTTGGTGAAGAAAAACGACAACGAATGTTTGATAAATTTTGGAGTTTGTCATGGGTGCAAAAAAGAGTTTTTGTGTTACACATGGTATCCTATGAAAAAAAAAGAAAAACTAGGTTCTTATAAGTATTATCTAAAAAAAGAGACTGGTAAATATCAGGTCTGTAAACTATCATTTTTAAGTACAATGGGATTAAAAGAAAGGATGGTACAGAACTGGGTTAATGAAAGAAAAAAATATGGAATACCAGATAATCAGGAAGTTAAAAATAATCAAAAATCACAGAAAAAAAGAAATTCGGTTTTCGTTGAAGAGCTAAATGTACAAAAGAGTGTATTAACTAGTTTTTTAAACGATTTGCCCAAAATGGAAAGTCATTACTGCCGCAAAATTTTTTTAAAAATTGGAGCAAGATTTTAAATCCAAATCAGACGTATTTAATGTTTACAAACAAAAATGTGTTGAAAACAATTTGAAACCATTTACGATTTCTACGTTTTTAAAAGAATTTGAAGATATCAATTTAGCACTTTTCAAACCCAAAAAAGACCAATGCAACATTTGTTGCTCTCATAAAATGAAACAGGTTGGTGAAATTGACTATAATGAACACATCACTGCAAAGGACTTGGCAAGAGCAGCAAAAGAAGCAGATAAAAACAGGCCCAAGCGAAGAATATACACGCATTTACTATGGATGTACAAGCCGTAAAACTATGCCCTCAATTACAAGCGAGTGCCTTGTACTATAAAACAAAGTTGCAAGTGCACAACTTCACCATTTATAATTTAGCTACACATGCAAGCCAAAATTATTTATGGAATAAATGCGAAGCAGAAATTTCTGCTTCTGTATTTGTTACGTGCATAATCAAGTACTTGGAAGCTGTCCTGGAAATTGAAAATCTTTCTATTGTCTTATTCTCAGACAGTTGCGGATACCAAAATAAGAATGTGTTTCTATCAAATGCCTTGTCCCGACTATCTACCAAGTATGATACAGTTATTGAGCAAAAATATCTTGAGAAGAGTCACACTCAATTGGAGTGTGACTCTTCTCATAGTCTCATTGAAAGACGTTTGAAAGGAAGAGATATTTATTTGCCTACAGATTATATAAACATAGTAAAAGATGCTAGAAAGATTCCTAAACCCATGGATGTGGAATACATGGATCATACTGACTTTATTAATTACGACGATCAAAATGTCATGGGTATTCCACAATTAGACCAAGAAAAAATAAAAATGATCTAAAAGTCCACGATCTCAAATGCCTAAAATATTAACCAGATGGGTCAATTATGTATAAAGTTAAATATTTGGATAAATATCATACCTTGCCACAGAGGCAAAAAATAATTGACATGAATTATATTCCTAAACCACTCTATACAGAAAGATTAAATATACCGAAAACGAAGTGGCAGCAAAGATACGATTTACGATTCCATAAACTATTATGATAAAAAAAAAAGAATGTAATCAGACAACTGCCAATATCATCGGCAAGAGTACTGAGATTAAGATAGAAAAACAAAAAAAAAATGCCAAAAGACTACCAAAAGCACTGAAAAAACGAAAGAAAAACTCAAGAAAAATACGAAAGTTAAAACTACGAGAGATAATACTGAAAGCGAAGACAGAGAATAATAGGAAAAAATCCCACAAAGATCCTCCTTATAACATAATATATTATACTATTTGTATGTTTTTATTTATTTGAACCTAGTAATTTTAATAAATAGTCCTAAATATTTATTTCGCTATATTATTATATTTTGCTTTATCCATCCAGTTCTGAAATAATCAATTTTTAGTGTCTCTTGTAAAATTCTATTTTTGTGGGTTACGTCCTATTAGCGAGTTGGTGTCAATAGCCAAATGTTGGTTAAGACTTTACAGAATCACGTAAGTGTTCAAATAAATCGTATCCAACCCACCACTAATATGGCAAAAAGTCGTAACCAACGTATCACCATTCCATTATGTCAAAATACTGAGTTCTGTTATGTAAATAGCATCTAACATTGCAAAAATGTTGTTAAAAAAAAATTACAATAATATATCCAACCAGTTCTGAAATAATCAGTTTTTTGTGTCTCCTGTAAAATTCTGCTTTTGTGGGTTACGTCTTATTAGCAAGTTGGTGTCGATATATAATTCAATAAAGAATTATAGATAAGTGTCATACGGGCATTAGAGCGGCCCGCTCACGAATTCCTGTACGCGCTCAATCCTACTGTCAGCTGTTTTTCATTTTCACAGCCATTACAGGGACGATTACAGACAACGAGTTAACACTGTTGCCATGTGACTCGCTTTCGTTTAAATTTAAATTTCAAAATTAATATCTCGGATAGAATTTTATTATAGCCACGTTCATTGGGATTACTTTTTAAGTTGTTAGTGATACTGTGGCTGAAATGATAACTATTGTATATGTCGGCGTTGCCCATTCATATGTTAGTTCTTCAATAATTATTTTGATTTAATGGTATATTATTTTAATTACTAATGTCATATCTTTCAATATTTCATCCTTTATTTCTCGTTTATCGCAGATTTTACGGATTATAAATTATTACAAAACACCGATGAAGCTGAATCGATTTTTAATAAATCAAATTGATCTATATTGTTACTATTGCTGCTAACAATTTAAGAAAAAAAAAATTAACTCCCCAGGAGTTCATTTTATTATTTGTCTCATTTTCAATTACTTTCCAGGTCTAACTACAATTAGTAGTTTATTCAAACTAATTTTGTTGACTTCGTGGCTGGAGGAAAAAACTGAAGTTAAACCTGCCAATTTATTTTCTCCATTTAATTATATTTTCAACAGACCGTTTATTTAATTGCTTTGCTTATTTCATTTTATGTACGTGGTATTTGTAAATACTTAATGAATATTAAGTCATTAAGTATTAACCAATTAAGTTTAGTTTGTTGAACTCAAATTTATGGTCGGAGCTCATGATTAGTTTTTTTTGTTTTATTTTTAAGATAGTTTATTTTATGCATTTGCCCACTTTATTTTCATTAAACATGTAGTTTTTTAATAAGATATAATGGTGACAAATGAGGGCTTAATGTGAAACAATGACAAGCCACATAAGTTAAAAGTTTAAAAAAACTATATAAAAATAGGTAATACTTTCGTGTATTCAAAATTTACTTAAATAATACAAAATAATATATACAATAAATTGCGGTATTAAATTTGCAGTATGGCTTATTATATTTATTGTATGTTTAAAAATACAAAAAAGATATTTCTGAAAAAGTGTGGCTTGTCATTGTTTCACATTAAGCCCTTCAAATGTAAAAACACTTATTAGAATCTGGTGAACTTGAATTGTATGATATAATCGGAATGATAAAGTTTTCTTTTTTCATTTTTAATGTGCTCTGAACATTTGTAGATAAAATTATAAAATAAGAAGCTGTTAAGATGAATAATTCAAGAAATGATCTGAGAATACCTGATAAGTGCATATTTGCTTTTTTGTAAGACAGCAAAGCAAATTGAACAACATTTTTAATATTTCAGATATTTTGACATTAAATCAAGTTTTAGACAATTTAGGCGGTAGCAAATTGGTACAAGGTTAAAATTTGAGAATGACGTATAGTACATATTTTTATCATTTTGTCAAATTTGTAGCATTCTAATAGTGTTTTTTTTTTAAGTAAGGTTAGAGGTTTATTTCTAAAACTTCAAAGACGACACGTGTTCTGTTGTTTCTCAAGAGCTGAAATTTGGCATGGCTTACTTTTTTGTGTAAAAATCACTTTCTGAAGGTGCACACAAAAAAAAATCATCTCCCGTTACATTTTTTTTAAGTATGAGTAGAATCGACAGAAATATACATCTCTGCTCTTTTTTTTCTATGCCATTGTTTGTTATCATATAAAACATCACTATAATTTGTGTCTAATTTGTTTTAAACTATATAAATGTATATGTTAAGTATCACGGCTCACTTGCGGCAATAGTGGCACAACTCAATTTTTGCAAATATTGTATTACAGTATAAAAACTCAAATTTTATCTTTAAGTATTTATGTTGAACACAAAACAAAATTTGTAAATATATAAGTACAGTATAAAAATTCAAATTTTAGTTTTAAATAGTTCAGTATTTAAAGATAAAAATTCAATTTGTATACTGTATTACAATATTTGCAAAAATTTAGTAGAGCCACTATTACCGCTAGTTAGCGATATATTTAATTGGCTGTCCATAAGTTTTAATAAAATAAATTAAATTAAAAGTTAGGTTTTTCTGCTAATAATTTAGGTACTTTATTAGAAGTATGATATTATGGTCCTTCAACTTATATTTTAATTATTTTTTGGCATGCCCACTCTGAAAAACAGTTTTTCCGTCCGTGTTTTAGGGAGGGAAGTGAGCTTTCCCTCCCTAGAGAGGTAAAATACTTTGTTTCCCGCTAAGGGTTTCGCTTTTAAAACACAGATGACGCTAGTTAAAAAAATAATATTTTTATTGAATATAATTCTTAATTATACTAAATTAACAGTATGTATTATTAATTAAAAATTTAAATTAAATTAATTTATTACATGACTTAGGCCTGTTTGCACCATTGTTCCTTAAATCTTAAGGAACCCTTAATAGTCATGAGTGTTCCTTATTACATTGCACCAAGTTTTTAAAGATTATTTAAAGGTATAAGTGACGGTTAAATTTAAGTCCTAAAATTTTGCGACTTGAACATCACCTTAACCTAATAATGTATGAATAGTGTGTGTAAATGTGCTACACAATAAAAATATAAATGAACGATGATTCAAAAACTGGAAGTATTTCATCTTCCAGTTTTTGAAGATGATGTGGAGGTATTAGAAATAATAGAAGTTGGGATTCCACAACAAGTATCTACGGCTTGTAGAATTGTTAAAAGTTTTGGTGGCACTAGCAAGACTGTGTCCGACATACGTAAAATTTCCTGAAACAAATTTAGAAGTTTTTTAATATTGCTGCCTTTCCAAGGGTGTTTGGTGCTATAGATGGAACCTTCATCCAAATTCAATCACCTGGTAACTTTTGATGATTTATTAAACAACTCCTGTAAAGTACAAATTTGTTTATAGGTGGAAACAAAGCAGACATTTTTTGAAATAGAAAAAAATATTTTTCTTAAAATGTTCTGGTAGTTTCAGATAGTAAAATAAAAATTCTGAATTTGGTTGCGAGATGGCCAGGTTCCGCTTATGATGCGACAATAATTAATAGTTCTCAAATAAAAAAATATGTAGAAGTAAAATTAGCAGAACAAATTCTTTAACAACTGTAATAATAAAATAAAAACACAAACATTATATACTCTTTTCTATATTTATTTATAACATCTACAAATATACATACCTTTAAATTAATTAAGTTAATATTGCACTAATGTCAGAAATTTGATAGAAAAACGTAGCGGAAATAAATTTCACTAAATTTGTACAGTGTTGTCAAATCTATTTTTAACTTAACCTAAGGATCACTTTATTTTGTGTGGTGCAAATCCAAACTAAGGAACAATTTATTTTAAGTGCTCTTTAGTTATGGAAAACTTTTAAGGAATAATGATGCAAACGGGCCTTAGTAATAATATTTTTTAAATTTTTGATTAATTTGATAATATATACAAAAGATACAACTATTGGCATCTAATGTAGAGTGATTGTATTACAAGACTTCTTGGTTATGTTATAACAATATTTGACAATTTAAACATTAACCTTTAAAAAAAAAACATTGACACTTGAAGTATTAAACAGTTTTCTTTTTTATAATATCAATGAAGTTGTAACATGTTATTGTTTTCTTACAGGGCAGGCAAAAAAACAGTCGTAAGCACCACGGGCAAGAAAGCGTTTCCAGCACTTCGCTGCCTGCCACCCTCGCTTACTCGGGCGGACAAACAGCGGCGTGCTGCAAACAGTGCTTTCCTGCCCTTGGTACTTAATGTACTATTATTTATTTAGGGTTGTTTAAATCGTATTATTTCTGCTGATTTTCTTCCTGTTTATGAAATTTAAGTTTAAATTATTTTTACTTTTGACCTTCAATTGGTAATGTCATCACAATTTTTAATATTTTTTTTATCATCTGCATATAAAAATTACATCCAAATAATAAATTAAAGTAACCATTTCAATAAAAAAAAACAATTTTTAGAAAAAAAATATCTTTTCTTTAGTCAAAAACATATTGATATAAATTTATTATCAAGAAGATGGGTAATATGTTTATTACAAACTAGTAACTTACACAACCAAGGTTATTATACTATACACTGGATTGGCAAGTACCGTATAATAACATAGGCTAAAAATGAGGAAAAATATCGAAATATGCAACCCGCCGTTGTGCCGTATAACTAACTCTTTTTATCTTACTGTCGAATATGGGATAAGAGAAATAGAATTTTAGAAAATGTTAATTTAAAGCGATAATAATAATTTATATTTTTATAACATTGCTAAATATTGTTAATAAATCTTCTAATATTATTCATTAAAATAATTTATTTATATTTTTTTAATTTATTTAATATTCTATTTTTCTTATTCCTATATGCGACTGTGAGATAGAAACAGATGCTTATAGGGCACAGTGGTGGGCCTCACTTTAAGGGGCTTGGTTGCCAATCTAGTTGTATGTATCCTTGTACACTACACATACAATCTAAATGGACTGCCGGCAGCCGACAGATCAACATCGTAGAGAGAGCCAGCCAGTAAATTAGCCAGCAAGCGACAGCTACGTCCGATAAATGCAGAAGACAGAAGATGAAGAGACAAACGAGAACATGACCGAGAGCACACGCTCCTGGTCAAAGACCAAGATAAAAGTTGCCGACCTGGAAGGTCAGCTAGTGGATATGCAGGCTCACCTGGTGGCGGTCACGGAGGATTTTTCAAAGAAACTTGACAAGCTCCAGGAGACAGTCGACCAGCTTACTAAGACAATCATCACCCAGGCCGCCATCATTGCGTCATAGCAAGCCATCATCAACGCCGCTTCCGCTACCGAAAAAGCGGTCTTAGGGCCGATGGACAGTTTGGCCCTTAACGACGAACAAGGGGTTAAGGGCAATAAGAACGCCGCTGAAGACGACAAACCCGCTTACACTGAAAAAGGCGACAAGGCTGCCTGCGTTCATGAATTGGATGTAAATCCGCCAATTCTACAAGAGGACACATCACCCGACGACATGGACACTGAGGACCAGGATGAAGATAAAAAGGAATTCCAGCCGGCAAAATGCGCAAGAAAGCGGAGGAAATCCAGGGGTGAGTCAACCCCTATTAAATTAATAAAAGGGCCTTCTACCAACCCCCAGCAACCTTCAGTTGCTGCAAACCAACGGCCATCAGAGGCTAACTTCGCCGGCCCCACCGACCCAAAAACTGCCGCCCCCATCCAAAACAATGGGAAGTTAAGTTTAAACCTTCTTTGAACCTAGATAACTCAGGCGCGGATGCAAACTCGATTTTACCTGCCAACTCTGTCGCGTCTGCAGACACCGCCACCTCCACCGCGAACGACGCAACTACTCAACCCGCGCCCCCTAACATAGACAACCACCGCCCTCCAGCAATTGTTATTAAAAAGAAAGAGTTATACACGGGTATTTCTCAACACTTCAAAACCGCAAAAATTAATTACCCGCGCGCCACTAATACCGCTGAGGGAATCCGAATTTTCCCATTAACCATTTCCGCCTTTCAAAGGATAATCAACTACCTTGTCGAAAATAAAAAAGATCACCACACCTGGCAAACCAAGGATGAAAGATGCCTTGAAGCCGTGCTCACTAAAGTTCCCAAGTTCTTAACGGAGAAACAGATTGGGCAAGAACTAGAAAGACTTGGGTTCATACCCAAATTTGTTCATAGAATGGGGAACTTTAATAAAAAAAATTCACTGGTCTCAGTGCAGTTCCACAAGTCCGAAAAAAGCAACGAGATTTTTGGTCTTGTGGACACGAGGTGCCATACCGCCAACCCAACCTGTAGAAAATGCGCCGAACCGCATAGAGTATCGGATTGCTGCAAGGGGACACAATCGGAGTGTGCTAATTGTTCATGGCGAAGCATATCAAAGACTTCGGGCAAGTCAGCAGCACGCGCGACCGGCCCCAACCAAGGTGCCAATGCAAGAACCCGCGAGACGTTTCGAATCCCATAAGAGAGTTTTGCGCAAGCAACTAATCCTCCGAGGGACAAAAGAGACACGCAAATAGCCAAGCTTCGGAAAAAAATTGTAGATTTTCAAGCTCAATTCTTTTTCGCCCTATCACAACTATACATAATAACGATACTAATATATATTTAGAATATGCTTTTAGAATGCATTTAGCATTATTGATAAGATGGGAGAAACAGAAGAATTCTTGTTCGACCATCAACAAGACGTTTTACTAGTTTCGGAAACGAAACAGAAAACGTGGCACCGTCTCAAGTTTCTAAATACTTTCAAGTACTTGGAAACCAGTGATGTGAAACGGGGGAGTGGAACAGCGATCTTTGTAAAAAGATCACTAGGCCACTCTGAAATTGCCACTCCAGACACCGTTACATTAGAATCAAATGCAATCGTTGCAAAAGTGCCTGGTCTCGGGACACTCAAAATTGCATTCGCTTACTTAAATCCCTCTAACTTAATAGAAACTACCAATTTTGACAAAGTCTTAAGTGATCAATTTCCAACCATAATCGCTGGCGACTTTAACGCCAAACACCCCGCGTGGAATAACCGATTAACAAACTCCACAAATACATATCACAAAAAGGTCTCCAGGTTCTAGCGCCAGACGAACCAAGATAGCGCTAATAATCTTGCGACTAATAAGGCTCTTAAGTATTTTTACCCAAAGCAATTATGGCGGTCACCAACATAACCAACGCAATCCTTCGGACCGGCCACTTCCCGGAGTCATGGAAGAGGTCGCACGTCGTTAACATCCCCAAACTGGATAAGGACTTGAAGTTTCCTCAAAACTACCGTCCTATTAGCTTACTATGTACCTTGAGCAAGGTTGTAGAAAAAGTCATTTTGGAGCTAATCCTAGACCACGCAGAAACGGAGAGATTGTTACCCAATCGATGGGTTCCGTCGCAAACAATCAGTTATTCACTAACAGAATAGAGTAACTAACCATACTGCCGAAACGTTTTTACAAAGAAAATTTACTGGAGTAGTATTTTTTGATGTTGAAAAAGCATTTGACAAGGTGTGGTACAAAGGACTACTTGTTAAACTCTTACGCTTTAATTTTCCAACTTGTCTGGTAATATTAATTGCATCGTTTTTAAAAAAACGAACTTTAGCCGTCAAGTTAAAAAGTCATATCTCTACGTCGCGCAACATAACCGCAGTAGTTCCGCAAGGATCAATCCTTTCTTCAATTTTATTTAATCTATATGTCACCGTAGTCGATTACCTATTTATTATTTATTGTAGTTTACTGCGTTTACTGATAAGAATGGTAATGATATTGACATGTTTATCAAACTTAATGAATCTTTTTCCAGTGGCAGCAGCAGCTCTAATAAAGACGAACAACTCTTGTCATAAAAAAAAATATATTCGTGATGTTGCTGTAGTATGTGATGCCTAGCAATTTAGACAAAACTTTCGCCTGCGTAGAGAAACGTTTAATGTGCTTATAAATAATTATGGCCATTCTAGCTGTTTTTCTATTAACAGCCGCTGTTTTAATGACAGTATGGTATTTGTCAAATTGCAAAATATTTCGACAAATTGCAGAACATTTTAATGTGGCAATATCTACAAGCCACAAAACAATATATAATGTTATTGATTGGATTGTAAATATAAGTCCGCAACAAAGTGCCCATCTAAACATGAAATGAAAAAAAAAATCAGAAGAATTTAATTCTGTTGCCAACATTGAAGGTGTTTTTAGCCGTATAGATGGCACTTGTATTACAATCCTAAGACTCGAAAAATATGCTAGGCCATATTGCAATAGGAAAGGTCACAGCATCCTTCTTCAACAAAAAATTAAAAAAATATTGATGTATTTTGTGGTGAGGCAGGCAGTATGTATTTATGATGCAAAAATAGTTAAAAGTTTGTCTATTTATAAAAAAAAATAGTGATGGATGTGCAATTTTTTTTATTTTGACAGATTCTGCTTATCCAAATCTACCGTGGTTGTTTGTTCTATTTAGAGATAATGAACACTTATCTCTGAACCAAAGGACATTTAATTATAAACATGTTTCCTAATAATTATTTTTTTTACTTGGAAATGTATTAAATTACGGGGTTTGTTTCAACTATCTATAAAAAAATAAGTAGTATGTTTAATATACATAAAAATTATATGTTGTAACATAAACTAGATAGTTTTTGGATTGTCACATGTAATAGTTAATAAGTCTGTTCCAGTACAACAAAACTTGAGTTAAATATTATAACGGGTTTAAGCATCAGTAATAGTAATAATAACTTGTAAAAATCTCCGGAGTGAATGTTGAGCGTTATTTATGATTAAAGCCCAAATTAAATAAATACGTTTGGCAAAATAATAAAAAAAAAAACTTAATATAAAATTATAATAACTTATACAAAACATAAAAAGTGGTTATATCATATATAAAATAATACTAACAAATAACATAAAAATTACTAAAAATAGAATAATAAAATTAACCAGCCATATACTCAATTGTATAAAATACTGAACTTAGAAATTACTATTTAGATTTTTGTTTAATATTTTTCAAATTTGATAAAGTAAATATTAGTAGACAGTTTATTGTAAAATTTACTCATGTTAAAAAGATAAGATTTAGAATATAAAGATGTTTTAGAACTATTAGATCTCAAAGAAACTTGACTTCTTGTATTGTAGGTATGAATTTCTACGAGAGTGGCCACATCTAATGAGCGCGGGCTGTTTTGGGGTTTATTTCCTAACACATCGTCAATTCTTTTGATAAATGGAAATTTAAAGCAACTTTTCCAGCACTAAGTTTTGCTACTATAGCAATCGGTGAGAGATATCTACAAATTTACAACATGATTATAAGATTCCATTACGGCGAATTAAAATTTTTTTTTTGGGCTGGGCGGTAAAATATTTAAAAGATTGTCAAAGTGTCGGATTCGCCCTCTCTGGCGCCTACCGACTAAAAACCGCCCGTTAAATTGCCTTTAAAAGTTTGTGTCTTTCAACACATGCCTTTTGTTATTGAGAAAAAAAAAATTAAAATATACTTACGCTTATATTGATTGTTTCCAAGAGCGAAGATATAGTCGTTCATACATTTTACTTTATGTGATAAGTCTGTTTGGTTTGCCTCTACAAATTCTATTAGTAGGAGGGTACTGCTGTATTCCTAGCATATTTTACTTTCGTCTTAAATTGAAACTTAAATTAGTAAGTATATTTTTTAATAACATATAATTTAATATGAAAAAATTACTTTTATGTAATTTTTAATATTTTTGTTTTATCAAATCTAATAACTTCCGAATTAAGGACAAAAAGGTAAAAATATAAACCATTTTTAATAATAATTTAATGTTCAGAAAAATAATGAAAGAAAATGCAAAAGATTTTGAAGCATATGTATAAAATAAATGTATTTGACGATAATTTTAAAATGACATCGTTAATATTTATTGTTACCAAAGAAATTTGGTATTTGTTTTGAATTTTAGCGCAATTGTATATACATATATGCAGTTATAATTTGTTGCTGTTTCATTAATCAGTTGAAGATGTACAAAAAAAAATTAATGTCCGTATTCATAAAAGCTGATTAAATTTAATGACTATAACCTCACAATTTGATAAAACGTCAAAACTATTTTTATAAATTTGATAGAAATACATGTTATTTATTTTGCGTTATTATTAAATATTATTTTTCATTCATTTTTGATAGTTATTTATTATGCCAAACTTGTTTTTATGGTAGAATAAGTATAAATAATTTTGCGGTTGTCAAATTTAACGATCCGTTACTGTAACTGACTTTTATAAATACGGGCATAAAAGTTATTTGTTTAAAACCTTCATTCAAATTGAAAAAAGCTGTATCTAAGCAACATTATACAATCTGCTTAATCATTTAAAAAATAACTAGGCATTTTATAATAATAATTCATTATTTATCTATATCATGATAATAAAAGTACAAATTTTACAGTTTTATTTATTGTATTAATTATTGTTTTAGCATTAAATAGCTAATTTCTTTTATAACTTATCAAAAAATATATTTTACAATAAAATTGTATTACATATTTAAATCATGTATTAATAAATGAAAATCTAAAAAAAATTAGTTTTTTGCCATGTTAACATAAAACGTAAAACACGTAGTTGTAAAATTATAAAACGTTTACTGTTTAATAGACTTATGAAAAAAATTCTTTTAATATGCCAAATAATGAAAACATTCTATAAACTGACATTTCAACTCCATTTGTATTGTTAAGTGATAAAACCTATCCATTGAAATCCTATTTATTAAAACCATACTCTAAACAAAATCTTGAGAATGAATAACAGATTTTCAATTATAGATTATCAAGAGCTCGACGGTGCGTCGAGTGTGCATTTGAGATATTGGTTGCTAAATGGAGATGTTTAAAGACCAAATTGCAAATGTATCCGAAAAACGTCGACATTTTAGTAAAATGCGTCTGCTTACTGCATAACATCGTTATAGACAAGGAAGGTTTTCCTACATCCCATGAAAATATCAGCACATACAGGAAAAACATGCTTGTATCAAGACGTTACAATCATTATGGAAGGACAGCAAATCATGTACGAGAAAAATTCAAAAATTACTTTGTCAGTCCTGCAGGTAAAGTGCAGTTTCAATATAAATTTAAAATTAAACAGTATGTCATGTGCTAATAGTAATATGTAATTATCACAATAATAAAACGTAAAACTTGTTATCCATTTTTTGAGAAATGTATTCCCACTTCTGACGGGCTAGGTCTCTGTTGTGGTAAGTTTTGCCTTTCATATCTCACAGACATCTATTTCCAAAAACTAAATTTATTAATTTTTCAATATCCATTGCTCACAAGTCGGACTAATTTGTGCGAAAAATCAAACTAGTTTGAACGATCAATCTGTTCTGACGAGTTCTTGCGGTATCTGCCAAACAATACGCATGCAGCACAACCACGTCCATTGAATTTCTATTGTTTGATTTATTCGCGCGTCTTCGGACGAATTTGTCAGAACGCCAGTTTGTCAGAATACGCATCCACTACAACCATAACCTTAGACGCGTTCTCCGCAGATGCGGCAAGCCAACTGGATGTCTTTGGGCATGATGGTAACGCGCTTGGTGTGGATGGCGCACAAATTGGTGTCTTCAAAGAGACCAACGAGATATGCCTCGCTGGTTTCCTGAAGGGAATGACGGCGAAGCTCTGAAAACGCAAGTCGGTCTAGAAGCCTGTGCGATCTTGCGCACGAGCCGTTGCAAAGCAGGTATCTTCTACACTTCCAGAAGTATCCGTCATTTCTTGCCGGCCGAGAATTTATTGTCATTACATAACTGCAAGTTATGCACATCATAGAATTATCAATTAATTTTCGCGACTCTAAAAATTTTAACCAAACCTATCATCTGGCAGCGTCTTTGTTATTTTTACTAGTGGCCACTTTTCCGCTAATATTTGCTTACGTGAAAGAACTGCATTAGTTAAATTCTACATATTTATCTCTTAATTCAAATACACTTTCAAATACAATTTATAAAATTGAGTTTTGTGACTTGCTTATAATGACACTTTCTTGCTTCTGACGACGGTTAGTGGCGCCTACAACTACAAAAACCACGACAAACAACCAAATTGTTGATTATGGATCAAGCAACAATGGAAACGTTGCAAAACCTATTGGAAATCTATGTCCAGGAACTGCGTTACCCAGCAACGTAAACACACTTCACACTTAGCGGAAGCGCCAACAACAACATTGCAAACCATGCGAGAACCCAGAGTAGATCCAATAAATAATCCCGCCACCCAGCTTCGGTGGTAATCAGAAGAAGATCTGAAAAAAAATCTTAATTGAATTAAAAAACACGTACCTATGGAGAAAATGACCCGTAAATCAGACCACTTTTAGTCAGCGATGCAGCGGACTGGCTAGACACGCATTTGCAATTCCGTTACAAAGAATTTGAAAAGAGAATAACAATAATACAAGTTAAGGGTCGGTTGTTGTCATAAAGCGACATCGACAGCACGACAGAGCAGAAAGAAATCCGCCTCCACAAAGACAGCCGCCATAGAAAGCGAACTTACCAAAATGCCAGCTTTGCCCAGAACGCTATTACCATCGAAACTGCCCGGTGCTGCAAGAAAAGAATTGGTGGGGAAACGGACCAAGGGCTTCGCAATAAACATGACCAAAGCCCGATACAAAATACCCTCAAACCGGCACACCAAATATTCAAGCGAATTGCAATATTTGGGATATTCTGAAGAAGAGGAAGATGATGAATCCGAAGAAGAACCGCCATATCTAAATATTATAGACATAGCGATAACAACCCGGAACTACCAAATACTATTTATTTTGTTTATAGATATTTGCCTCAACCGGCCTTGGAACAACAGCATGAGCAGACGCCGCCACAAGCTCCTGGTTGCCTCTACTGCAATTTTAAATGAGGATTCATACATACATACACAACACAGATGAATGGCGGAACAACAAAACAGCTCCCAAGAAAAAGCCCCCCTAAGTAATCAATATAATGCCTTATTGTGTCTTATATACACTGGCCAGCAAAATTAACGCACCACTCAATTATTTCGAATTATTTTTGAAAATTCATATAAAAATAAAAATATTTATTTTTATTTTAAACTGCTATAGTACACACATTCTAAAATTATACAGTTGGTTTTTTTTATCAATTTCGGTTTATCTTTATTTTGTTAGAATTCAGATAAAATTTAAATTTACATACCTCTTTTTTCTTTAGGTTTTATTGCTAAAATTTATCATTTGGTCTGAAAATTTACATTTGTGAGATAAACTCATTTAAAGTGTTTATTAAGAAACGCCAATCTAGAAATTTGACCGCCAAAGAGTGTGCTCAGGCAGTCATTTTACTGAAAAGGGGATGGTTTTTGAAGAATTGGACAGAGATTTAGTGTATCGCATACATCCGTTTTCCGTATGATCAAACGTTATAGGGAGACAAGTCAGCACTTAAGAAGAGCTGGTCAAGGCAGTCATTGCATAACTACGCAAGTTAAAGACCATTTTTTAAGATTCTTTGCTTTAAGACAACGGTTTGTGACAGGAAGATTGGTGCAGACACAGCTACAGGAAGCAGATGGACTAAGAATTTCAACTTATACTGTTTGTCGACTCCTAGCTAAATCTGATCTAAGAACAAGAATCCCATCGCGACGACCAGCTTTGACCCCAGAGCATCGTAGAGCAAGGTTAAATTTTGCTAGAGTATACATCGATTAGGCTGTTGAAGATTGGGAAAGAGTTCTTTGGTCAGATGAAAACAGATTTTGTCTTTACAACTCAGATAGACTAATAAGAGTTTATCAAAAACCAAATATAAGAGATATGCCCAATAAAACTTTTAAATCACCAGATTATTTGGTGAAGGGTCAGTTATGTTTTGGGGAAAAATCTCTTTAACTGCTCGTACTGACTTGGTGGTTATTAATAATAGCAGTTTAACAGCAGATAGGTACATAAGGATGATCCTGCAAGAACATTTTTTGTTTCAGCAAGATAATGCTAGACCAGATGTTGCTCAGATTGTGCAAAATTATTTTATTGAGGTTGGAATTAAAACTATGGATTGGCCAGCAAACAGTCCTGATCTTAACCCAATTGAGAATGTTTGGGACATGATCTACGGCCGTTTTCAAGAACTTCCTAACCCTCCTAACACTTTGAATGGGCTTAATGGAGATATTGTCCAAATATGGAACAATTTGGATAAAAACAAAATAAGGCCCGTAATTTTAAGCATAAATAATTGCTAAAACTATGGATTGGCCAGCAAACAGTCCTGATCTTAACCCAATTGAGAATGTTTGGGACATGATCTACGGCCGTTTTCAAGAACTTCCTAACCCTCCTAACACTTTGAATGGGCTTAATGGAGATATTGTCCAAATATGGAACAATTTGGATAAAAACAAAATAAGGCCCGTAATTTTAAGCATAAATAATTGCTGCCGTGCTGTTATTCAAAATGAAGAAGGAAATGCCGGTTATTAATTATTTTTAACTAAAATTAATATTTTTTAGTTTTTTGAATCATCTTGTTTTTTTTTCATTATTTTTTTTTTACTTTCTTTTGGAATTTTATCTTTTGTCAATACCCTTATTAAATTACAATAAGAATATACTATATAAACATAAAAATATTTGATCAATATTAAAAAAAAAAAAAAATAATAATAATTCAAAATATAGTTAGTAGTAGTGTGTTAATTTTGCTGGCCAGTGTATTTTTTTTAATTATTGTTGTTAATTATTTTGACAACCTTAATTGGATTAACGTTTGTTTGTTCATCTGCGGCATTCAGAATTATTCAGGACTGTTACATCTACTTTTGATACCAAGATACGCTATACCTTACGACGACCTTTGCTTTCCAACCTGACTTTTTTTGATACTGAGATATTGTCCCTGTTGCTAACAGTTCCGGAATATTGTCATTGCTCTCAACATCAGGATTAAGTACTGCTGCCGTTGCAAACGGTGCCTTGCCGCAGTGCAGCGCACTTTACGACAGACTCCTAGAAAAGCCGATCCTGTTTGACCGCCA
This sequence comes from Tachinus rufipes, assembly GCA_963932245.1. Lineage (NCBI taxonomy): Eukaryota > Metazoa > Arthropoda > Insecta > Coleoptera > Staphylinidae > Tachinus > Tachinus rufipes. The sequence continues at coordinate 59,117,621 of OZ010747.1, forward strand.
ACGCCCCCTTGGTCGGTGAGACTAATGCCCGGTTGCACCAACGCAACTTAACTTGCAGCTCAGCTAAGGCGGTTTTGCACTAAGGGCGCATTAAGTTTTATATTTTGTTGTACCAATTACATGTGAAAGCGTCTTACCTTAGCATTAAAATACATTTGGCAACTGCGCAAAATGCAATTCAACAAACTAACAATAGATGTAGACACAGACAGTTGTATCTTAAAAGTCGTAAAACGCAATGAAAATAATTTGTAATAATATTAATTTATACTTATTTAATTACTTACTCTAATATTGTTCTAACAATCAAAGTTGATTTCACTCTTATTATTATTTTAAAATAATTTATTTTTATATACATTATTATTTATATCATACATCAATGTTTATACTTTAAAAAAACATATCCAATAAAATAGAGCTTAAGTCAGAGAAATCAACTACTTGATATGTAAGGCCGACATGTGTCAATTTGTGTTGGTGCAACGTTTTAAGGAGACTTTAAGATGTAAGCAAGCGTTAAGCTTTAGCTACAGCTTAAGGTGCGTTGGTGCAACCGGGCATAAAGATCGCATCGAAATTGTGTCTCAATTCTATCTCCGCTTTCTGGAGGATTGCCGGTACATGTTATTATTTACTATGTTAAATAACGTAACTCTTATTATACAAAACTTAAGAGGTGTTATATAACTTGTATAACATGTAAGAAAATCTATTTTTATTGCCAGTATTCGGCCTTTAGATTAATTTTGGTAAAAACGCTTGTTTCTCCGAAATTGTGCAAGATCTCGTGGATCTTTGGTAACGGGGCAAATTCTCTCTTCTAGCTTCGTTTAGCTTCCGGTAATCCAGGCAGAACCTAAGCGTGTCGTTGCAATCCTCAGTTTCAATTTATTAATCAAAACGTTGCTTTTTCTTGTATACCAGCCTTCTCTTTAGTAGTTCTCAGGCTCATTGGTGGACTATGTACAGCTCCCTCGATAGGTCCGCCATCAGGAGTGAGCCACCGTACTTGCGAGTCATTCTTTTCTTACTATCATCCTAAGATGATTATAAACACTCCTCGTAGGTTGTCAAGAAGTGGCGTGGTTTTCCCTGGGTTATTTCTAGAAGTTGGTGTCGGTGGGCCAGCGATAGAACCTAAAACTCTGTAAAGTAACGTTTTAGCTTCTCGAAGAAAATCAACAGATCTTTATAGAAGTACCCATTACATTTCGGCACTTTTCTGGTTAGACGGCTGTCGGGTTGATGTTTGAAATCAGCAATTACTTCTCTGCGTCTGTTTCCGTTTTAATCTTTTCTTCACGTGCCACCACCCCTTGCTTCTGGACTTGAAGTTTTAGCTCTAGTATCCTCCTACTTGTGTGACAATGTAGTCGGTCCGGCAGTGGCGGTAGGCAGTGTGACGGCGGCGGAAATCAGTGCGTCGGGAGCGGTAGTAGGGTTTGCATTCCCGCGGTTGGTGTATCCGTCGGCATACGCGTTGATAGGATTGAAAATTATTTTATTAGTTTTCTGGACGTTTAGCACAAAAGTACAAAAATCCAAAAACATTTTAAAAACTTTCTTGAAAAATATGTTAAAAAAAAGGTATTTCCTGGGGTGGTTTTTGGTAACAAATACTGTCGTGGGGTGAGAAATCTTTGTTTGCCGAATGCTTTATGCATTATTGTTGGACCGGATCTGTTGGCAAGACAGGAACGGCCGCTTCCAAGTTCTGTGAGAAATAGAATAATTGGTATAGCCGAAAGTACTCTCGCGCTTGTACTTTATTTTGTTATAGCGCGGGATTGGTTTGAAAAGATCAAGCATGTTTGAATTTTACAGCCACTATAGCCACTCGGAAATTAAGAAAGTATGATTGCCTACTGTTCGGTTTTGGCAATTACCACATTACATATTAAAATAATTCGCCCTGTGAATGTTTACGACGCGCCCTTTAGCCCTTAGATCGATTAAAAAGCTAGCCTGGCTCAGTTCTGTAGATAAGCCGGATCAAACAAATAATTATATATAACAAAGAAAACACTTACCCCAAATACCACTAAGGACCGCTTTTGCAATCGTCGGATAAACTAACCCAAAGTTATACATGCTATAACACGCAATGCATTTTACAAATGCTAAGTTAGTTTATTCTCTAGGGTAACCTATTGAAACGTCAATTGTGCCGTAAGTTGCTTATAAGCAAATTTAGATTGTCTCCTCTATAACGTAAATGTGTTTAAATCAGAAAGTGACAACAAAAAGACAAAAATTGGAGCAACAAACCCTATTTTTTTTCTTTATTTATTTTTACGAATATAATAAGTGCGGCGCTTACGAGGTTATGTGCGTTATACTAGGTATAACTACTGTTCCGAGCACCGGATAAATTATTCCCAGTTTATTCCATTCCAAACCCTAACTATGCTTTAACTGGGGATTGTAAAAGCGGCCCTTAACCAAGCGCCAATTGGTTTTTACACAGATTAATAATTTCAGCTCCTTCCTCGGATTGTAATTTAAATAGATCCTCGTCCACTGGTAAATTAATAATTCCAAATGGTCGTAAAAAAACAATGGGAAAGATGTAATATTGAGTAAATCAACACAAAAATTTAGTACACCCTTTATATTGATAATTATGAAAAAGTAAATAATAAATAATGGAAAAATATATAAAAATTAACTACGGTTTGCACTTGCAACAATCTCATACACATTAATTCCTTAAACCTAAGTCCAAAACGCTGGCATTGGAAACACCTCATTGGGTTAGGAATAAACGGGCAAACCGGGCGAGTAACATATGTCACCTTAACTTCATTTGGGAGCCGTTCAGAATCGAATGTTAAAATCGTAGATGTTGTATCTCTGACTTCACCATCCTGTCTACGGGTTAGTTTTTTAATATCGATAACGCCTTGCGACGCCAGTTCTTGTTTGCATTTTTCAACTGTTGTGTATAACAACTCATACCATGAAATTACTCCCTTCGAAATATTTAAGGATTTATGCGGCTCAAATGTCACCGCAATATTACCTAACAACGTGCATTCCTGCATTTTACTGCTCTGCAATTTATCTTTTTCTTCAATAAGCAAGGTACCGTCTCTCAATTTCTTACATGAATTTAAAGTTCCATTAATAATATTGGAAATGGTCTTATGAATTAAGAAGGGAGAAACCTCCTTTAGACTCTGGCCTTTTTCAGATTATTTAACAATCAAATATCTAACAAACTTTCTACTTGTACTATTTCTATCTTCATTAGCTCTCTCGTCCGTAAACGAGCGAGATCGTTTGGTTGGAGGTTTAGAATCTACCATAATAAACTTCGTCAACTTCATCGCTCAATCTCCCCACCCACCACGGAGCCACATATGGAACGCTACATCACAAACTGATTCAGTCGCCAGGGCTAATCGAGCGATATAGGTTTCATAAATGTAAATGAAAGATTTCCGCGAACACAAAGAATACTATCGGGCTCCAACCGTAGCACATTGTGAATCTTTCATCAATCAACACATAAATAATTCCTCACCCTTAAGTTAGATAACGAGCCGATTGGTTAAAACTGGGTTAGGTTAACCTCCCGTTTTACCAGAAGCTAGGGCCAAAGCAGTATGTTGAAACTAATACTCTTTTAAACCTGAGTATTAGCCCCTCAACTATCAGGATCCCCTTTTCCTGACTTTCGGGTCTCCGCGCACGGCAAACACGCAGGTGAGTTACACTAGGTGTTATGTGAAAATTGTCAAAAATAAACTCACTAATAAGTTTGACTTGTCCCAGACGAACTGTGGGTTTTTTAACGAGGTTATCACCTCGCCTATTGGTCGCCTTTTACGACCAGCAAAGGGGCTAGTGGAAGTATTCATTTGCACCACCCCCTCCCGCAGGGAGGATGTTTTGAATGAGATCTTGTAAATAATCATTGTTTAACTTACTGATGTAATTCCCGACTGCTGTTAATAATTTATAATTTAATTTTTGCTTATAAATAAATCTTGATTAACTTTTTAACATTTAATACTCGTAGATCAAAACCAGATATTTTATTTATGTTGCGTTGTTACCAGCTTTTATTTTCTTTTTATTGCCAATTTTGTTTTTCAATTTGTTTTATCATAAATAGTTTTGCGGTTCTCAGATTTAACAAGTCGTTACTTGTTACTAATTTTCATGAAATTTAGCAGAAGTGTATAATTCTATTTTTACAGTTTAATATAATTACTTACAACAGATATCAAGATATCTGTGTGGACGTCTCACGTAGATAAACTAGCCAGCAAATTATCAACCACCCTCTTTATTATCCGTAAGCTAATAAATACTTTAAATAAGGAAACTATTATTTCATTATATATATCCTTGTTTGAATCATTCTTACTATATGGTTGCCGACTTTGGAGGAATTCATCCAAGCAATCAAAATTTTTTGCTTACAGAAAAAAGTTGTAAGAACTATTTGTAACCTTCCATATAATACTCCTTGCAAACCTTATTTTAAAAGCTTAGGAATAATGACTTTGCCTGCAATATATATTTTTAGTACGGTCTCTTACATAATTGCAAACCGAAATAATTTTGCAACAATAAATGAATGCCATCAATATCCAACACGATTTGGTAAAAACATCAGAACAACTAAATTTAGGTTGGCAAAATCCGAAAATAACTCAATAAATATTAAACTTTATCTAGTTACTGTTTATAGTTAGCAGATTATTTTCATGTTTACATACAGCCGCAAATGTGCAAATTGGTCATGGAAAATTTCATGAAAAGAATGTGGTACTGCAACCGTAACCGTGGCGGCCATATGACTTATATCGTTTTAAATATCACAGAGGCCACCACGTAGAAGGTCAGTGGGTTTTTGGGGGATACGAACGTGGCATTGGACGAGTGTTCCTGGTAGCAAGATAGCGATACGCTCATTCTAATAATCAAACAGTGGATCGAACAAGGAACCACTATTGTTTCCGATTATTGGAAGGCATATGATTGCTTATCGCAACATGGCTACCAGCATTTAAAAGTAAACCATTCAATTAATTTTGTTGACTCAACATCGTCTTCTCACAAAAACGCCATCGAGTCATCATGGAGGCACGCAAAAGCTGTAATGTCTTCAAGCGGAAGAGTTAAGTATCACATACCTGGAAATTTAGCTCGATGTTTAATAAACTATGTACCGAGCTAAACGTCGATCGGTTCACAAAATTCCTAGAGTTAGCAGGGAAGTTGTACAACCCTTGCCAACCATCAGTGGCGGAACCAATCGACGAAAAAACAGAGGTTGCTGACAGTGACGATGATGACAAAAACTAAAGCGATTGAAGATAGGGGGGTTTTAGCTGTAGCTGGTAAAAGTCCGGCACCATTGAACCCAGTGTTGAGTGTCCATGATGAGTTGGTACAATAAACACTCCAGTAAAAAATACTCTAGTCGTAATTTGCGACATCAACTGGTAGTAGGAGGTAGCACGGAATCACGTGGTGACCTTCCCTTCTTTCCGCCACAAAATTCACTTAAAAAAATGTGCCCATAAATATGGAGGTATGTAAAAGCCTACGGCACAAGAGAAAATTGACATAAACAAGGAAAATAATTTGGAACAATAGTACTTATTTGAGACCTCACACATAAGGAAAACAAAATAGCTTGACTTATAATAAATTATAATCCGCATCAGCAATTTTTCTAACTATATATTACACCCGTAATCTGTAAATTTAACAATGTGGGGGCAAAAGTCGAATCGAAAAAGCCCGTGATCCTACTTTCTGGGAGGAAAAGTCAAAATCTCCCCTGCGCATGAGTGTCTCAATTTAACTTACTATAAGGAAGAATATGCAAAAAGAAACTTAAAAAAGGATTAGCAACAATAATACAAACACAAATACAATTATCAACATCACAATCACTGGTTAATTACTCATGAAACTGCCTTAATTATGATGAGCGCAACATGGGTTTAAAACTGCCCATCCTGCAACGCCGCATCCTATTTGATGACGTAAGCAACCAGTTGTGCCAACATAAATACAATATAAATACAATATTCTGATGTAAGACATGACATACATATACTTAAATCCTATAATCGTAAAACGAGAATGACAGTTTGTGAAGTGATAAACAGTGAAGATAATTTAATTAAAATGCTAATGAACGATAGTGTGTGATACAGGATAAAATAAAATTAGGTAAGAAAACAAATTAAAATAATATGCGCAAAACTGTCACGTCATAATTCATAACAACCACATGTTTATAAAACTGTTGCTTTAAGGTTAGGAGGACTAACAGGAATAATACAAAGAAGGAATGAAATGGGAAATTGACAAACAAATAGTATGCTGGGGAATAAATGGGTAATGAAAATACTGAACTGGAGAATGTTGGAATTATTGAAATATTGATTGGCGGACCGCTGAATAAGTGAGTATAAATTAAACAATAATATTCATAATATCCTGACTGAACATAACCTAAAACAAACCAATTAACATCCAACCAGAGAACTATATAAGGTAGTAAGAATAATTTCTGAATATATATAATATAATATTTTTTTGTTATTATGATTTATTCATTTATTTATTTAAAAAAAATGTTCTTTATAAAATTTATTTATATGAAAATATTAATAATACAATGAATCATTATATTGGTAAATAGGACAAGCATATATTGCTCAAATTGAGCCTTTTTATATTAAACAACAATGTAGCTTGAACCTACCTATTACAAGATTTAGGTGTATATGTGGCAAAGATCCAAAATGAAAATGTTTTAGGCGGAGGTCATTCCAAATATTTTTTATAATTGGGAAAAGTTTGGACCAAATGTGAGAAAATTACGTTCATCTTCGAAATGCATTTATACTGCAGCGTGCCAAGATAAACCTTGTAAGATTTTCTCATATGCTGGATCAAGTCCAGACATTGATATTTCTAGCAATTATACTTTCAAGATGAGAGTAGTCACCTTACCACTATCAAATCTCCTCAAACTTATTAGTGCTTAATTGCCAAAATGTTTAAATTAATAGTAATATTTTATATTTTTCTCATTTATTTTTTTATATCAGAAATTAACAAATTTATTATTTATGTTTTTTTATTAGAATTTAATTTTGGTTATTTTTAATAAATTTTTGTAAAATTATTTATTTATTTATTTATGTGGTTTTTTTTTTAATTTTCTTTTGCATGCAATTTGTGTTTATTTGTTATGAATATGAAAAACGGCTAATCATTGAATAGCTTGGTTACTTGGGCTCAAATGCCAGTTAAGGTAAGAATGTTTGTTCATGTGCAGGTCCTTTAAAAACATAATTGCTGGCTAAGGCATAACCGCATGGCCATGAAATAAAAATAGGTAAGTACAAGGATAAGTATGTTTATTTGTTTAGATAAGTAATTAGCATTGCCAGAATGTCAATTTATTAGACTTAATAAAATTACAGAGTACGGATGATTTAAATCCATTTTTTATATATAACGTCTTCAGAAAACAGTTTTGTATATCGTCGTGCTAGTGGTGATGAGAGCTAACCCACATTTTTGTGTGAAATGACTTAGCTACACCAAATTAATCGTAAAACAATGAAGAATACAGTGGTGAAGAGAGCTTAGCGATTATTTAATTTTAAGATCAATTTTTGATAAAGTGTGAAATGAGGTTAAATGAAAACATACATATTTTTTTATTCGTAAAGTGGCTTTAAGCTGCATACCTTTCTTCACCAATATTTCAATTAAAACTATTTTACAAATTCTCTTAGTTGTGAAGAGAGCTAAGCCGCATACAGCATATTATAATCTGAACGCACCATCACATAATCTTTAGATAACATCTGTCAGCTGGTGGAGTTGACAATTCAATGTTTAATTATTTAATGTACCTATGTTTCTATTGTGTTAAAATAATTAATAATTATCATTAGAGGTTTAATGGCTTTTATGAAAGAAGTGTTATATGTTTATTAGTAAAGTTAAAGTGTGGTGCAAATAATAATATGGAAGAAAATTCGCGAAGCAAATTAATACTAAAAACGTGTTTAGAAAGACATGACATGACAAGATCAGAAAGATATTGTACAGTCATATTAAATCAATTCCTGTAGTCGAGTCACACTATTGTAGGAGTACTTCAATGAGACTTTATCTCCCATCTGGCTTATCAGAAAATCGCTTGTATCAGGATTACTTGAAAGATTGCAATGAGTCCCAGGTTACACCAGTGACTTCTTCTTTTTATAAACATATTTTTACTAGCGAATTCAATTATGGGTTTCATAGACCTAAAAAGGACCAGTGTGATTATTGTGCTCAGTTTAAAAATAAATCAGAAGAAGACAAGGTACAGTGTCAAGACGACTATAATTTACATATTTTAAGAAAACAAGAAGCAAGGGAACATAAGAAAAAAGATAAGGAACAGGCTCAGACTGATTTAAGCTTTAGGGCATACACGATGGATTTGGAAAAAATATTGCTCACACCCCAACTGGAAATTGGGCAACTGTATTATAAAAGGAAATTGAAAACTTATAATTTCACTGTGTATAGTCTTGCGAATAGAATTGCCATAAATTATATGTAGCATGAAACTGATGGTACCAAAGGAGCATCAGAAGTAGCTACATGCATATGGTTACTTTCTGACCTACCCTCAGAAGTATCTGAAGTAACATTTTATTCGGACACCGCTACTGGGCAGAACAGAAATTCAATTTTGACAGCCATGTTTTTAAGAGCTTTAACTCTCATTGATCATCTTAAAGTCATCAATCAAAAATTTATAGAGTCTGGCCATTCAGAAATGGAGTGTGATAGTGTCCATTCCACTATCGAGAATAGAGGGAGAAAAATAAATTTATTTATTCCAGACCAGTGGTATACAGTTGCAAGAACTGCAAAGGTGAAGAACCCTCCTTATCTTGTGAAAGAGATGGACTACACAACATTTCAAGATTTTAAAACCTATAGCCAAAAATTAATAACTAATAAGAATAAAAATATAGATGGTGATGTTATGAGATGGTTACATGTTAAACGGTTGCAGTTGAGAAAAGATTTGCAGATTTATTACAAATACCAACTGAGCGACAATGACTTCAAACAATTAAACGTTAGAAGATCGTCCCGCAAAGAAAACGTTATCAATGATGTTAATCTACTTTACAAATCCCGTTTGCCAATTGACGCACATAAGTTAAAGGATTTACTAGACCTATGTAACAAATGCACAATACCATCTCTATATCACCAGTATTACAAAGAACTACCTATCTCCAACAAGACCAATACCAACAATGATGATTCGGTTTCGGAATTAATTTAATTTTTAATCAGTTAATAGAAAGTACAAAAAATATATTAAAAAACATTGTAACCTTCAAATTTTATTTTATAAAGCTTTAGTTTTTATTATGTTCCTTAGCTTAGTAGATAATTCTAGGTTTAAGTTGATATTTTTTAAAATAATGTATTATGTAATATATTATTATTCAATTAGCTCCGTTCCACCTTTAAATTTACATAATTTATTTTACTTTGATGATAGTGGTGAAAAAAGTTAAGTGCAAATTATCTAATTATCATTGTAATAAAACATATTTTTTTTAAATTTGATAACTCTAATAAATAAGTAAAGGGCCTTTCTAACTCTGCACAAATTTTCATGAAAATCAATAAATAAACTAAGTAGATATAAACGAAACAATTTTTTTTATTCAACAAGAAAACTTCAGGGCTCGTTATTTCGGAAACAGTATTGTGTGGCTTAGCTCTCAATATATAATATTACATCAATAACTACAATATTAAAATAACATATAAATGCGGCGTTGCAATTTCTTATTTTATGTATAGTTAATTTAGATTTATAATACCGAAATACGTTTATTCGTCGAATATATTTAATTTGAGATTTGTTATTTAGGGCCGCTTTTACAATCGTCGGTTAAACAAGGAGTAGCGCTATCTAATGAGTATATAAAAATACGCTTTTACAATCCCTTATAACTTATCTCTAGTGTAGTAACTAAGTAACGCCCACAACAAATTAACGTATGAACAACGTATACGTCAATTTATAAGTCAGTTCCAGAAACAGCCATCTTTGTAATAAATAATTTTTTAGAAAATGCAAAAATGCGTTACAACTAAAGTAGGATTTGTTGCTAAAGTTTTTGCACAGAAGAAAATTGATAATTGTCGCATTATTTCCTTGATTGACCTAATCATTGGGATCTTCAAGGGGTTTGTCTTTATTTTTAGTTTTAATTTGGGATTCATTGAGTAGAGATTCTACTTGAGTATGTGGGTGATTGAAATTTTACAATGGCTCCGATCACTTTAGGAGTCCTGGCAATTTTATAAAATCTTAATTGTATGTTTTAAGAAAAATAAACCAGAGATAACTTATCCGGTGCTTGGAGCAGTAGTTATCTTTAGTGTAGTAACCAAGTAACGCGCACAACAAATTTGTGTATAAATAATTTATACGTCAGTTTATAAGTCATCATTGACGTTTTAATAGGTTATCTAGATTGCAACAAAGGCATAACTAATGCTACACCAGGTTTAAACTGTAGATAAATTTATTCTTGGTTTAAGTTATCTGACAATTGTAAAAGCGGCCCTTAGTGATTTATTTTGTCTTTATAATACCGGCCCTAAGCATAATATTTATTCTCAGAGATTTTAATAAAATAAAATAATTTAATATAACAGATTATTCTGTTAATAATTTATTGGGTGTTATTACAAGTAGTAAATCTGATAATGACAAGAACAACAATAAACATACCATACATCGGCCCAAAATAAATTTCAGTTTTAACAACCAAATAATTAAAATAATAATATTTAATGATGTGGTTGTTTTTAAAACATAACATAAAAAAATAATATAGCAATAATTTTAACTTTTATTATATGCTTACATTTTTTATAACATCTTCAGAAACAAACTTGTACTGGTATGCAAAAACATTTATTTATTATAATAACTGACAAAAAAATCACAGAGCGAATTATTTTAATATGTAAAAATCAGAATGTGGTAATTGCCAAAACCAAACATTGGCAAACATTGCAAACTTTCTTAACTTTCGAGTGCCTATAGCCTATGTAACATTCGAACATGTTGCCGTGCCGTCACAATGTCTACCGCCGCTGCTGGACCGACTACCGCTCTCCTCAATGTCACACAAGTAGGAGGATACTAGAACTTCAGCTCCAGAAGCAAGGGGTGGTATCACGTGAAGAAAAAATTAAGACGGAAACAGATGCAGAAAAGAAAGTGCCGAAATTTAATGGGTACTTCCACGAAGATCCGGTGATTTTTTTTGAAAAGCTAGAGCACTACTTTACAAAGTTTCAGTTTCTGGTTCCATCGCTGACCCACCGACACCAACTTCTAGAAGTAATCCAGGAAAAACTAAGCCACTTCTTGACTGGACTGTTTATAATTATCCAATAAGGAAAGTAAGAAAAGAATGACCCGCAAGTACGCTGACTCACTCTTAATGGCGGACCTATCGGGATACACAGTCCACCAAGGAGCCTAATTTTTGTCTGGCAAATTAACAGTATATTCTTTTATCATGGAATTACAATATTTTAAATTATTTTTTTAATTATTTAAATTATACCGGGCGCAATGTTAATAAAATTGTCTGGCAAAATAGATTTATAATAAAGTGACATAGAAAATTATGGAAATTTTTTTTTTGTCTTAAAATGTTTTGAAAATGCTCAATGCTAACAAGGTATACGCAACCGCTCCCAGACGCGGCGCGTCCCTACCTATCGTCAATAAGGATGGGAAATATTCTAAAACTAGCAAAATTATTCAGAAACTACTCAAGGTCAATTTGTACAATTGACTATATAGAAAGTTATACAGAAAAATGCACAGTATCAGACGGGATTATACTATAATGTAATCACAGTATCCAGAAAACTTACCGTTTTCCATTTTTTATCCACACATATTTGTTTTCTTATTGTCGTAGCATCAAATATTAAAGAACATTTTTGTAAATATAATTTTAGCTGTATTCATCTTTGAGGTAATCACAATAATTTTGATACCCATTCACGTATTATTCTTGGCTTAGGTAAAATAAACAATGATGTCTGAGAAACGTGTACGCTTTTGGTTAATAAAATATATCGTTTGTGCAAATCGCTTTAGTATGTTGTCTATGTTGTGGAGTCGGCTATTTTTTTTGCTGTTGCAACAGAAATTCCAATGTAAAGTTTTAAAAATAACTTTTCAGAATTGATATCAAATTATCAGCGCTACATCTATCTCTCCTTTTAGTAATGAATTCAATTTTTATCTCTAGTAATAAATACAATTTGTGAAGTTTATGAAATTTAATTTGACGTCCACGGCTTATAATATTTTTACATTTTTTATTATTTTTTAGAAATAATAACCTCTGGTTTTACTTGATTTTCTCAAAAACTGTCTATCTGAGCAAAATTTATCAAGAAACAGAAAAGTTTTCAAATTAAAAATAATAGATTTAACTAAAAACTAAAAAAAGTCCAGAAAGTTAAACATCTAAAGTATCTTGAAAAACTATCTTCCTGAAGACTTTTTTTATTCAAACTTTAACAGTTTGTGTAAATAAGAAATAAACTAATGTAAACAGAAAATTGTTACAAAATAATAAAAATTAAAGAGCTATAACACCGAATTTATTAAAAAGAATATACTACTTTATTAGGTCAATATTACTCAACTTGCTTGTAGTTTCTGGCATTCATTTTATGACTAGTTAATTTGGGGCACCCTGTATAATATATGAATAACATGATAATAATATGCTGTGTTGCAGAATACAGCACAACATGTTATTATAATTTTAGGAATTTACTACTGCTTAGTAGTGAAATACCATGACGTAACTCCTCCAAGATTCTTAAATATGGTTTCAATACTTAAGTTTTGCTTTGTAAAAGAGATTAATTAGCAATTTCGTTTAGATTAATATTCTCATTACGAAATTTTTGCCAAATATTAAGTAGTTTTTGTTTGAAAGAATTACGTTTAAAAAACATATCATTTTAGAGATTAGTATAATATTAAAAATAAATGAACTAATATGTAAGCTAGTGGGGACCGAGGAATTTGCATTTGGGAGTAACTCTTTTTGGTCACTTAGCATTAATTTGTTCTGAACTAAATCTATACTATTAATTGGTGATAGATCAATCTTAAGAATGTTAATTTATTATTTGACTCCTGTAGGTGTAATTTACCAATACTGGGTAATTTTAAAGTTGGTTCTTCAGTTGAAGAAGATTTCATGTTGAATACCAAACCGTTATGATTAATTAGAACTAAGCAATCGGAGTCTTAAATGTATGATGTTTGATTCTAAAATTTCTTGTTTACTAATACTTTGGCTACATTTGAATATCTAAGATGCTTTTAGTGGGTGTACTAATTAACCAAGTAACTATAACAATTTGAAAAAATTTACTCAAAGTTAAATTAAAGAAGTACGGTTGACATGTTTGATTATAGTGAAAGGACTAATTGTGTATCACATAATTTTGAGTTCGGGATAGTAAAATGGTTCTTTTAAGAGTAAAAGTATGTTCAATGGAAGTTTGTTGGCATTGATTGATTTCAATAGGGACACTAAATTCTGTTGTAAGTAACCAAGTTTTATAAGAGGGTACAATCATTTAAAATTCATTATTTAAGGTGTATGCAGGAAAAGGAATCAATTCAATTAATTAAAAATCAGAAAAAGATTTAATCAATGGAATTTCAAAGATAAATGTAAATTTTTTATCTTGTTGGTAAATTTTTGTTGTTATGATCGATTCATATAAATAAATGTTTTTATGTTCAGCAGGAATTTTGAAGTTGATTTAAGGATTTCGATATTTGATTAAGGGATTGAATAAAATCATTGTTATCAATGAGGGAAAGATGTAGTTGATGTTTTTGAGCTAAAGTAAGAGCATTTTCTAATTTTATCCAAATATTAATGAACAGTAGTAATGATTGAATTGATTGATTTATTATTTAATAGGTTGAACTTTCAGATATTATTTGGTTAATTAAAGATCATATATGGTAGATAGAGTGTTATTTAGAATGTGCGCTGGTGCTAAGGCAGTTTTTTGATATTCAGAATTATGTGTCAATTTGGAAATCGTACGTTCATATCGTCAATTAATTTTATTAAAAAAATAATATAAATTCTAAATCCCATAATCATAACTTAAATCAAAAACTTGGATTATACTAGTTGGCAGTAGGGGTAGAAATATAATGTCTAATTATAACTAATAAAAATTTGTTAACCCTTGGTAGCCTCTGAGCTGGTGATTGTTAGCAATACTCTCTTATAGGGTAGGTGTGCTTGAATGTTTTTAACGGCCTCATTACTTTTATATCAATAATATATTGTCGATGCAAACTCTTTCTGTATTATTTTGGTCTTCTGAACGCCACGCCGCTGATTTATAAACCAATTTTCTTAAATTTTTATCACCATTTACATAATGCATATAATGTATGTATACAAAGTTAAAACTTATTTTAGCTGGCATGCACATAATGTTTACAAATAAAAATAGACCACGTAAAAGGCTTATGTTTTACGAGTATTGCCGATAATTGTATCGTTTCTAGTAAAAAAGTTATATGGGTTTAATTTTAATGTTTTTTTTTTTATTACTGTACCGCAAAAACCACAGCATATACAAAGTTTAACTAAGATAGAAAACGTGCTCAATAAGTATTATTATATTGACTTAAAATTTGGTGTAAGTTGGTAGGTACGTTTGGAAGATATTAATTCTTTATCACGAACGCATTTTTGGTCATAATTTTGGATCTAATCAACCAATTGTTGTTCGGAACATTTTAATAGTTACTAGCATACAATGCATGTTTTAACCCTTTTGATACTACAAGTACACATATGTACACTGTTTTCTCAAGACTAAATATAAAAAAATGGTGTGTTTATGTATCAGTAAGTTTTGCATTTATTTTAGCAGTATCGGTCTGTTTTACATAACATAAAGTTTTTGTAATTTATGGTGGTAGATATATGGTACGTACATACCCGGTCTGATAAGTTGTATACACGTGTACTAGCAGAATTTATGGTAATATAATTTTGTTGTTGCCTTTTTTATTAATAAACCAATAAAAATTCATTACAAAATTATTTTTAAGTACCATCCACTGAATACTGTCCCAAAAGGGTTAAATGTTTAAAAAATAAAATGTAAGACGTTTTTATTTTTAATACATGTTTAGTATTACCAAGTCACAAACAAAATGGCCGCCGTAATATAATTTGTATTACTATACAAACACAAGTCACAGTATATTCATGATTAAATATCAGTTTTAATAAATAACATTGTCATAGTCACGCTTTACTTGTTCATTCATCGCAACCTCGAACTCTGGATTAAAAAAAAATAAAAATCTGGAAGGAATAAAATTATATTTGAATCAATGCATATAAATATGACAAATGTTACATTTGACAATTGAAATATATGATTACCATATAAAAAAATAGCTGGAGAGCGGAGATAATAAAGCGAAGATAATAAAATAAAATAAATTGAAAGTTATATTATTCTGTGCCTTTTTGAGATTTTGATATTACGACCTTTGGAGCCTGATTTCAGTAACACTGAACTACGTTAGTACTATTGTTTAGCGAGCCAGTAATTTAAAAATTAAATTTACAATCCAGTATTCTTGACGACAGATACACATACTGACGGATTGATATGTAAATTATTTAGTAATATTTCATCCAAGATATAAATAATAAATTTGAAATAAATTTGGTAAAACTGGTTTAAATCATTATGATTCTACGGTTATTAACGATCAGTTAACATCTGACAAAATTTGTAGAAACTATTTTATTTTGGCATATCAAAATGATAGTATTGTAGATCTACTATAATCCTCAGTTTAATGCACTTAATTTTTCTATTGTAGATTTTTTTAGCTTGATCATTATAACAATATTGTTTAATAGTAGGAAAAATTACGACACATTATTTTAACAATATGTTTAGTGAAGAAATGATTAGCAAAAGGACATGCCGATAGTAGTTTGTTTGATTTAATGCTTAGACGGCAATTCAGGAAAAGGTTGACCTTCGGATTTTATTACCAAGCCCTTCTGGTAGCTGAAGAAAATGCCGAAAGCTGCACCACTATTCTAGCATTCCAGCAAAACTTCAACATCGATCAGTCCACTGTACTTCGTTATCTCAGTGGTAGGGTGTGTAAATTGAACGAATGGGTACCTTCGAATATTTATCGGTTTATTTCAGAGAAATGAGCAAAATCCAAAAATGACGGATAACCTAATTTATTACGTATTTAATTAAAGATTTATTTCATTTTATTATAACATGAAATAATATGACATGTTTTTTAAATTAATCAATATTATTTATCTTGGTTTCAATAGCAACAACACAACGTTTTTGATTTAAAACCAACGCCTCCTATCATTTATAATTTTTATATCAACAATTCACTGTAATAGACCCAGAGCTCGACGCAAAACAAAAACTATAAATGTATAAACGCTAGTTTTTTAATATATCATTCTAGTAGTAGTCTAGATTAACATACTACGGTAAGATATTGTGAACACCGAGGTAGTAAAGTAAGTTTATAATCACTGAAATTTTGCACGCTGATTAAATATTAGGTATAATAAAAAGTATGTATAAAAAATTAACAAATGCGACACTAAATTGTAAGTGTCAGTTTTGACATTCACATAAATATTTTTATACATAGTTGGGGCTAGACTGACCATCCATAAGCCTGACTGACAACTACAATTCTTCATTATATGTAATATTTAATCAGTGCCCAAAGTTGGAACCTTTATAGACTTATTTTAATACCCCTGTATTCACGACATCTTTGAGGACGCACCAATGGCACCTGTCCCAACAAGAGCTTGACTGACCGTAGTTTGTTAATCTAGACCACTGCTAAAATGATATATTAAAAAACTACCGTTTATACGTTCATAGTTTTTTTTGGCTTCGAGCTCTCGGTCTAT
This sequence comes from Tachinus rufipes, assembly GCA_963932245.1. Lineage (NCBI taxonomy): Eukaryota > Metazoa > Arthropoda > Insecta > Coleoptera > Staphylinidae > Tachinus > Tachinus rufipes. The sequence continues at coordinate 59,134,726 of OZ010747.1, forward strand.
AAGGTTCCACAATAGATAGACAAACGTCCCCACTTCGACATCTCCGATTTTGCTCAAATTTTGTGTTTGGGGTATTAAAATATGACGATTCCTAAAGTTTTAGATCTCTGAGTGCAATACAGTGTAAATGGCGGCCATTTTAATTTTTTAGGAGTATTTTGTTTTCTTTCAGTTTTTGTCCTGTAAATAAGCAAAAAATAGACAAAAATCATATTGAAAAATTGGTTTTCCAAAATTTTCCACGGAAAATGAAAAAAAAAAATACCATTTTATTAAAAAATTGATATCTTCGATTCCGCTACACCTGGAGACTTAAAATTTGAATATGATACTTTTGAAATATTGTACTTTTGATTGGCTTAAGGTGAAATATATCACATATCTGCTAAAAATGGGTTACTTTTAAGAGATTTTCCGTAATTTTACTAATTTTCCGGCTTTTTTCAGGAGAATTTAAAAAAATTGACATAAATATTGCGTTCTGGGAGAAATATCTTTTTGAAAATAGTTATTTACATACACATAATTTTTTCGAAAAAGTATGATAAAAAGAAATTGTCATATTTTGGTACCCCAAACATGTGTACAAAATTTAAGCAAAATCGGAGATGTCGATGTGAGGACATTTGTCCGGACTATCGTGGAATTGCCCTGTAATCATGTACTTTACTTTTTATTTTCAGTGTTAGTATACTTTTTATTAAAAATAGTCACTTGTGTGTATTTTCAGGATAACATTTCAAACAATTTCATTTATTTACTACTCACACACAACGTGTCTGTAACTAATAAGTGTATCTTGGGTTGAATTCCCAGAATAAATTATTCGATAAAATAAGTTTGTTGAGCGCAGTGAAAATAGTTCAACCGGTAATCTTACTATTGAAACATATTTATTATTTGAGACGTTAACAGTTATTTATAGGAAGTTAAATTGAACAATACAGTGAGTCTGGCACTTGTCGGAGAAACCACAGACCCTTGAGGTAACGGTACGTACAAAAATACTTAAATCAAATTGTCTGTCGCATCTCATAAATCAGATGTAAAGAGGAGCGTGGATGTACCCACGTATAATATATTTGAGTTGCTCACCCCAATGAGCAACAACGATGATATTATTATTTCTAGATTGTCCTGTCACGTTTCTTTTAAAAAGAGTCAAATTAAACTAATATTCAAACGTAACTTATTTTTTAAGAGATAGTATGTATAAACAATTATTGATGACAGGTGAAAAAGCAATTTACTTAAACGACATCATTTTTTAAATTTAAATAATAAATTTGATTCGGCTATTCGAATTAAACGCACACAGTTCAACGTTTCTCGTAATACAGGAGCATAGCGTTACTACTTCTCATTATTATGTAAATAAAATCATTTACCATTTACAGGCTACATGCTACAGCCAAACAGTAAAACCGTAATAAGGTTTCTCAATATGCAATAAACTTGATGCGTTTCTAATGATCTTCTTTACTTATAAACCTTGATAAACTCTGCATGATGCGACAATCATTGTTATGCTATGAGATTAATACAATACGAACTTGTACATTGATTTTATTACTTCACTATTAATAAATTATCAATTAAATTGATATATGAGTACAAACAGAAGTAATAAACTAATCTAGATATTACTTCAAATGGCGCTCTTTGCATTTCATTTAATTAAATCTTAGCTTGTCTAACAATATTGATTGATATTCCAAGTTTGACACTGACATTTATTAAAAAAAAGCACCTTGATTTTTATAGTTATTAATTGTAAACGCAATGCTGTTAAGCCTATTTAATAATTATTATCACAAATTCCTTCTACCACGTACTGGTTAAAGGTTGTATGCTACATTTATGAACAAATCTTTGCAATTCTTTTCGGATTTGTAATTTAATTTTGATCTACTTAGTTCCAAATCTATTTTTGTTTTCTTTCTAGGCTTTTAACTATTGTATTGTCCCACGTCAATTTGGTTTTTATTCTAGCTTCCCATATTTGTTTTGCAATTACATGTTTTTATTGTTTGTAACTTAGTTGTTTTTAATGTTTTTAACTTTTTTAACTCTAATGATCGTGTTATTTATTCTTCTAAAGTAATTCATATTGTAGCTTGTAATTTTTTTTTATTTGTTGTTAATATCCATATGTTAGTACCTACCGGTCTAAATATTGCTTTGTACACATTCATTTCGTATTTTGTGTCGTTTCGAGTTGTTTATTGTGAAGTATAGTTTTATATATATATATGGAGCTTCCTTTATTCTTTCATTAGATTGTTAAATTATTGAAGTTTTTTTTAATTTCAAAATGTGATGTTTAGGAATTACTTAAATATGTCACAACATAAAAATAATTTTGAATGAATTTCAACGAGTGAAACCACACTCGCTGAAACTATCACATTGCTGATTAGATTTAAGCAATCTGTAAACATTACTATGAATAGTTGTGGCTTATAAGTCTCGGGAAATACTGAATTTGGAAGTTTATTCCATGTGTCGATAGTACGGTTAAAAAAATCTCTCTTAAAAGTTTCGGTCCTACATCTCTGAACTGTCAGTTAATATTTGTTAGAATTTATTTAGGTGTCATACATCTTAAAACAATATTATTTGTTTAACTTGTTTGTTTAATTTTAATTTAAAACTTTTATATTTTTATAATTTTTTTTAAGCCAAGAGTTATTTAAGTTATAAGAAAAGTTTTGTTATTTATTATAACAATATAATACATATAAACAATAAATTTAAATATTTAGAGTAAACAAAAGACTGAATCCGAATTTTTGCTGATGTTGGACAATATATAACTTTATTCTTTAATTCGTTAAATTCTTGCTAAAAACCATTGTGTCGTCTTGCGTAAGCAATAAAATGACCAGCAGATTCTCTACCTAGCATTCAATTTTTCTGACAACTTACATACTAATTCAGTAAGATGATTATTTAAATTTAACGGTTCTATAAATAAAATTGTCCTGCAAACTTTTTTTTGGATTTGTGTTACCTGTTTTATGCAATTATTGCACTTTTTTGCAATACACATTGTTAAAACAGGTTTTTTTGTTGTAAAGTTCTGTATGTTATCCACTACTACACTTATTAATAGTTAATAAAAGTGATTTTTGAATAGTTTCATAGTTACATGCAGAACAATTTATAATGGTTAAAACTGGCAATTTAAAAGGACAAATTAATTGCAGCATGTTTGTGATAGCACACAAATCTATATGATATATGCCTTGTATAAATGAATCAGTTTTAAACGTTGAACTTAAAATTTCCCCTTGTAATTGATATGATTTTGCTGCAATGCCATTTTGAACTAATGAATTTACTAAATTTAAAAAATCAATTTACGGTTGTTGCATATATTCGCGAAGCTTTTCACTGTCGCAATACGAAGCAGTCATTAGTTGCAAAATTGCATCAAAACTACACGTGTTTGATATTTTAACTAATCTTTTGTTTTTTTTATTTTAACTCCGTCGTTTCCGATTTTTCTTTAGTACATTTCCTTTGCCTATCCAATTCTCCACCGCATTTCATTGCAAGAAACATAATTCCTTGTTCTGAATTTAATTATTGCAAATATCTACAAATTATAAAAATGAAAATTGAATATTTAATACAATTAAATAATGATTAACCTTTTATAGAGTTTTCTAAATATGGTACATGAAATTGCTGTGCATTAAAAACATGTAATGATTGATTTTGTTCCTATTTTGTTACAATGAGCCGGTTCTTCTTCATCTATAGTTAATATATTAGAAACATGTACTAAAGTGCTATGATTTAATTTCTTTCATACTTATTTGAAGTAGACTGTCGGATATAGTAAAGTGATTTATCTCAACTGCACTGTCTACAAAAAATAATCAAAAATAGTATTATTTATTTTTTTTTTAACAACATAACCATTATTTAATTTCTGGTATATTTCTCTACAAAATAAATAAACAATTATGTATTATATGCAATGAATTGAAATTTATTATAATTGATAATTCATACTTTTATTTGTGTCCTCAATGTATTTACAAGCAGAATTACCTATTTTCATTTGTTATTCATTTGCCCTTATATGATTTAAAACAAATGTATCAATTCAAGTAGGCAATTGCTGATTAAAAATATATTTCCAAGAAGGGGGGAGGAGCAATGCCCAAAAAACGTTAACCCCACTTTATTTACTAATAGCTATCTCGGGTATGACACCAGCCAAAGAACCGCCGTTATCCACCGACTTCGACAAAACCTAGACCGTGAGAATTGCCGCCCAACGTGGGGCGACTTGGAGTTAAGGCCTAACACCGGAAAAATCCAACCATCTGGAAGAGGTTCCCCAATGGATTGGATTTTTATCTCACAAACTCAACCATCTACAACACTGGAACGACGTCCCCAAAAGTCCCAACATAACTTAGTAAAACTTGTTCCGCCAGCCTAACCTGACCTAAGTTTAAAATTACCTGTACTGATAACCTAATCGACAAGAATCATCAACCACCTCCGACAGAACCTAGATCATGACACAGCATAGAGCATTGGATTCGGGTGTGAGGTAAAGTAGCTGAACTACATCCTTGAGGCAATAGACTATCTTGTAGTAGCAAATTACCCATGAAACCAACAAGTAAATCATGATCGTCAACCAGCTGATAACTTAGTAAAACCGCAAATCCAAACAAATGTGGAGGTCACTATCACCAAAAGACTGTCACTCTAGCAAGCATAGTACCGCTTGACCCCCAAAACTCTGCCCCATCTGACACATTAAACAAAACAAACATCTCAAAAGTAGCCCATCGCGACACTGGTAATAACCTGACAGAAACTAGACCGCGGAAAAGTGCGCAATGATAAAAGAATGATCTGAGAAAAAAGAAGAAAATCTATAAATTTCCAACTACAACTGAAACCATCTCTGTAGTATGCCGTACTAATATTTTACACAAAAACTACAATTGGCGCCCAACGCCTGAGTGCAACGTCCGTCCGTAGCCATTACGTCCTCAGCAAAAAACACGCATCTCTTTGAAGCCATCAAACCAAAGCCAAACACTTAAATGAAGGATATGCTTAAAACTTAGGGTACCTCTGTACATTAATGATGCACAACAAAATAGGCGTGGCTGTTATAAGCCGCGTTAAAATAGTATGTTGGCAATCACGTCGACGGCATAAACAAAGAGTAACAATTGTGCAAATCAGGGAAACCTCATCGTTGTTTCAGGATCGTAGAAAGCAGCAGCAGCAGCAGCAGCAAAATAGACGCTGGGTGATTGTTTTTAAATAGTTTCATGAGGAAAGTGTATGTAAAATGTCATGTAATTAAACTGGCGCAGTCAGAAATAAAAAAATTAATTTCGGCGCAGTTGGAAATGAAATTTACAATTATGGCGCAGTCGAAAACAAAAATTTTAATTTTGCGCAGTCGGAAATAGAACTCAAATTTTACGCACTTGGAAATACAAGCGCTGAGATTGGCGTACAAATAAAATGTGTGTACAACTATTAGCTATAACTCAAATCATAGCTGTTACTTAGCTACTATGCTACTATTTTTGTTAGTTTCATGTGGTCCAGTTAACTCCAAAGTAGTATATAATGTAACTACAGTCAATACAAATATGCTGACAATGAATGAGATCATTTTTTTACACCAACAAACCTAACCTAACCTAACTAACAAACCTAACCAACAAACCTAACCTAACCAACAAACCTAACCTAACCTACAAACATTCAACAAACATTTCAAGGGTTTCAGCTGCATATCAAGGTTAAATTTGGTTTTAAAAACAATTTACAAATCAAATTTAATCCAAGATGGCCGACAACTACCTGTTCTAATTTTCAAATTTTAATGTGACTGCACACCCCTCCTCAAAGGGCAGAAACAGCCTAATTTGCCCACCAAGATTAAATCTAGTTTTAAAACAATTGTCAAATCAAATTTAATATCCAAGATGGCCGACACCTACCTTTCAAATTTTAATGTGACTGCCCCATTACCTTTTTTAACAATTTCCTTTGGTAATTCTTTCGTTTCAACAATCTTCTCCAATACAACACATTCATCTTTATCCTCTTCAACAATTTCAGGATCCATTTTCATTTTCTTACTATGCTCTTCTTCATTATCCTCTTTTTCATTATCCTCTTCATCACTACTCACATCACTTCCTGAATCATCGAAACCAACAACATTAGGATCATTACTTACTTTATCATCCATCAAACACTCCAACCGCTTTCGTTTCGATCCAGACAAACTATTAATTTTAACATCACCATTAATCAATGCTAAATCCGATTTGGGAGTCTTTTTCGGCTTACTCAACTCCTGATAATATTTTTTTAACCCTTTTGTTTGTACTGATGCTAATGATGTTAATGCATTCAATTCTTCCGGTGTTGCTTGTACTTTAGCTAAAGCTTCCAATAAAGCTGCTCGATTTTCTTTTTTTTTCTTTTTATCGACAATTTTTTCCAATCGTTTTCTATGCTTTTTTGATAAAATACGAGTGATTGTTTGTTTATCTTTTTTAATTTTTGTCTTTCGTTTATTGGATGGGAGGACTAATTCATTACTGGCATCATATTTGCCTTCGGTTTGTTTTAGTTCTAATTGAATTTGTTTTGTCGAGGTATCATCTATTACAGTTTTTACAACTTGTCGGGCTTTCCAATTAAAACCTTTTTTACCCATCTTGTTACATTTATAATAATAATTAATTAAACTTTAATGTTGGAAAAACATTAATATTTTTAGGTTATATTGATATTTAGCACATGTGAACTGAGAATCAGTGTTGCCAACTAGAGCTAAATAAAATTGTTGGTGTACGTTAGTAGACCATGCAAGAACTCTGTCACGTTTTTATACATTATAAATCTGTTAGATAAACTTAAATGAATTTAAAATGTTTTAAGTGAGAAACTTTTGAAAAATTAATCAAAGATTTATAATAACTGTAATATAAAGAACCTTAAAAATTTATTTATATGCATGGAATAAGTAAGTTGGAATAGAGTTGTGTCAGCCATGGTTTTTTTTGCACGAAGTGACCCGATGCAATCCGAATGTTTAATGATAGCAAATGATAGAAAATAATTTCTTAATAAAATTAACTAGTTATTTATGCTAAAATTAAATTTAGTACTAAAATTTAATCTAAAAATTAATTGATATTTGGTGGCACTAATTTAGAAATTATTAAATTTGATTGTCAACTGCGTCTTACATTTTCGATGTGTTTTGAGGTAGAGAACGTCCTACATACGCCGAATGTTTTCTGGTGCGTTTGTCAAGTGTGAGACGCTCTTGCTCACAAAATTTAAAAACTCTAAAGCGCTCAAATAGAAAACACTTTTTGTATAGCATAAAATTGCAAAATAGAAATTCAAGAAATAAGTAAGTTAGAGTAGAGTTGTGTCAGCCATGATTTTTTTGCACGAGATACCCCGATGCAACCCGAATGGTTAAAAGCAAACGTATTAATCTTACAAACTAATAAATATCTATCAATCTATCTTTAAACAACGATGAAAGTCAAGTTAGGTTATCTAAGCACATGCTCCGACGTCGATTGATAGGATTTGGTTAATTTCTGATACGTTTTTAGCGAGACAACTAACAAAAAAACGTATATCGGCAATAACTCAAGCAGTTTTTTTTTGCAATTACAAAGATGTAGCTAACACCTACTGACTAGAATATTGTTGTATTTAAGCAATTGGTATATGAAACCGTTTATACTTGTATTTATAAATGTGTTGTACGCAACCATTTCTACAAGATTGTAATAAAAGTTGATTTTTTGAAATAAATTTAATATATAAACAAAAGTTTAAATCAATTACTCAAACCCAATTTAATTTTAAAGCGGCCAGAAAGGACAAATTAAAATAATTGATTTATGTGCTTTTAATACAAGTTCATTTAGATCATTAATTGTAGCTACATTTTGTTTCAACCAAAAAAAAAAAACAAATACTATCAATAAATAATCAAACAAACGACTGTGGCTCTAGCTAGTGTTAGATTGAGTTTGAATAAATTATTAACTCATTTCATAACTATCAATACAATTTAGCATAACTGGCAACTAAATTGCAACGCTTAGAGAAAGAAGTAGTTCAAATATAGTTTAATAATAAACAAATCAATTACTTAATTTAAATCAGTAGTTTAGATGACCTAACCTAACCTAACCTAACCTAACCTAACTTGTTTTTCAAAGTCAGACAAAATAGAAAGTCCATAAAACATACAATTTAAAATTTATTTATTATTATTGACATTTCAGTTTTTTAAAACTCTAAAAAATAATTTTAAAATATCAATTGTTAAATTGTAAAAGCAACAATTTTTGTTTACAATCCGCCATATTAAATTTCATTTAACAAACTTCAACGCTTCTTAATTTGAATAAATTATTTTGCCTCAGTTGGAAACACTGTAGCGACAACTTCATTAATTAATAGTCACATGGTTGTTGTCATCTGTCATCAAATCAAATTAACAAAAATGTTACGCTCTGGATTAGTTGTGTACTGAGGCACCAGCTGCCTCAATTGAAACACTTTTTTTAAATTAATAACTTCCATCAGGATTCGGTTGAAACGGCAAAATGTGTTTACTTTTTGTGTGGCTAGACGCAGGATGATCCTGTTTCTGATAGCCCTTTTCATAATCATCTTATTCGCCACTTCCTTCCTGCAGTACAATACAGGTAAATTAATTAAATTCATTTATTCCTTTTAATTAATTTATGTTGGAATCATTATTATTATTTCATATACAGACCAGTTGGCCATGGGAAATGTAAACAATGGTATTTGCATTTTGTTGGGTAAACAGTATGATAAATCTAATTTTAATTGTTTACAAAATTTAATTGTTGTGGTTTAATATTTCAGATAAGACTGCATTGTGGAAATGTCACTTACCTTTAATCTTTTAAGTGTCAAACCTACATAAATGTCATAACATATGTTTTGTCAATATATGTTAAATATCAAATAAAATGTCAATATTTCAACTAAGAGTGACAGGTTGACAATATGTCAGATTATAATAGACTATTTTTGAGTGATTAGCGCCATGGTGGCTGGAATGATAACTATTTTATGTGCAGCAATGTCATTTGTATTTTTTTGTTTACAGATGTTTACAATTTGTCAAAAATTCAATATTATCAAGTTATTACTGAAAATTTCAAAAAATATTTCAAATAAATTTGATAGAAAACTTAATTTTGTTTAAAAATGTTTAGATAAGCTTTTTCAAAATTTTCCAAAATAAGCGAATTATTAAAGTTTTTTCAATAAAATTTTCAAAAAATTTAGTATTATCGAGTTATCACTGAAAATTTCAAAAAATGCTTCAAATAAATTTTATAGAAAATTCAATTATGTTTAAAAATATTTATATAAGCTTTTTAAAATTTTCTTAAATAAGAGAGATATTTACAATTTTTTAATAAAATTTTCAAAAATATTTGTATTATCAAGTTTTTACTGAAAATTTCAAAAAATGTTTCAAATAAATTTTATAGAAAACTCAATTTTGTTTAAAAATGTTTATATAAGCTTTTTCAAAATTTTCCAAAATAAGCGACTTATTAAAGTTTTTTCAATAAAATTTTCAAAAAATTTAGTATTCACGAGTTATCACTGAAAATTTCAAAAAATGCTTCAAATAAATTTTATAGAAAACTCAATTTTGTTTAAAAATATTTCTATAAGCTTCTTCAAAATTGTCTTAAATAAGAGAGTAATTTACAATTTTTCAAAAAAATCTTCAAAAACATTTGTATTATCAAGTTATTACTGAAAATTTCAAAAAAAACTTCAAATAAATTTTATAGAGAATTTAATTCTGCTCAAACTACCTCATAAAAGTATTTTCCAAATTTTTTAAAATAAGCGAGCTAACAACGATTTTTTAGATTTAAATATGGATTTTTCAAAATAAATCCTCAATTTAAAAAAAATCGGAAAAATTTGTTAAATAATTTTTTTGGGAAATTAAAATTTGTTATTAATTGTATATAAATGTGTTTTCAAAAATTTTCCATGACCGAGCTACAGCAACTTAAAACGCAAGTTTGTCTTCAAAGCGAAACTAAATGAATTCAAAAATTGGGCTCTAATTTCAAAATGTTTAAATATTTTTTAAAAGTGAAACTGACACTTTTTAGGATAATATATTGGCTACTTGTAAAGCAAATTTGACATTTCTAAATTTACCCATAACCGAGTTACAGCAATTTAAACATAAGTTTCTCTTTGAAGGGAAATTACACTAAACTAAAAATTTGGCTTTAGTTTCAAAATATTTAAGTATTTTTCAAAATTGAAACTGGCACTTTTTAGGATCATATATTGGCTATTTGTAAACCAAATTTGACGTTTCTAAATTTACCCATAACCGAGTTAAAGCAATTTAAAACGTAAGTTTGTCTTTAAAGCAAAATTACATTGAACCAAAAATTGGGCTTCAGTTTCAAAATATTTAAATATTTTTTAAAATTGAAACCATCACATTTTAGTTTACTATATTGGCTATTTGTAAACCAAATTTGAAATTTCTAAATTTACCCATAACGGAGTTAGAACAATTTAAAACACTAATAACAATTGTGTCGTGTGTGTTTTTTTTCAGTTATGAAAATCAACCAAGATAGTTTAAAGAAACGCAACCACATGCAATCAGAATTAATACATTTAGCAATGAGAAAAAATGCCGATTTTCCAACAGTCGAACCAACCAACAGAACCTTAGATTCATACAAATGTGAGACCATACATCTCAGCCTAGTTTGTTCTGGATACAAATCCAACTTGTATCTTCATACCATGTTAAAATCATTACTATTTTACCGCAATAATCCATTACATTTTCATATTATTGTTAATAAATTTTCCGACAACGTTCTAAAGACATTGTTTGAAACTTGGGATATACCACAAGGTAATAAACATATTTAATCATATAATTTATTAATGCTACAATTTTAGTTAATGTTAGTTTTTATAATATGAGCGATTACGTACCGGATGTCCGATGGGTGCCAAATAGTCATTATTCCGGAATATACGGATTATTAAAATTAACTTTTGCGAAAGCCATACCTGTAGATGTGATTAAATTGATTGTTTTAGACACAGATTTAACTTTCATGAGTGATATTAGTGAGTTATGGCAACTTTTTGATCAATTTGAATATATGCAGGTGAGTTTTATATTTGCTCATGGGCGTTTTAGCTAAATTGATGATTCAAATATTTCAGTCTGTTGGTTTGGCAGAAAATGAAAGTGATTTTTATTTATCGAAAAGTGCTAAAATATGGCCTGCAATTGGAAAGGGGTAAAATAATAACAAATTAATTTATATTAAATTGGTGAGAGGTTATGAATTTCAGATTCAATACGGGAGTGATTATGTACAGGCTGGATCGATTGAGGAATGTTTATTGGGATCAGTTATGGACTAGGGTTGCACGGAAAGCGGCTTTAACTTATGGAGCTACTTCATTGGGCGATCAGGATATTATGAATACTGTTTTGAAAGAGTATCCTCATTTATTGTATCAAGTGCCTTGTTATTGGAATACCCAATTAAGTGACCATACTCATAGTTATAACTGTTATAAGAATAATCGAGTTAAGGTAAGGGATCATTTTTTGTATTATTATTTTGACAAGTAATCATTGATACAGACTAAAAGTACAAAATGTCCAGCTCTGGTGAGCAAAGAGAGTGTGGCATAGTAAAGGAGTGGGAGTTAGTTTTGATTTGGACGGTTGAAGACGTCGTAGTCTGCCGTAGGACGTCTTCACCGTGGTGCCGTTTCTAAGCTCTATTGGGATCGAAGAAGATTTGACTCTTGGACGGAGACTTACGTTCTGAGAGGACATTAAACGACCGGGAGCTGCCGAATAAGTGGTCCGTAAGAAGTTGCCAGTGCAATTGAGCAGCGGCAATTCCATGCATGGCTCTAGACGGTTCGATAGTTCGTGTGGTAGATCCAACTAGCTTGGAGTCTGCTTTGGAACTGGTTATCGATTTTATTCTTTTTGTTGAGTTAATCTACGTTTAGGCCTCGGATTCATTTTGGTAAAGACGCTTGTTCCTTTGAAGTTGTGCAGAGTCTTGTGGATCTTTGGTAACGGGGTGAACTCGTCACTGGTTTAGCTTTCGGTAATCCACGCAGAACCTAGGCGAATCATCCTTCTTCTTCACGAGCACTACAGGGGCGCGGATCGTTCACGAAACGCCGGTGAGCTTTCCGCGTTGGGGCTTTGGATGGTGGAGGCACGCTTCTACACCAACGACAATCTTGTCTTGCACTTTTCCTAAAGGCCACAAGGACATACAATATGCATTATGTGACCATAGAGTTGCTTCCACAGCGACTCCAAAGTCTCCTTCCAGCGACCTATCAGTGCGTTCACTTGGCTGCGGGTTTGTCTTCAACCAGGTCTCAAAAACTTCCACAAGCTATGGATGAACCCTTTTGAAAAGTTGCATATGGGCACCAGGTGGCAACGCCAACCAAACTGAACGTTTGGCAATCTAACATCCTTTATGACTCCCGGAGAAATCTCCACAAACCAAATCCACGTGGATAACTATTGTCAGCCAACTTTGGTTGTGGGTCAAAACTGAGTAGGATCAAGGTAAACGCAGTTAATGTGATAATGGTGCCTGCTTGAAAGCGAGTGGTCCCAAAAATCCGGGTACGAGCTATTTGTTACCGTCTTCTAGCTTTATTGTCCATCCCTTCCCTTTCAGCTCTAGTTCTCACACGACAATTCGAAACGGGGAAGTCATTGTTGGGCTTGCATACATTGTTGACATTTAAATTCACCTTTGACAGATTCAATTGACAACTAACAAAATATTCCAGATAGTACACTGGAATTCTCCGAAAAAAACCAACGTCGACAATAAAGACGGCGATTATTTCCGGAGCATTTACACAACATTCCTCGAATTAAACGGCTATTTAGTGAGAAACAACTTATACGACTGCACGTCAAACGATACTTTTGCCAACCTCATAAAAACCACCGACGTTTGCACCGAATTCAAACGAGCGAAAAGCGGCAAATGGAGAACTCTACTGTACTTCCGCAACTTTGAATACATTCCAGTCGATTACGACGTCACATTTGTTGCTCAATTATCATACGATCGATTACAAATGGTCGAGGAACTATCAAAACATTGGGAAGGTAATAAAATTAAAGTTTTTTTGAATCAGATTAAAATTTTTGATTGATTTTAGGACCGATTAGTTTGACTCTATATTTATCAGATCCTGAATTTCAGCAAGCTAATCATTATTTGGAAAGTTCTGATATTTTACAAGAGAGAACCAACATTGCCTATCATGTGGTTTTTAAAAATGGGGTATTAAATCAATTAATTTTTTGTTTGATTTTATTATATTTTTTTTATTCAGGATTATCATCCGATTAATATTTTAAGAAATGTTGGATTAAAGAATGTTAATACACCTTACGTCTTTTTGGCCGATATTGATTTTCTTCCTATGTATGGTTTGTATAATATATTGCGAAATACAATCAGCTCAATAAAGAATTTAAATAAAAAGGTATTAAGGTTGGCTGCATTGGGGAAGTTTTATATTTGAATTTGTTTTAGGCTTTAATTGTGCCTGCATTTGAATCTCAACGGTATAGGAGCAGGTTTCCCAAAAATAAGATTGAATTGTTGCAAATGTTGGAAAATAAATCAATTTTTACGTTTAGGTATGATGTCTGGGCTGTTGGACATGCTGCTACTGATTATGTTAAATGGAAATCTGCCAAACAACCATACACGGTATGTATTGTAAATCAAATCCTAGTTGACTTCGTCTGTTATGAAAGAATAATCACGAAGCATCTGAGTATAGAATTGCTAGCTAGCAAAGCGATACATTGGTTGCGTTCAGAACGACTCATCAGTTGCCAGCGCTGACTCATCAATCAATTACTTGATCAGCAACCAATGTATGATGAGTAAAATGACAAGCGCTGCCAGCAAACATTGGCTGCGTACAGAACTACTCATCAATCAATCACTAATTGATCAGTTACTTGGTCAGCAACCAATATGACTCAGCGGTAGTGAGCGAGCGCGTTCAGTACGCATGATGAGTCGTTCTGAACGCGGCCATTTTATATAAAGTTCTTTAAGCCGACACACGATTAATGGCAAAGCGACAGAGTCTATTGAATTGCTGACAAAGTGATACAATTTACATAAAGTTCGGCTTAAGACACACGATTAATCGCGAAGCGACAAAAGATAGTAGAGCATGGTTGGACAAGTTTACAATTAATTGCCAT